>JAFEMH010002466.1:0-339540 GCA_022495995.1 Adenophora triphylla var. japonica
TATTTATAGTAATAAAATATTAAGGTCAATTTTGATTTTGACTTGAAATAGGAAATGGACAGTTGTGTGATTGACTTTAGAGTTTAATTAGTGGTTTACGAGATGGGAACTACATTCCCAAAAGCACAAAAATAATTACTTTTCATTTTTTATTTTTATTTTTTTAATTTATTTTTTGATGTCTATATAAGGAGGCAAGGAGAAATCATAGAATTTACACTGTGTGATTCACAAAAATCCAAATTAATATTAGACGTTGTTGATGGCAAAAAGGAAGAGATGCAACTTCCATTCAATAGCTTGCGGCAGCGAAACCATGGCAAATGCGGTGTCGGATCCACCCGAGCCACTCTTCTAGAATAAGGTAGGAGGGAGTATGTTTATGTTGGGTTAAATGCATTTGAAGTTGGGGACGCCTAGTTTAGCGAATGAAACAAACATATTTTGGTGATTTCGGACTTGGGACGAATTTTCTGAAACAATTTGAATGAAGAAGGCACCAACTCCAAAAGAGCTCCCAAGGCAACTTCAATGATAGGTACTAAAATCAAATTTTGATATACTCCCTCCGTCCCGGAACAATCTTCACACTTTCCCTTTTGGGCGTCCCAAAACTTACTTCACACATTTAAAACTTACCTAAAATGGAAAGGAATCTTTACTTTTATTCCTCCACTCATTCTCTCTCCTACGTTATTTTAATACTCACAACACCATTATAATTTACTATTCTCTCCACTCATTCTCTCTCCTATTTTATTTTCACACTCACAACACTTTCAATATAATATTCATCGCTTAAAACCCGATTACAAACGGCGTGCAATGATGTTTGTGAAGTAAGTTCCGGGACGGAGGGAGTATATGCAAATGAGTTATCATTTCCAATAGTTAAATGTATAGGTATCAAAATTTGGTGTGGAGTTAAGAAGGTACCAAAATTTGGTATATTCCTTGACTCCACACCAAATTTTGGCTGACTCGAGTGTTTTGGATCCACGAATCAAGACCCATATATTATGTTCATTATCACATGATTACGATCCAGGGTCCTTGTTGTGCTACATCATTCTCCCCTTCCTAGAAAGAACTAGATCCCGAGTTCTCGTCAGGAAGTCTGTAAACAAACGGTCGTAAGAAGTAAAAAGATACTTTGAAATAATCGTATCCTTAACATGGTAAGAATTGGGATAACCTGAACCGATCCGTCCCACTTAAATAAATACTTTGAATATATATGAATTTTAAGTACAATTTGAGGTAATCTAATTTATTACGTATACAAAATTATACCTTTCGGTGTGGTCAGATTTGCATCTTGAACAATTTCATACGGAACAGACAACTCTCTTCCGAAGTCAACCTTACACGTACCATCAACTTCACCATCTTCCGTCACGTCACGCTCAATTCTTTCTCTATTAGACAAATAACCTTCTACTATTTCAAAGCCATATTTTTATTATTTGACTCTAAAAGCTTGTTTCTTTTGAGCCGATTCTCCAACCACGAAAAGAAAATTATTATTAATCTTCTCCCCTTTTGGAAACCTTGATTACTGAATATATGGGTCTTGATTCAGGGATCCAACTTCAACAACAACTTTTTCGTTTGAATCTAAATTCATTCTGTCGACCAGCAAATCATGTTAGAGTGGATTTTTCACGTGTTCTACAGGTTCTCTGCGAGTCCCTGCCTGTCGCCTAGGGTTGACACCACTCTGCAAATCTCGCAAAATCTTCATGAGTTGTATGCGACGTTATGCAGCAAAGAGTTCTCGTTCTTGAGCAACACGATCCATATGTTACATGATTGCAATAACAACAACTTGTTTGTCGTTGTTATTACCTTCGATAATCGCCATCTTCCCAGAATTTAACCTGTTCGATACCAATTGACGCAATGTAAAATCAATGATGATAGCAATAATATATCGAATAGATTATTGACCTAACTCAATCCAAGTATTAGGATTTGAATAAGACAAAGACTTCAGGAATTACACCCAAATTTGCAAGAATGCAATTTTATAAATTTATCAAAGTCTTACTATTTAAAAACCCCTAGCCTAGTATTTATATTACTAAAAAGAAGATTCTAGAAACCCTAAATTAATAAAAATCTAATAACTTATTTAAAATCTTATTAACTAAAATACCCGTCGTCTAAAAATATTAAAAGAAATAATAACGATAATAATATGAGAGAGTAAAACTAAAACAAATAACCAAAAGTAAATAAAATCAATCACGTCAATTCTTTTCCTTCTGTTGCACGATCATCTTTCTAATGCACGATCGTGCTGAATGACATGCACGGCCGTACAACTCGAGTCTAGCCAAATTATGTTCATTCGCGCACGTTCTTATCCGGGTCCTTTTCGTGCTACATCACCCAAGGAGAGCTTTTAGGCCGAACAACAATATGGGGAGAGCTCCTGAGGAGGGCTCCTGGCTTGGCCAAGAGGACCAGGTGCTGGCAGGGAATGGGAAGCCTGTGGCCGGCCAAGGCACATCCAAGGCAGGTGGCTGTCAAAGTGTAAGTGGGCCGAATGGCCTTAGGCCCAAGGTGGTCGGCCGGTTTCAGAATCCTTATGCAAAAAGGATTTTGTACCTCCTCCGTATCAGATTAGGGAATTTTAGGAGAATTATAAATACTTCTTCTCTCCTAATTTAATTTAGTTAGTTTAAGATTAAATTGCTTATCTAAAATTCAAAATCTATGGTTTGCACGGTCAGAAGTTTTTAATCAAAATTTGTGCACTAAATTTGTAATCATTGATTTTCAAGTGATATTAATTTTCTCTTCCCCTTCCCCTGTATGTAACGCAGTCAAGTTGATAAATCACATACTCCCTCCGTCTCAGCTCACTTGACACTTATTTTCATTTTGGGCCGTCCCAGCTCACTTGACACTTCCCAAAATAGCCTACTTTTTATAACTTTATATTCACTCTACCCCACCACTCATTCTCTCTCTTCATTTTCCACCACTCAATTTATTCAACCAACACTACTATTTATTCCACTCATTCTCTCTCTTCATTTTCTATCACATATTTTTTTTATTTTATTCTTTTTTCTTAGTTCTCGTGCTCACCTCAAGGGTGTCAAGTGAGGTAGGACGGAGGAAGTATATTTTTATTATTGATATTTGTTTACTATTTTCTTGTCTTTGTTCTAACAATTTATATGACCACCAACTACTCTTTCTTTCTCTAAGGATTTTGTACCGCTCCTGCATAGATTTTGCTGCTGTGTTCCTGCCCAAAAATCTATTAATTCAAAGTAAATTTTCACTATAAAATGTAAAATATTTGTAGTGTAGATAATAATTTTTTTGGAGTTAACACAAAATTATATTTTATACATCTATAAAAAGTTAGTAATACATGTAATAATTATATCACAAATGTAAAAATGAAGCTCTAGAAATCTGTTCAATGTGTAAGCTCCTATACTTAGAGCTATTAGAGCTAATGTAGGGGTGTAAGTGGTTTGGTTCAAACTGTGGTTTGAATTCGAACCAAATCAAACTATGTAGTTTAGTTTTGATTTTTGAGCAATAGTGGTTTGATTCGATTTCAAAAATTGTCAAATCGTGTGATTCAATTTTGTCTGTTGTTTGGACCCCCAAATCACGGTTGGAGGCCGCGAGATCGAATCATCAAACCGAACCAATAAATCAGACCACCAAACCGTTTGATATTAACCGTAGATATGTATATCTTTCATTTTCACCTTACGTTTAGATTTGAAAACCCCTAATTCTATTTATTAATTTTAACCCATAACCCTTTTTTATTTTGGTTAATCTTATTGTAATAATGCTAATTCACTATTTATCACATACCATTACACGTACTCAAATGACATGTTTTTATCATAAACATTGAAACACAATTTCAAGTTGTTTTTAAATACTGAATATTTTATATATGTTATGTCTGAAAAATTTAAACAAATATGACAATGACTTGTGTAGTCTGAAACCATATTCTAATTAATGGTTTAAGCAATGTTCTATTTCACGATTTAAACCGTGGTTTGAAGTGGTTTAAACACGCGGTTTGAACCGTAAAATCAAACCGTGGTTCGAACCAAACCGAACCAAGTTCGATTCAAATTTTTTCATGATTCGATTCGGTTTGAGATTTTTCTAAATCGATGACTAGTAATTCGATCCGTAAATTGACCCAAACTGAACCATTTACACCCCTAAGCTAATGTATGAGCTAACACATGTCAAATATTTCTTTATATTATAAAAAAAAAAACTAGTAATGCACGTAAAAATCTCACTACAAAGGTAAAAATGGTAGTTTATATTACACTAGTAAAAATTCGTGTCCGAGGACACGTTTTTTTTTTTAAGGGCAAAATGGGAAAAAGACAACTTAGTGAAGGCAAAATGGGAAATTTGGCCATTGAAACTGTTCATTGTACTGTAGCATACCCGTTCCCATTTATACCATAGATGCTATAAATCTATAGTATAAATGGCACCGGTCCTTGAACAGTACTATGAACAGTTTCAAATTAATTTTTCCCATTTTGCCTCTCACATTTTGCCAAGGTTCTTTATTTTCAATTTTACCCTTAATTTTCAAAATAATTTTTCCCTTCTAAAATTTGAATTTCATAGTATTTTTTCCTATTTTACCCTCACTAAATTGTTTCTTTCCCATTTTATTCTTACTTTTAATTAAAAAAATATCACGTGTTATCGTGTTATCTGACATAAACTTTTATTTTACTAGTATCTTACATTTTAGGAGGGTGCCGGATCCCCTTCCAAGGCTCTAGCATGAGGTGAAAAGATTAGAGCAAAGTTACGTGTTAATTTAGGCTTTAGGCTGCCAAATCGAAGAAAGTGAAAAAGATTAGAGCAAAGTTACGTGTTAATTTAGGCTGCCAAATTGAAGAAAGTGGAGAGAATATAATGGAAAGATAGATCAAATCTCAGAAGAATTTTGGTGTAGCCTACAGAGCTAGCTTCTAGCTAGTTGGCTCTACTTTCAATCAACTGGGATGGGATGGGTTACTGTAGTTTCACAGTTGCTCGTATTATCAGAACGAAGTTTCACCTTTTATCAAAATGAATATTTTATTAAAAGTTTTACCTTTCTTAAAATAGAAAAGAATTTTTAATATTTCATCCACTCATTCTCTTTCCTATTTCACTTTTATACTCACAACACTTTTTAAATTTACTATTCTCTCAACTCATTCTTTTTCCTATTTTACTTTTACATTCACAACACTTTTTTCACTTACCTTTTTTTTTAATTTGCGTGCCACCTTCACCACCATCATGAAGCTTGAAATGGGAAGGAGAAAGTACTTCCTCCGTCGCAATTAAAACTTCATCTTTTATTTAAAAAGGTATTTCATTATAAATTTCACATTTTCTAAAATGATAAAATTTTGCTAGTATTTTATGATTTATATACTCCACTTGTCTCTATCATACACTTAAATTGCGTATTTCACTTGTCAATTTCACTCTCTTTTTTCTAATACATTTAAATTGTAAGTCTCACTTATCGTACTCATTCATTTCTTCATTTTTACTATCCTTTTCTCACTAATCATTTTTTTAAATTTTTGAATCAAGAAAAAAATGACGAAGCTGTTTGTGGCGTGGAGGGAGTACTCCAAGTCCATGGTAACAACTGTGTGCATCAATCTCTTAATGATTCTGTGCTATTTGTCCTCCTATAGGCTATACCTACAACTCACAACCATAAACAGTTTTCTTTTGAGACAAAAAGAGAAAGGCAAAATCACTTAATTTGGATTTCACATTTTATCATATGTTAATCTAAGTCCCTCCTTCTCATTTTAATTTTAATGTTCTTAGGCCCGTTTGTTTCCAGAAAAATGGGAGGAAAACGTTTTTCGAAAAATGTTTTCTCCATTTTTCGATATTTGGTAATTTTTCGAAAAACGTTTTTCCCATTTTTTTCGAAACATGTTTGTTTTTCGGAAAACGTTTTCCTCATTTTCCGGTATTTGGTAATTGGTAGTTTTCCGGAAAATGGAGAAAATGGTTTTCGAAAAACATTTTCCGCCGTTTCTAAGGAAAACATTTTTCGAATTTTTCCTAAGGAAGTTGTTTTCCGGAAAATGGTGTAAAAAAAAGTGGATGGATAATATAATAATAATAATAATAATAATAATAATAATAATAATAATAATAAAAATAATTTAATAATAATAATAAAAATAATAAAAATAATAAAAAATAATAAAATAATAATAAAATAATAATGAAATAATAATAATAATAATAATAATAATAATAATAATAATAGTAATAATAATAAAATAATAATAATAATAATAATAATAATAATAAAATAATAAAAAAAATAAAAAATAAAAATAAAATAATAATAACAATAATAAAATAATAATAAAATAATAACAAATAATAATAAAAATAATAAAAAAAATAATAAAATAATAATAAAATAATAATAATAATAATAATAAAATAATAATAAAATAATAATAAAATAATAGTAATAATAATAATAATAATAATAATAATAATAATAATAATAATAATAATAATAATAATAATAATAATAATAATAATAATAATAATAATAATAATAATAATAATAATAATAATAATAATAATAATAATAATAATAATAATAATAATAATAATAATAATAATAATAATAATAATAATAATTTTCCGAAAAACATCTTCATTTTTCGGAAAACGTTTTCCCCATTTTCCATTTTTCTAAGAAAGTTGTTTTCCAGGAAAACATCTTCCTCATTTTTCGGAAAACGTTTTCCACATTTTCGGAAAACGTTTTCCTTTTCCGGAAAACATTTTCCAGAAAATCATTTTTCGGAAGTTATTTTCCCCGAAACAAACGGAGCCTTAGTTTGACTTAATACGAAAATTAAAAAACATAAAATGTTATAAATATAAAAAGTTAAGTATGAAAGAGAAAATTGGTAGGGAGTTTTTATTGTGAGTATAACAAGTGGGTTCAATTATCAATTTTAAGTACTATCTCCGTCCCACTTCAAGAGTCCTACTTTTCCTTTTGGTCGTTCCCAGACTAAGAATCCTACTTTGCTTTATTCCCAAAATGGCAAATAATAAATAGTGTTTTGGACATTTATACCCTCTTCTTTTCATAGAACTACAAATAAACCAATACTCCCTCTGTCCCGCCTGAAGGGGCACAAATTTCCTTATAGGGCGTCCCATTTGAAGGAACACAATTCAAAAATGGAACGTTTTTTTATTACTTCTTTATTTGTGGGACCCACTTGTCATACTCACAATAAGTATTCACTAACTATTCCCTACCTCACTTTCTTTTTCCTACATCACTTTTCTTAATTCCCGTGCAAGGCAAAAACTTTGTCCCTTCAGATGGGAGGGAGGGAGTACTTACTACACTAATTTTTATCCACTTGAATCATAAATAGTGTTTTGGACAATTATATTCTCAACCCACTTGCCATTGTTTACTTATTTCTTAACGTTTTCTTAATAAGCGTACGTACAAACGCTAGGTATGATTCTTGGTCCGGGACGGAGTGCGTAATAAATTAACTAAAAACCTTAAAATGAGACAGACAAAAAAAATAAAAAACTTAAACCGAGATAGATGAAAGTATTTATTTTGGTACAAGTTGATTATGCTAATCTAAAAACAATAGTATACACTCTCAGTGTTAGAAATATAGTTTCATTTTTTAATTATTAATATTTTTCAATTTTCTTAAAAAAATAATTATTTCAATAAAATTATACTCCTAAATATCAGAAAATTTTGGGGGAAACTAGTTTCCCCAAAATATTATAAAAAGTCTTAATTTTAACTTAAAAAAATCGGTACATAAATTTTAAACCAAACTAATCCGGCTTTTTGAGCCGGTCATTGAATCGAATTTTAAAATAAAACAAGACTTTTTATAATATTTGGGAGAAACTAGTTTCTCCTAAAACCAACTCCCTAAATATACCAAAAAATTATAAAAATTATTTTAAAATTTTCATTAGAATAATTAAATTAATATGAATTATTGCTCAAAATTCAATAAAAGTTGTAACCACTATAAAATAAAATGAGACTATATTTTTGGGAAGAGAGTAATTATTGTACATGATGACTAAAAATATTGTATTCATTATTCCTAAATGAGAATCTTTTTAAAATTATATAAACATATTTTAAATTAGTTTTTCAACATTTTAAAAAGTTCCCCTTATTCTATTTACTAAATTAAAAAAAAAGTAATACTGTACTAAGGAGAACAAAAAAGAAAAAATATGAAACATTCTTATAATATTATTTTTTAAATAAATAAAAAATTCAAATGATAAGAATAGGAACATAAAAAAATAAATAAAAAAAATAAGAAAAGACAATGATTAATGGAAGCAGTGGGCCTCTCATGGCTCAACTTCTCAGACTTGGATCTTCAACCCTTGCCTTTCCTTCATCTTCTCCATCTTCTCTTCCATCTTAAATCCAATCCCTGCCAAAACCAAAATATATTTTTGATACAAATATAACTATATATATATATATATATATATATATATTCCATCACAGCTGCTTTCACACAAGTACACAACCCAGCTTTCAGCTACTCATATTATTATACTCACATCACAAGACCTTTGATCTTCCGTTGTTTTGATTTTACTTCTTAGAGAATTCGAAAGCCATGGAAGGAATCTACGGCTTCCATTCGAGTGATGATTACTCGATGTCTATGGATAATCTGCAGATTATACCGGCGGAATACCGCAGATTGTTTTCCTCCTCCACCTCCGATGAACATCATCGCCAGCAGTTCCCGCAGTTTGGATCGGAGGCGGCTATTAATGCTGTATCCGAAGCGGCTTCAATCACGGCGGAGATTCGAAGAAACCGTCGTGATCAACGTGTAGATAATGAGGACGGTGATGAGAATACGTACAGTGTAATCAAATCGAAAATTACTTCTCATCCTTCGTATCCTAAATTGCTTGATGCTTATATCGATTGCCAGAAGGTTCGATTCTCCTTTGATAATACCTTTCTCCGCTTTTGGTTTTAGTTTGCAGTTTTTTAGCAACTAAGAGCGTTTATTCATTTGTTTTTTTTTTGTGATTGAAAAGTTTAACCTAATTATTTGTTTCGCTTTTCAAACTGTTGTTGAAGATCTGAATCGTGTTTTTGTTATGCCTGCTACCTGTTGATGAAAAGTCCCGAGAGAACAGTGTTTGGTTCTTCAAATTTCGATTCCTACTGTTAACCGCTTTGTTTAGTTTCATCTTGGTTGAGGTGCTGAAATTTATTTGTGAATGATTTTACAGGTTGGAGCGCCTCCGGAAATATCGTGTTTGTTAGACGAAATCAGTCGAGGAAATGATGTTTACAATCGAGGCACAGTGTCTAGCTGCTTCGGTGCTGATCCTGATCTGGACGAGTTCATGGTGACTCTCTCACACACACACACACTCTCTCTCTCACACACACATATACACACTCACAAACTAAATGAACTCCACCTGGCTCTAGCTCGTAAATTTGGCTGGCTCACCATGTGTTTTTGAGTGTAGGAAACATACTGTGATATATTGGTGAAGTATAAATTCGATCTCGCAAGGCCTTTTGAAGAAGCTTCTATGTTCTTAAATAAGATTGAAACGCAGCTTAGCAATCTCTGCAAAGGTGAGTTTTACGAATAGCAAAATTTGCTCTTTCTTAATCCTTTGTTTAGTTTTGACTTTAATCTAGAATTCATATCCAAAGTTTATTGTGGTTTAGACACGATTACTTATCATAAATCTGGACTGCATAGTGCATATAGGGAGAAACTCTATCTATCATTACCATTTTTCATTTTGTTCGTGTTGCAAGGATGCATTTGACCTTGCTCTTGTTATAGCATAGAGCTTAAAAAAATGGAAGAAACACTTGTCATCCGAATAATAAAGTTTTATCTCTAGTCTCAGTGGACAGTAATCCATACTAAACATTTCATTATGTTAAAGAAGAGGCTAAATCTGAATGCTTTTATACCGCACCACAATAATCATAGAAAGGCCTGGGTGCTGTGCACTAAGTATTAAACACTAAATTGTACCATAAATAGTAGTAATTAATTACTCCTTCGGTCTCAAAATAAATGTTTGCACTTTTTTGTATATTAGTATGAAGGAAATTTGAGCAATAATTAGAGGTTAATTTAATTGTCCTAATAAAAATTAAAAAATTGTTATTGTATTTATGATGGTGTATCAATAATAAGTTTTATATTTTTATTTGATAATTAAATCAATCTAAAATTATTGCTCAAAATTCCTTTGTACGAGCATACAAAAAAGTGAGACAATTATTTTGGGTCAAAGGAATACCTAGTAAATAGAATGCTACATGTAGCTGGTGGTAAAACAGACTAAGGACTGTTATTCAAGCCACTGTTTCTGCATTTCATGTGTGGGTCTGTCTTAGAATGCCAATTTGGTAATGTTGTGTTCTGTGTGGATGTTGCCTTTGTCATTGTAAGAAAATCCTAACCTTAAAAAGTCTAGGGTCTGCAGCTAGGGACCTTGCAAATATACCTTCTCTCTTTGGTGTTGGTGGTGTTATATAGGGATATTTCTCTTCTTCTTTTTCCTGTTTGGCTTGCTTTCTTTTGTTTTTGGATTTGTTAAATAATTCAATCTTGTTGTTGCTATGAGGAATAAGCTGAAAAGTAATGGTACACATTTTATTTTTGATGACTTCAATTTAAAGTAGAAATATTTACATTCTCTTTTGTTGAAGCTTGTTTTGACCTAGTTAACATATTTTGTGATTTTCTTAGTGCATTATTAACATTATGTGTAATTATAGTATAAATTTGTCCATAGGGTTTTGTACCTTGCAGCTTGCTATTAAGGGCCTTCTATTTTATACTTTACAGTAATCTATAATAATCTAATAGCACCTATTGAGTCTGAATTTTGTAACATAAAAATATGCGATTGCAATTGGTCTTATATATTGGGTTATGGACCAAATTCTGTGTCATTTGGGTAAAATTAATTAGAAGTAGGGCAATTACTTTCTTTTCTCTAGTACCTTACATTGAGGAAGGCAAATTTTGTGGGCTTTACCTTCTTTTATCACTGTGGAATATTAAAACTTATTTCAAATATACTTTGGGTGCATTGAATGGACCTGTCTATCCTTTGAAAGCAATACTCATGGACTGAAGTGCTGCCTGGTTATTTTATGAATTTCAAGTTCCAATAGAATGCCTAAAAATAATCATCTGCGGTAAAAGCGATTATATATTTTTTCTTGGGCATTTGCTTCTGGTGGTTAAAGTAAAGTTTGAAGAAAAGGTAATCTTTAAGCATGCTGATACTTCCACCGTAAACTGCATTTGAACCGCTACTTGTTTCACGTGACATTATGGATCATGGGACATCTTTCCCTAAACAGCATATGTTAAGGTTTGATCGTGTACTTAGTGTTTTGCTTCTGTGGCATCTGCTTTGTCTTTCCTTTTCTGAATTCTAAAGGTCTAGAACATATACCAAAGACAATTATATAATTAGACAAAGTACAATTGGGATTTTCTTAACTAAGTTGCTTAAAAGGTGGAGTATATGTTTTTCAAATCATAATATCCAGAACTTAGAAGTAAAGCTATCATATCTTATGAATCTTTGTCAGATAAATTCTGTTGTTGTCTCATCCAAATAAGGGTGTTCCTTATGTAGATCATACAATTTTAAAGGCATTGACAGCATTTGATGCCCAAATGTAGTAAAGTTTTAGCAAAAGTAGATTGATTCATGCGTCAAAAGGTATTGATTAGGGTAACACAATAGTTTATAGCTAGAAACTAGTATTGTTTATATGTTTGAAGTACAAATATACTTTCATTGATTTTACGGTTATTTTATAGCTGGCCTCGTGCTCTTTGTTTTCTCTAATCATGCTTAAGCTTATAGTTAAATCTTTTCTTTAGCTCTTTAACATACTTTAGAAGCAATCACAGCCAACTTGTAAGTTATCCTGACATAATTCACGTGCTTGGATTGTTTGGAGTGCCTCCATCTGCTTGGATGCTGTATTGGTCAGTTTTTCTTCACTTTGTGGTCTGTTCTTGTTGTCTAAACCAATTTTTTGGATTTCATGTCATCCACTTGATGCATAGTTGGAGTCTTTTTTTTTTTTTTTTGATTTTTTATGTAGCACTATGCAATATTCTGCATTACCATTTTTTCTCATCACTTACAATTAAATGAGAAATGCTATTGTGAAGATCTTTTTTTCATCACTTTTGTGCACAGGATCTATGTGGTATGTTCTTGTTGTCTAACCAGTTCTTAGGATTTCATGTCCGAGTTTTGATTTGATTTGATTTTGATGACGCCACAACTTTTGGGGTCTCATAAGGATGAATAACTGGCTTTGTATGAAAGTTGTACCTAGATCACACCACAAACAATAAGCACCGTTAGAGATCAAGTCGGGGTTGATTCCGGCTCATGCCCTCGGGTGTAAGAGTATGACCTTTGAGGGTTTGATAACTGAGATATAAGATTTAGAATGTCTTGATATGTTTGTGTGCTAGGGTTTAGACAATGTGACTTGCCTTGCCCAATGGGACAAATGAGAGTATATATAGTGAGAGAGGGTAGTTGGATGAGATCAGCCCTTTTGGAGATATTAACATTTGACATAGGACACGTGTCCACGCCTGGTGGCTCGTACAATAAAACACGGAGTACTGTAGGAGGATGTATCTGATTGGACAAGAACATGAAGACGACAGTTGGTGCGGCGCATTCGCGCATGAGCCACCATTTAATGTGATAGTAACAGGCCTGCCAACTGGTGTCAGAGCTTGTAAGAAGTCTTGTCTTATAAGCTTGATATTAACCGGGAGTCTGGTATGAGACCGCGGTCAGCATAGTCAACGTGGTCTTGATGACCGCGGTCACACAGATGACACGTCATACTTGGCCTTTGGACCAGAGCGAGATTGTGCCCGATCTGAAAGGTCCGGGCTCATCAGATTCCTTGCTAACGTGGGATCCGCTCAAGGACCTACCGGGTTAGGTAAATATTTAATGGGTTCCCCCACCGGAGAAGTCATTTTTGGTGGAGAAACTATGTGTTTTTGGGATCTGCGTAAGGGGTCCAAATGGGAAGGACAGATTCCTTGCTGCCTGTTCCTGAATTAGCTCATTGTACTAATGCCTTTCCATTGGTAGTTATTTCTGGAATTCCATAATCATTCATGCTTCATTACTAACACTCAGATTTAAGCTATTGCCTCGTAGGAGGCAACCTCTCATGTCTTGGAGTAAGCTTGTCTTGTATCTTAGTACTTGAATACTCTCTCGATGTTGGATTTCATCGCATTCATGTCCAATAGATACCGTGCATATTTCATACGTGTGTCGTTGAGATGGGAAATATGTTCAAGAGACTTGTATGGTGACTATAATCCGGCTTTAGATTCACAATTAGAACGCATTGACAAGCACCATGTCTAGAGTCTAAATTTTTTTCCCTTCTAAAATGAATGTCTAAAAAAAAAAAGAATTCAAATTTGCTCTTAACCAAGAGAAAACTTTTTTTTTTTTTTTTCTGGCTGAATGATGATCATTAAGCACTAAGTATAGGTTCTCAATTCTTAAGATAGTTCAGTCACTCCATTCCTATAGAAATGAGCTTGGGTTGAGGAATCTGTTGATGTTTGTGTAGAATGAAGAAAACTAAAAGAATGGGATTCATCGTAGGCCCTGTCTTGTCGAGCGTTTTTGTTAAAACGAAAATAAAAAAACTCAGTTTTTTTATTAAGCGTGTTAATCAAGAGTTTTAGACGGTTGAATTTTAAGAAGTTGGGGACATATTGGCCGCTCAAAATTATAGCGTTCAGAAATAAGCTCCGTTTTAAAAACTCTCTGTTTATAAAACTGTGTACCAGACGAGCCCGTAGTCAATCCATAATTAAGTTGGATATACTTCCTCTATCCCAAAATGATAGTCCCCATTTTCCTTTTTGTTTGTCCCAAAAAGTTAGCTCCATTTCCAATATCTTGAAAGTTAAATAAAACTATCTTTTTGGGACGGAGGGAATATCTGAGATGATCTATTCCTATTAGTAGTAGTAGAAGGAAGCATGAGTTTGAATGATTTGCATGGTGTGGATTATATGGATGAATCAGATGGAAGGAGGAAGTAAATGTGAGATGGGGAGAAACACGCCATAGGTTAGGTTATTACACGAGTGCTGTTTCATAACATGTAGTGTGTTGAATTGTCATTTTCTGGGTAGGCCAGCCAATCATAGTTTGTGATAATAATTGAAACATGGAGTTTTAAGAGCTGGTGGACCAACCTCATAGTGATGGGGTTAACAAGTGGGCACACAGGGACCCACATAGAAACTTGGGTTAATTTGCAATTTTATTTTTTATATTTACATATACACCATCTCAATATTTTTTTATATTTTGAACTTCGTGTTATCAAACTAAGAAAATTTCGAATTTATCAATTGCCAATCTAATAAGAACCGAAAACATAGTAGAACGTAGACCATCTCGAACCCACTTCAATTCCTCCTTCATTTCTTCAAAAACCCTACTGTTCCTTCTTTCCCTTCTTTCGACTTACTTCATTTCTTTATTTAAAAATGAAGGGGATTGTGCTCCTTCTTTTTACATATGAAACTTTCTTTTATTTTGATTTGTCTCAAATATTATTTAAAAATATTTAAGATTAATTTAAATAATAAAAATTTCAAATTACAATTTAATCCCTCTAGTTTCTTAAAGTTACATCTTATTTATTAGAAAAATTGAAAAAATCATTTTTATTATTTAAATTAATCTTAAATATTTTTTATGTTTAAATTTAGATAATTATTTGAGACAAATCAAAATAAAAAAAAATTAAGATGGAGAGTATATTAAAATTTATATAAAAATACATTTATACAAAAAATTTAAACGGATATATTTTTATATTGCAATTTTCCTTTGTGTTCTCCTTTGTGTTAATGTTTTTTCTTTATGTCAATATTGTACTTCCTCCGTCCCACCTCACTTAAGAAAACTTTTCATTTTGGGCGTCCCACTTCACTTAAGAATTCCCAAAATGGAAACCTTAAATCATTATTCTCTCCACTCATTCTCTCTCCTACATTATTTTAATACTCACAACACGATTATAATTACTATTCCCTCCACTCATTTTCTCTCCTATTTAATTTTTTACACTCACAACACTTTTTCCACTCATTCTCTCTCCTAATACTATAATAATATTCCTTAATTCCCGTGTCATTTCAAAATTTCCTAAGTGGGCTGGGACGGAGGGAGTATGATTTATGTCAATGTCATTTTATTTTGTATGTTTTCTCTATTAATAAATCTATTTTAGTAGTATTTTGGATTATAAATATTTTATTTGATATTTTATAATTTAAAACAAAAGAGATGGTTCAATATGTAAAAAAAAAAAAAAATCTATGTTTAATATTATTTTGGATTATAAATATTTTATTTGATATTTTATCATCTAAAACAAAAGAAAGTTTCATATGTAAAAAGAAGTAGATGAGATGTAAGAGAAATATGATAAAAATATTCTTTTTAAAGTCAAAATTGATGATATGAGTTGAAGAGGATAAAAAAAATTACACAAAAACGGTTTCAAATAGCATTGTTGAGTTGGAGATACCCTTTACATAACCTATTACCAACCGAGAATATGATACTGTATGACTATGGGTGTATTTTTTTGCTATTAACCAATGAGTTTTAATGAATTCTCAAGGCTAAAAATAGCCTTCAAAATTTATTAAGACAGAAGCTCTTTTGGATATTAATTTCTATTTGTATATCTTTGTTAGAAGGTATCACTTCTCTATCTATAGTAAGTATCATATATTTTTTATTTGTTTCAAATTAACATTTTTTTTTAAAATAAATAATAATTTATGGTTTAATGAGGTGTTTTGGTTAGCCCAAAATTTCCTACGCTATAAACTATACACTTTCCTCGTTAAATTTGGGTGTTCCATTATGAGATACACAATTCTTAAAATGAAAATATTTTACTCTCTCTGTTTCTTATTTTCCTTTTTAGTCCTTCTCAATTTTAGAATTTTAGTTGTTTTATCATCTAAAATAAAAAATGGAATCTGTTTCTTATTTGCTTTACTTTTCATATTTATAATATTTATTTTTTCTTAATCTTGATGCTAAATCAAATTAAAAACATTAAATCTGGACAAAGAGAATATTACAAATTTATGTTTTATTTTTTATACAAATGGTAAATTTTTAGTTTGCGGTGGGAAGGACCGAAGGAGTAGAAATTAAGGTGCACATTTGAAGAGTGGGGTAGCCTACGCTTTTATTGCAGTAGTAATCTGCCCGGATTACACGGGTGGTCGAATTGACTCCCGCGGTTTTCGTTGCCTGTCTTACACTCTCTCTCTCTCTCTCCCACACAAACACGCACACTTAAGTACACTGGAGACTAGACTGGAGTGTTACTGCTGTTGGTGGTCATATCCAACTATTCAAAACTTTGTCAGTACGGGCGTTTGTGCCGGGCGCTGTGGATAAAACGTGCCAGACGTCCTAGTTCAGGGTTTAATTAATTTTCCTCAATTATTTCTCCTTGCTCGCTCTGAATCATACTTCCTCATACTTCCTCCGTCTCACTTCAAGTGAGCCACTTTTTTTTTTTGCTCCGTCTCACTTCAAGTGAGCCATTCTATAAATGAAAATATGTGAACAGTGTTTCAGACATTTATACCCTCATAATGTTTATATATTTACAAGTGAGCCATTCTTTAAATTAGTTATTTTTTTTTTTAATTAAGCCCGTGTTCGAGGACACGTTTTTTTTTAATTTAATTTTTTTAAGGGCAAAATGGGAAAGGGATAAAATAGTGAGGGCAAAATGGAAATTTCGGCCATTGAAACTATTCATTCAACTGTTCACCCATTTCCTTATTTATACTATACTCCCTCCGTCTCATAACAAGCGACGCAGTTACTGTTTTGGACATTTATACCTTTATAATGTAAATATATTTACAAAAAAATCATTCATTATACCCTTTTTTAATGTTACATATTTACAAAAAAAAAAAAAAACAATCAAAAAGAGGGGGAAAGACAAAAAGTTTAACTTTTACATTCTCTCTTCTCTAATCTTCTACTCACTTGCAATTCTTTATTATTTTATTAAGAAATATTTAAAAAGCGTGAAATATTACCATAAAACCCTTGAAGTGTGAAGGAGGGAGTATTATTTATAATATTGAAGCATACAATTATGTTAGAACAATTATAAAGTCCAAAATGTAGAATCTGGGAATTGAAACTAACTCTCTGAGGACATTAAACCAAATGTCTTCCATCTGGGCGAGCAGGCGATACTATAACAAAATCATGGACAATAAATTTGTACTCTATGTTATGGGTAAAAAGAAAATTAAACAAAATTTGAGTGTGGGCCATGGCTGGTAATGAAAACACCCCCTGCTGTTTGGTATGAATATCAAGATAAAACATGAAAATGTTATATGTTACGAATGTATATAATTTGTAGGAATGGTAAATTGAGATAAATAATACTCCCTCCGTCCCAGACCAAGGGTATATGGGGGGATTTCACGCTTTTCTTAAGAAATTTTTTAAAAAATGAATAAAAGTTAAATGTGAGATAGGGAATAGTAATTAAATGTGTGGTAGGAAATATGAGAGATAATGTAAAAGTTAAATGTGTGGTAGGAAATAGGAGAGAGAATGTAAAAGTTAAAAATATTTAATAGGAGAGAGAATGAGTTGGAGGAATAGTAGTTAAATGTGTGGTAGGAAATAGGAGAGAGAATGTATAAGGATATAATGAATGGTTTTTTTGTAAATATATGAAGATGATAAGGGTATTAATATATTCAAAAACTTGCCTTTTTTGGAAATGAACTCTTGGTCTGGGACGTCCCAAAAGGGAAAGATGAACCCTTGGTCTGGGACGGAGGGAGTAGTAAATGAGCAGATGTTTTGATCATCATAATAGTGAGTCTTATTTTAATAAATACTCCCTCCGTCTCAGGAAATTCTTCATCATTTTTAGTTTGGCACGCAAATTAAGGAAATACTCCCTCCGTCCCGTAATACTTGACACAGTTACTGTTCCGCACGGGAATTAAGGAAAAAGTAAAAATGTTGATGTGTTGTGAGTGTAGATAGTTAAGTAGGAGAGAGAATGAGTGGAGAGAATAGTAAATTATAATGGTGTTGTGAGTATTAAAATAATGTAGGAGAGAGAATGAGTGGAGGGAATAGTAAAGATTCTTTGCCATTTTAGGAAGTGTGACTTATCAGTGGGACGCCCAAAATAGAAATGTGTGTCAAGTATTGTGGGACGGAGGGAGTAGGTGAGAAGAAAAAATGTTGCGAGTGTAATTTGAAAATAGGAGAAAGAATTAGTGGAGGAAATATTAAATTTAAAGAGTGTTATGAGTGTAATAGTGAATTAGGAGAGAGAATGAGTGGAGGAAATAGTGAGTGGGTATAATAGAATGTTAATAAAACATTTCCATTTTATGAAAGGTGAAACTTCTAACGGGACGTCATTTTGAGTAAAAGGTGAAGAATTTTCTGGAGCAGAAGGAGTATTAAAAACAAAATGCATTTTGAAATTTCATAACTTCGTGGGCAGGGTGGCCATTCCAAAGAAAATACTGAGACTGTAGGAGGATATCATGTCTCAGTCTAACAGACACTTTTTCGATTTGATGGCGGTGCCATCTTTGTCTGCTAATTATTGCGAATTAGATGGATGCGACATTACGAGAGAGATGAAGATCGAACATGTCAGTGGAACACGTGAGGAGGGTATGGCTTAAACCAGTCACCAACATGGGTTAGCCATCTTGAGCAGTCTATACCGCTATGACGCCGCAGTTATTTTTACTAAATTAATGAAATATCTACTTTATTTTTAATCAATGAAGAATAAATTTGATCATTTGAAACTGAACAAGTAACAGTTATGAAGAGTATTGAGTATTTTCCCGCATCCATTTTATTTTTATATTTGTCCTTGACTATTTTTTATTTATCTATTTATATACTCCCTTCGTCCCGTTAGTAACCGCACTGTTATTGTTTGCGCGGGAATTAAGGAAAAAAATAATGATATAAATGTTGTGAGTGTAAAAGTAAAATAGGAGAGAAAATGAGTGGAGGGAATAGTAAATTATAATGGTGTTGTGAGTATTAAAATAATGTAGGAGAGAGAATGAGTGGAGGGAATAGTAAAGATTTTTTGCCATTTTAGAAAGTGTGCGGTTTGTAATGGGACGCCCAAAATAGAAAGTGTGCGGTTTGTAGCGGGACAGAGGGAGTAAGTGACTAAATTCACCTTTATTAATTACTCCATTTATTTTTTTTATATTTGTCCTTAACTAGGTGTGTATATTTCTAAAAGTGAATAAATTCACCTTTATTAATTACTCCATCTATTCCACACAACGTTTCAAAGTTTTATTTTTTAATTTTGTTTTTGTCTGCCTTTTTTATCTCTTCAAATTTATATCAAAGTTATTTAACTTTTTTTTATTGTCTCTTCATCATGTAAGAAATGTCACTTAAAGACATGTCAATATTTTTGGGAAATACTCCATCCGTCCCAGAAAATGCGTCACCTTTTACCCAAAATGGCGTCCCGTTTGAAGCTTCACCTTTCCTAAAATGGAAAAGTTTTATTAATATTCTATTATACCCACTCACTATTTTCTCTACTCATTCTCTCTCCTAATTCACTATTACACTCACAACACTTTTTTAATTTACCATTTTCTCCACTAATTCTCTCTCCTATTTTCAAATTACACTCACAACATTTTTTTCTTTCCACCTATTTCCTTAATTTGCGTGCCGAACAAAAAATGATGAACCATTTCCTGGGACGGAGGGAGTATGTTTTACATGTTTGTACGGTGCTTATTCAACGGTAAATTGCGCCAATATTTTTTTTTCTTATTTGGTTTAGAAGCGCAACATTTATTTTGGGAATAATCTATTATATATTTTAATTGAAAGAATTTTTGGAAAATGTATATATTAGCTCACGTATTAAATGTAAAATTTTTAATTGCACAATTTTGAAAAGTAAATGAAATCTTAGTGTGGAACTGATGGTGTGTACTTTCACCAACAATTGATAATTTTAGTAGATTTTTTAACCCATTTTCTTAATATGCTTGGTCAAATATTGTCTCCATTCATTCAAGAAAGATAATTTAATTTCAATTTTATAATCAACTTGATTGAATTTGAACAAACTTTATATTAATTTAATTGTCATTATGGGTGAGTGGGTGATGGAGGTTGATTTTTTTTTTTATTATTATTTTCATTTTTCCTAGCTATTATATATTTATTTTTTTTACTATCACAATTTTTATTATTATTATTCTTCTTCTTCTTCTTCTTTACTTTTCATTTTCTATTTTTATTTCTTTCTCACCTATTTCTTCTTTTAAATTATTTGTTCTTCTTACATCTTTTCTTTCACGATAACATGTGAGAATTCATGTTAGCCAACCTCAAATTATTTTGGGACCAAGGCTTTTTTGTTGTTGATGTTTTTTTTTGTTTTTTTTAAGATTTCTATTTAACAAGGAAGAATACTCCCTCCGTTTCACAAATATACAAAAAAAATTCATTTTTGGGTGTCCCACAATAATCTACACTTTTTCAAAATGGAAATGAGATCCACTTCTCTCTACTCACAACACTTTTTAAATTTACTATTCTCTCCACTCATTCTCTCTCCTATTTTACTTTTACACTCACAACACATTACCTTTATCACTTTTTACCTTAATCTCCGTGTCGGGCCAAAAAGTTTATATATTTGTGGGACGGAGGGAGTATTATCTAAAGACCATTTAGAATTTTATAATGACCATTCATTTTTTCTAAATTTTTTGAACAAAATTCAATTGAGTTGATCATATAAATAAAGTAGAACTAACTTTTAGGAATTGAGCATCCACAATGATAAAGCTTTTCTAATAGCTTCCTTTGGGTTTCCTATATGTCACATCATTATAAGGAATCATTTTCAACCATTTTATGGATCCCCCATATAACTAGAATATAACTAGAAGGGTGAACGACTTACATGAAAAATTGATATCATTGATGATAAAAATCACAAAACTAGCTCTTTGTAAAGGAAGCTACTAGAATAACTTATTAGAATAAGGAGAAAGAGAGACGAAGTTAATCATACAAGGTAGAGAAGAATAATATGAAAGACTCAATTGATTATGTTGTTAGAGGTACATATTTATAGGGGTACAATGAGAGGAGGTAATCTCCTAGAATATTTCTAGATCTATATAATCTTCCTAATCTAGTACTAGGATTGAGTTTCCTAAACTATATATAACAATATATACTTGAATATAATATTGTGATATTATATTCCTAATATGCTCTCGCAAGATTGACGATTCTTGGATAAGCTCAATCTTGACGAATGATGAGATGAATCGGGTTTGATATAGCGGGTGGAGACGGATGTGGTCCCAAACATGTACGTTGTCTGATTTGATGTGATTGTTCGTTGCCATTGTGGTTATTTGTCGGTGGTGGCGTTCATTCGAGGGTGGGGCGGTTGTAGGGTTGCGCCGCAAGTAAGGTGGCATTTGAGGGTAGGGCGGCAGTGAGGTGGTAGTTATGAAGGATAGGGTTTTGGCTATGTGTTTTGCCAAGGGGATTTTGAAGGAGGTGAAAGGGTTTCGACAGTAAGTTTGCTGAGAGTGTTTGGAGGGTTTTGGTGGCTGAAGAGGGTTACAGCAGAAGGGTTTCGCCGAGGAGGGTGGTGCGGTTGTAGGGTTTTCCGAGGTGGGTAGTTTGGGGTTTGAAGCGGGAAAGGTTGGAGAAGAGAAATAAAAAAAGGAAATTAGGGTTTCGGCCTAAGGGGGGTTTGAGCCGAGGGGTTTGAAAATAGAGAAAAGAAAAAAAAAGAGGGTTTCGGCCTAAGGGGGATTTGAGCCGAGGGGAACTAATTGAGAAAAGAAAAAAAAATTGGGTTTCGACCTAAGGAGGGTTTTAGCCGAGTGGTTTTAAAAATAGAGAAAAAGAAAAAAAATAGGGTTTCGGCCTAAGGGGGGTTTTAGCCGAGGGTTTGAAAATAGAGAAAAGAAAAAAAAATATGGTTTCGGCCTGGGGGGGGGGGGGGTTTGAGGCTAGGGGTTTGAAAATAGAGAAAAAGAAAAAAATTAGGGTTTCTGCCTAAGGGGGTTTGAGCTGAGGGATTTAAAAATAGAGAAAGTAAAAAAATTTAGGGTTTCGACCTAAGGGGGTTTGAGCTGAGGGGAACAAATTGAGAAAAGAAAAAAAAATGGCTTTCGGCCTAAGGGGAGTTTTAGCCGAGTGGTTTGAAAATAGAGAAAAGGAAAAAAATAGGGTTTCGGCCTAAGGGAGGTTTTAGCCGAGGGGTTTGAAAATAGAGAAAAGGAAAATAAAATTAGGGTTTCGGCTTATGTGGGGTTTTAGTCGAGGGGTTTGAAAATTGAGAAAAGAAAAAAAAATAGGGTTTCGGCCTAAGGGGGGTTTGAGCCGAGGGGTTTGAAAATAGAGAAAAGAAGAAAAAAAATTAGGGTTTCGGCCTATGGGGGGTTTGTGTTGAGGGGTTTGAAAATAGAGAAAAGAAAAAAATTGGGTTTCGGCCTAACAGGGTTTTTGATGGTGGGTGGCGGAAGCTATGGGGTGAGGGGGGTGGGGTGGCTTGAGAGGTTTTGCCGCTAGGGTTTGACGGAGAAGTCCTGTTATGGATCTTAATGCTCTGATACCATATTAGAATAAGAAGAAAGAGAGACGAAGTCAATCATACCTTATAAATGAAAGACTCAATTGATTATGTTGTTAGATGTACATATTTATAAGGGTACAGTGAGAGGAGGTAATCTCCTAGAAGGTTTCTAGATCTATATAATCTTCCTAATTTAATACACGGATTGAGTTTCCTAAACTGTATATAACAATATATACTTGAATATAATATTGTGATATTATATTACTAATATAACTCTTTAAAGATTTTCACGATGACAAAAATTCTCTAGAGCTTTTTCATTAAGTTAAGGAGCTCAGAAAAGCGTCTTTGTGAATGCTACAAGGGAGGATTACTTTTTTATTGGAATGGAGGTAGTATAATATTTCAATGTATACTTGCAATATAATAAGTCTATAATGTGAATAATGAATTTATGTACTTTGTTTTTAAAATTGCATAAAATAAAATTTTTTTTTCACTACTCACACACATACACACACATGCACGCACAGAAGCGCCTAGGAGATAAATCCTAGGGAGAGAAAGCCTTCCCTCTAACTTCTGGGGGATCGAACCCATGACCTCCAGGTTGGAAGCCATGAGCTCAAGCCAGTGTATATATTTTTGATGAGAGATCTTTTGCGTGTTTTAATCCTTATACAAAGTGTGTTGGTGAAATCTTTTAATGGTTGGATTTTGCTAATAGAATATCTGTCATGCTGCATGCTTTAAGAATTTCTTCACTGGAAGGTTTATTATTGACATTGTATCTGAGGTGGAGTCTCCAATTTGCCTTCTTTCCATTAGTGGTGAACTAAACAAGTAAACATATTATGTATCGAGTGTTGTTTTATATGATGAAATTGAGCTGCTCTACTCGTTTGAAATATTATTCTAGTGCTTGGTGATTTTGTCTCTTGAAGTTGATTTTATTTCTAATCTGTTGTACAAAAAAATTCAAGATCATGAAGGTGGTGGTGTGTCATCGGAAGAGGAACATAGCGGAGGAGAGATAGAATTACGTGCAACACAAACCACAAGCGAAGAGCGTGAACTTAAGGATACACTTCTTCGGAAATTTGGTGGTCATATAAGTTCATTGAAACAAGAATTTTCCAAGAAGAAGAATATTGGCAAGCTTCCCAAGGAAGCAAGGCAAACATTACTCGAATGGTGGAATCTACATTATAAATGGCCTTACCCTACTGTAAGTATTATATCATACATGCTATATACTCTTTTGTTAGCTCATATATATATTTTGTTTAACAGACCATTGCCATGCTCAAATAGTGAAAAACCTTTTTTATTTTATTTTTTTGACATCAAACAATCCAGACAACCCGTGACTAAAAGTTTGATACCGTTGTTAGGAAATTAACTGTAGTATAGATGATAGAAACAAGAGCAAAAAAGAACACAATAATTGTTTGTCTAGTTCGTCAAAGAACTGATTTTGTAGGTGTTGCCAGATTAAGGTTCTTACTATATTATTTTGAAATATAACGACAATCAAAATATACACATTGTTTACTGAAACCTTAATTCAAAACCCTAATCCAAGTAGAGTATAGCCCGAAAATCAGGTCGTGTGTTTAGTACATCTGACTCCATAACCAAACAACTGAGACTATAGTGTACAAAGGTTGGTACGTAAAATAGCGTTGCTGTTGAATTTAGGGAGAAAATGAAAGTGACTTTCATCTATTTTGTTATGTCCTTGAATAGATTTTGCCGTCTGAACAATTCGTTATTTAGGTTAATTTCTGGGAGATAACGCCATGAATCTGCTCTTGCAAATTTTGCAGGAAGCTGATAAAATATGGTTGGCGGAAACAACGGGGCTAGATCAGAAGCAGATCAACAACTGGTTTATAAATCAAAGGAAGAGACACTGGAAACCATCAGAGAACATGCAATTAGCTCTTATGGGTAGTCTTTCTGGACAATTTTGTTCTCTTGATGACTGAAAACTAGTGCATTCTTAATCTAATGCATGTAATCTCAAATGTACTTTTATTACTAGTACTCTTACCCGTGCCAATGGCACGGTGATAGTATGAATTTGGTTGGTCCTATAAAAAAAGTGTATAACGTATTATGTGATAGGGAGGATGGAGAGGTCGATTGCCTGAATGTATGGTTAAAGTTTTATATCATTACCCGAACATCAGTAGCATCATTGAGATAATATTTAGCCTTACTATTTGAACTTAATAGTTAAATTTATTAACCCGGTGAAAGAATGAATTATTTTTTTTTAAACTACAATCGTAATATTTGATTCAAGCTCTGAAAGAAATCGTACAGCACAAATTTACAACATTGTTAAATAACAATCACTGAATATCTAATGCCTTAGACATTTGAACGTAATTATGTTATTGAAATGAATACTTTTATGCGATGAACCTCTGATTTTTACCTTCGAGTTGTTTATTTATGTCGTAACACTCCAATTCGATTTGTTTCTTCTCTTCTAAAATATCACTAAAGTGATTAATTATAATTATAATTTAAAATATTTTATATGTACATAAAAATCTTAGAACTTAGATTGATGCACAATTAAAATACAGTTAATAATTTTAAAAAGTTTTAATCATGCATATTTAATGTGGCTAGATTTCGTTAAATTTTAAGCGAATTTGTTAACATGGAGAACATTTTGAAAAATGTAAAAGTTCAGTGAGAACGTTTTTAAAAATGTTATAGTTCAGTGATGAAAATAAGATTTTTGCCAAAAACTAAAAAAAGAAATGAATTAAGGAAACCGCTCATTGTCAGTCCTTAGTTTAGAGTTACTAAAAAATAATCCAACGGTTTAAATTAAAAAGAAATAAAATCGTTTAATAATAATCATTACATTAGGGCGGTTATGTATTAATCTGGACCCTTCTTTATCTAAAGTCAATAGGGAGTTTTTCATGGAGACCATCACAGCCGCTTTTTATGGTGGTTGAAGATAGATCCTGGCCACTCTTTGTCTTGCAGTTATTTTTTAGCATTATAATAATATATATATGTATATATATATATGTATATATATATGTATATATATATGTATATATATATATGTATATATATATATATATATACTCCCTCCGTTTCACGTGAGTGTGGATCAAAATTTTGGGCACACAAATTAAGGAAAAGTAAGAGAGATAAATAGTGGAAGGAGTTGTATGTGAGTATGAAAAATTAAATAAGAGAGAGAATGAGTGGGAGGAATAGTAAGTTGATTGGTATTGTGAGTGTAAAAGTAAAGTAGGAGAGAGAATGAGTGGGTGAAATAGTAAACATTCTTTGCCATTTTGGGCAGCCCACACTCACGTGGGACGGAGGGAGTATATATATAAATATATACTAGTAAAAGCACGTGTCCGAGGACACGTTTTTTTTTTAATTAAGCCGTGTCAGGGACACGTGTTTTAAGGGCAAAATGGGAAAGGGACAACTTAGTGAGGGCAAAATGAAAAATTTGAGTCTTAGCCTGATGGTTAGAGTTCATGGCTTCCAACCTGGAGGTCATGAGTTCGATTCCCCCACCAGTGGTTAGAGGGAATGACATTGCCCTCCCTAGCATAGCTAGGCGCCTGCAGTGAAGTGCATCGAGGGGGAGCGGTGAAATGTAAGTTGATCCCCTTTAAAAAAAAAAAAAAAAAAAAAAAAAAAAAAAAAAAAAGAAAAAGAAAAGAAAAAAAAATGAAAAATTTGACCATTGGAACTGTTCATTGTACTGTAGCAAGGACAAGTTCCCATATAATAATGTAGTAATAGTATATATAACTATTAGTATTTGGAAATTGACGTGTACCAAATACTCCTCACGAAAAAAATACTCCCTCCGTCTCGAAAAATTTAGATCACTTTGACTTTAATGGTTAACTAAATCGAATTTTGATCGTAATTTTTGAAAATTTAGATATTTTTAGGATTAATTCCTTGAGGCCCCCTCAGCCCAGATGTTTCTCCATAGAAATTCAAGCCAAATCTAAAATCTCATATACAAAAGAGAGATCCAGATCAAAATTCCATGGAAACCCACCACCCCATTAACCAGATCAAAAATAACAACTGATTACCCAAAATACCCTCAATATATAACCATAACCTCTCTTCTCTCTCCTCATTTTTTTTATCTTTTCTCTCACTCTAAAAATGCACACACACACACATGGTTCTTCTCTCTCCAATCACTCTGATTCCGGCGACCCACCGGAGCAGCTCAGTCGACTCCATCTCTCGCCGGCTTACCAGATCTGCTCCGTCTCCGACTTCCACACCCTCCGGCGTCGGCACCTCCCTCCTTCAGATTCAAATCTGGTCGTCTTCTCTGATTAAGCTCCGGAGAAATGCAGCTACCAACAATAAAATTGATGGAGTATGGTTGAATTTTGACTGTTTGTTGCATTTACTAAGTTGTTCATCTGAGCTTGCCTTGGATAATCAATGAAAAACTTTGGAAGATAATAGCTCGAAACTTCTGATGTCCTTGGATAATCAATGAAAAACTTTGGATGATAATGGTATAGGACCTGAGAACATAATATACACAGCTATAAGACCTTTGAATGATCCTATAGCAAATGGTATATGACCTGACAACATCATATACAAAGCTATAAGACCATTGGATGGTCCTATAGCAAGTAGTATATGACCTCACACAATCTTATACAAACGCATTAAGACCTTTGAATGGTCATATAGCAACTGGTATAGGACTTAACAACATCATATACGAAGCTATAAGACCTTTGAATGGTCCTATATCAAGTGATATAGGACCTCAAAAAATCATATACCTATACTATAAGACATTGAATGGTCCTATAGCAACTGATATAGGACATGATAACACTATATACACATGATATACACATGCTATAAGACCTTTGAATGGTCATATAGCAACTGGTATAGAACTTAACAACATCATATACGAAGCTATAAGACTTTTGAATGTTCCTATATCAAGTGATATAGGACCTCAAAAAATCATATACCTATGCTATAAGACATTGAATGGTCCTTTGTGAATATTCTTGAATTTTATAGTTGATGGTGAAATCTCATTTTTAAAAAAAATTATTTTCGTCGAAATAGTTTTACTAATATTATTTGATGTAATGCAAAGAACAAGTGAAGTGTTGGTGTAGTGGTGAAGATCCTCATTTTTAAATGGAAGGTCCCAGGATCGAATCCCAATCCTTGTTATTTTCATTTTCAGAAAATAAACGGGCTGGCCCAACAGAGGTTAGGGATGTTGCAGCAGCGCGAGGACAGCATGGTCTTTTGCATATATCCGGGTTTCTGAGGAATTTCTGATCTCGATTGGGTATTTATGGGTTTGTGATCTCACTTAGGGGTCTTAGGGTCCTTGGCTCATATTTTTATGCAATTATAAAAATTGTTATTGTTTCACCATTACAAATAGTGTCAATAACAATTTTTAGAATTTAATGAAAATATCTACACACTTTTATTTTTAAAAAGTATATTACAAAAGTAACTAAAATCTATGTCAATTAATTATAATTTGAGAGAAAGTCAGATCGTCGGTACACACAACCACACCACTTGCTTTGTACACCCCAATTTTCAAATAATAGTTATGTATACTATTACTACATTATTATACTCCCGTCCCGTCCCGTCCCACGTGAATGAAAAATTTTAGTCAAATTGATTATTGCAATTTGACTAAAAGTCTCGTGATGGAGGAAGTATGTATTGAAATAGAAACCGCCAATCTACAGCCGTAGGATCAGACAAATTGAAAAAACATCAAATGATTGAAAATAAAAAAAGTTAAAACTGATTAATAATAGCTCTTGGATCGTAGCGGTTATTGATTGATCGTAGCAGTTATTGTATACTCCCTCCGTCCCACAAAATCTTACCCATTTTACTATTTTTTGGGTGTCCCACTTTAAAGTCCCACTTTCCTAAAAAGGAAACATTTTAATACTTCTTTATTCATGTGATCCACTTATCATACTCACATCACTCTTCAAATTTACTATTCTCTCCACTCATTCTCTCTCCTACCCACTCACAACTCCTACTTTAATAACATTATTCCTTATTTTTCGTTCTCAAAAGTAAATGAGTAATGTTTTTTGGGACGGAGGGAGTATAAGATTTGAATTTTAATTCTTTTTAAAAATAATTTCAGCCGTTGAATCAATTTTCTAACTTTAAATCTGAATCACCACTTATAACCTCCTTGTATTGTATTATAGATAATTTAAACCAAGTAGAGTTTGCCTCTTGTATATTCAGTGTTCATGTCTTTTATAATTTAAATGGTGAATTTGTGGTTCAAGAAATTGATTGAATATACTACTTCCCTTCGACCTTTACATTTTGGTTCATCCTTGAATAAATATTGTGTTTTCAAATAAGGAAATTGACTTAATCCGTTGTTCAGCCAATGTACAAATTATTAACACACATTTCTTAAAAACTTTAGACAAATCAATGTCATGGGACGGAATATATGTTAATCACTCTGTCCCTAAATGAATGTAAAATTCAAGAAATAATTTTCCAAAAATAAATGTATTTTATAAAAATCTTTGTCGTAGACCTTTTTCAACAATTTTTTATATTTATTTTATTATCGTAAAACTATATTTTTAGGAAGTTGATAAAATGAATACTTATACATTTTTGTTATTAAAATTTATATATAAAAAAACACATGTCCTTTATTTAAATGAAATTCAGACATTTATTTAGAGACCAACAAGAGCATAGATCATATGATAAGAGGTTGTTCAATCATAACCAAAAGTTTTGAGTTTGAGCCTTGAGAAATTGAAAATGCAGTATGTTAAGAATTTGACCAATATTGCCTAAATTTTATTATGAGTAGGAAAAGATTACTTATCCCATATTGGTTAGGAGAAGGAATTGTAATCCCATATCAATTAGGAAAGGGGAAAAGTGGGTGTGCCTCCCCTATATAAATAGGCTTCACTAGTTAGAATTTTGATAAGAATTGAGAGAGAACTTGAGAGAGTTAGCATAGGTTTACAATTTAGAGAGAGAAATTGTACGCTTGTATGCGATTGGTGAGGATATTCAAGAGTGTAGAGAGAGAGGGTGTCTCCATTCTTGTAATATCAAGAAATATATAGAAGTTATATTTTGGGTGGAGTAGGCTTTTAGCCGAACCACGGAATATTGTGTGTTTTGTCTTTATTTCGTATTGTGTGTTGTTTGATTTCTCTTGTTGCGAATTTCTTGTATGGGTGAGCGATCCCAACAAGTGGTATCAGAGCTTTGGTTGAAGAGAAGAATTCGCATCAAGAAAAGAGAGCAAAAAATTGAAGAAAGAAACTGCAGTTTCTGGTTCGTTTTTTTTTTCAGCGCAGCGGTAGGGATATTGACGTAGAGCATTCGTTTACCGTTGGATCGGGCTGATTTTTGGTGAGTAGCTTCGGGACTAATAGATCTTAAATCTGAACGGTGGAGATTGGATTTTAAGGTCCCAGGCATCGGGAATTGTATCCGGATAGCAGCAGCAGTTTGAAGAAATTCATATTTTGAGGAATATGGATATTGGGATATCGAAGTATCAAGTCCCGACATTCGATGGGAAGATGGATTTCACGGTGTGGCAGATGACAATCCAAGATGTGTTGGTTCAACAAGGACTTGATGAAGCTTTGGAAGAGAACAAGCCGGATGAGATGAAAGACGCGGATTGGACTAAAATTCAGAAGAGGGCTTCGAGTACGATAAGGTTAGCACTTGCTCCTGAAATTAAATATAGTGTTTTGAAGGAGAAAACACCGAGGGATATTTGGGAGAAACTTGCTAGTATTTATGCGTCTAAATCATTGACTAATCGCTTGTTCTTAAAGATGGATTTATATTGTTTGAAGTTTGATGAAGGGGGTAATTTGCATGATCATATTAATTCTTTCGGTCAACTAGTATGTCGATTGTCTAATATTGATGAGACAATTAAAGATGAGGAGCAAGCTTTGTTATTGTTGGCTTCATTACCCAAGTCCTACAAGCCTTTTGTGCAGACGATGTTGACAGGTAGGACTACTTTAACACTTGATGATGTGGTTAAGGCGTTGAGGGATAATGAAAGAATGACAAGGAGTGATAGCTTCTCCAATGGTGACAGAGTACTAGTTGCGGAGGGTTTTGAAAGAGGGAGAAATTATAATCGTGGTGGCTCAAAAGGAATAGGAAGGTCTCAATCTAGGGGAGATAGAGATATGAGTAAGATTGAGTGCTTCTACTGTGGAGAGACTGGTCATATGCAGATGCGTTGCCCACAATTTCGTGATGATTTGAAAAGTTTACGTGGTGTGAAAGGAAAGAAAAAGGTTGACGAAGAGAACGTTAACACAATTGATAGTGATAGTGATAATGGAGATTTTCTTTTGACAGAAACTATAGCTGCTGATGATGTGATTGAGGAGAAGAAGTCTGAATGGGTGCTAGATTCAGCTGCTTCAGTGCATATTTGTAATGATCGAGCTATGTTTGACACTTTGCGATCGGAAGGAAATTTTGGAGAAATCAAAGTTGGTAATGAGCAGAAATTGAAGATTGAAGGTGTTGGGAGTGTACGCTTCAAGCTTCATGATGGGACTGTGAAAACCGCTTTGAATGTGAAGTATGTTCCTGGTGCGACTGCGAATTTGCTTTCACTAGGAGTTTTGACATCTCGTGGGTATCGATATGTTGGAAGAAGACAAACATGCAAAGTGTACAAAGGAAAGCGCTTGATTCTTCAAGGGAGAAAAGGTGCGAGAAATATTTGCTATTTGGAGGGGCAATCCTTGCGTGGAAGATCCTTTTGTGATGACAAAAAGGAGAAGAAGATTGGGAAAAGAGTTCGCTTCTCTGGAGTTGATGAAATTTTAGGGAATTTTGGTCAAGGGGAGATTTGTTAGGAATTTGACCAATATTGCCTAAATCCTATTATGAGTAGGAAAAGATTACTTATCCCATATTGGTTAGGAGAAGGAATTGTAATTCCATATCAATTAGGAAAGGGGAAAAGTGGGTGTGCCTCCCCTATATAAATAGGCTTCACTAGTTAGAATTTTGATAAGAATTGAGAGAGAACTTGAGAGAGTTAGCATAGGTTTACAATTTAGAGAGAGAAATTGTACGCTTGTATGCGATTGGTGAGGATATTCAAGAGTGTAGAGAGAGAGGGTGTCTCAATTCTTGTAATATCAAGAAATATATAGAAGTTATATTTTGGGTGGAGTAGGCTTTTAGCCGAATCACGGAATATTGTGTGTTTTGTCTTTATTTCGTATTGTGTGTTGTTTGATTTCTCTTGTTGCGAATTTCTTGTATGGGTGAGCGATCCCAACACAGTAGTGTTAAAAATATGTTGGGACATGACGTCCCTAACCACCGTGTTTATGTAAGGGAATTTGATCCATAAGTTTCTTTTTGGGACAAATTCCACTCAAGTTTCTTATTAAATTAAATGTCCCACAAATTTTTATATAGTAATATATTATACTGCATGCAATATGAGTATTCAAAAGTTATGAAACAACATTATCAATACTGCCGTCTGCCACAACCACCGTCGGTCGTCGGCCAGTGAAAATTGATCGCCGGTGGCTGGATGCTGCCTGCCACCGTCCATGTAATATTATATTCTTCTATATATTATTATACACTGTTGATGCAGTATACTCCCTCCGTCCCACCTCACTTGACACCATTGAGGTGGGCACGGGAACTATAAAAAAAAATGTGTGGTAGAAAATGAAGAGAAAGACTGAGTTGGGTAAATAGTAGTGTTGGTTGAATAAATTGAGTGGTGGAAAATGAAGAGAGAGAATGGGTGGTGGGGTAGAGTGAATATAAAATTATAAAAAGTAGGCTATTTTGGGAAGTGTCAAGTGAGCTGGGACGCCCAAAATGGAAATAAGTGTCAAGTAAGGTGGGACGGAGGGAGTATTACAGAACTATACAAAATGAATAATACAACAGAGAAAAAGAAAGAGCTTATGAGACATTAGATTCTGTTTTTGAATTTATGTGGCATCCTACTTTTATGTAATCTAAAATTTATTCTTATTAAAGTTTTTCATATCTTTGGGCCTACACCGATTTTGTTCTTATTAAAGTTTATCATATCTTTGGGCCTACACCGATTTTGTTCTTATAAAAGTTTTTCATATCTTTGGGCCTTACTTGTTGGCCCAAATTTATTCTTATCAAAGTTTTTTTCATATCTTTGGGCCTACACCGATTTTGTTCTTGGCCCAATTGCAGTCCAACCCAAGTTCGCTTAGACTCCTTAGATTATACTACCCACACCGGATTTGCCCCACCCGATAAGAAAAACAAATCGGGTTACAAAGCGAGAATGGCTTCTTCACCTGACCAGACAGACCTCAACTTCAGCTCATTCGCAGGCCACTAACACCGTTCACCATTCCGCCGCTCCAGAATCCCGCCGGTTCTTTCCGCCTCCGAACGTCTGGCGCTTTTCAACTGCATCGCTCCTGTTTTTTCCAATTTCAATTGTGTTTAAATGTGTAATTTTATAGCTAAATGACGTGTTGATCTTGGGGAAGCACCGGTTATGAAAACAAACGGCTGAAAATTGGAGCGGGTAGTGATTTGAAATTTCTACTTTTTGTTATCTCTCAGTTTCTATTTCGAACTGTTTGTAAATGTTCCTGTTCGTAAATACATTTAAATTCATTTGCTCAATTAGTGTTCTTAATTGTAATTCTAACGTGATAATTAATGAAATTCCTAGAATTTGTTGGCTTTGTGTTTATGCGCTTGTATGTGTTTGTGTGTGCATTTGACTTTCTATTTCTTGTGCAATGTGTTCTTTTTGGTTTGTTTTGTGTGTGACTATACCATACCAGTGGTGACCCAAATTAAAATGTAGGGTTCTCAAATTATATTATTCAAAAATTTTAAAAAAATAATTGTGTTTTACATTATTATCTACATCGAATTTTCCTTTTTTGTCAAGGGGGTGGGCGGACCCATGATTAAAATGGAAGGGTTCACAAATTGCATTACCCAAAAATTTCAAAAAAATAATTTTTTTTTACATTACTACCTACATTGATTCTGCCCTTTTTGTCAAGGAATGGGCTGAGCTGATAAGTGGGGGAGGGAGTGCACTTAGTAGTTTTTTTTTTTTACATGTTAACATTAAAAAGGGGGGGTTCACAGCCACCCCTTTTGTAAAGCCTGTGTCTGCCCCTGTCCATGAGCATGCTTGTTTGTGTGTGTTTGTGTTTTTATTTGTTTTTTTTTTTTTTTTTTTATTACCGGGTTCAAGGCTTTCTTGGGATTAATCCACCACCGCGCTCCGGCCGAGTATCTTTGGCGAGGTAAATCGCGGGATGTCTTGCATGCGGCCAGGGGGTGGCATCCCTTATACTTACGGCCCCAAGGAAGGCATTTACACTCTTACAATACCAAATGGGCTCATTGCTCTGTGAGGCAATTACATCACTATTACAACACCAAATGGCTGCTCCAGTGTTCCTGTCAAAATTTGAACTCCCCACACTGAGGTTGCAAGCGCAGCAGTGCTGCTTCCTTAACTGCACGGATGTGCCTCGGGAGACTCCTAAGAACCCTGAAACCCACGGTAGAAATTAAACCACATAGATTCCCCTTGGGAAGAATCGAACCGGTGACCTCCCCTACGGAAAGCCACCATTATACCACTGGGCCAAAGCCCTAGGTGTGTTTTTATTTGTATTTGTGTGTGAGTGCGTTTTCCGTTTGGCTCCATGTGTGTGTGTCTATGCGTGTTTGTGTGTGTGTTTCATTTGTTCATGTTTGAATGTGTGTGAGAATGTGTGCGCTCGCAAGAGTGTTTGTACTGATGTATACTCCATAAGATAGGAACAATCTTGTGATTTTCACTTTTGGGCGTCACAGCTTTCTTGTAGCATTTAAAAGCTTACACCAAAATGGAAAGGAATGCTTTCTTATTCCCTCCACTCATTCTCTCTCCTACATTATTTTAATACTCACAACACCATTATAATTTACTATTCTCTCCACTCATTCTCTCTCATATTTTATTTTCACACTCACAACACTTTCAATATAATACTCCCTCCTTAAAACCAGTGCAAACAGTGTTTGTGAACATTGTTCCGGGACGGAGGGAGTATATCTCTATATGGTTTTGAAGGAGGCAAGGTGTTGGATTTATGCTGTGGAAGAGGAGATTTGGCATTTCTGTTAACTGAGAAAGTTGGACCCAGTGGCAAGGTGCAATTCTCTCTTTTTCCCCTTCCATATCTATAATTTTGTTTGCCTTTTGATATAGTCCGTCACTTGGCTAATGTTGTAACACAATATTTTGGGAGAAACTAGTCCTGTTTTTTTAAACTGCTCTTATATTTGTCAAATATTTACAAGTTGAAAAAAATTGAACTTTTTATAATTTAGGGAGAAACTGATTTCTCCCAAAACTTACTCATGTTGTAATCATAAGCTAAACAAGGAAACAGTAAATTTTGCATGAAATTCAAGTATATACTCCCTCCGTCCCGAAACAAAGGTTACTAAAATTGAATGCTCGGGATAAAAATTAAGGAAAAAGTAGGTGTTGTGAGCATGAAATTCTAGTATGTAACACGAAGATGCTCTTTGGTATCGTTTATTTAAACCCATTTTAGGGATCTATAGGTGATAGTTATTTCAGCCTTTGATTTATTCAAGTATATACTCTCCCTCACCTAAAAAAGTGTATTTGAGTTTTATGTTATCCCTTATAGTTATTAGAGTTGCTTTCTCTTTGATTTCTTAAAATTAACATTCCCGTAAGTCGTAACATATACTCCCTCCGTCCCATAAAACCTTACCCACTTTGTCATTTAGGGCGTCCCACTTAAAAGTCACACTTCCTAAAAAGGAAACTTTTTAATACTTCTTTATTAAATCGGCCACATTTTATATCACATGAGAACTATCCACTTACTATTCTCTATCCCACTTTTTCTCTCCTACCCACTCATAACTCCTACTTTAATAACATTATTCCTTACTTTTCGCGCGAATACCTTTTATTGGACGGAGGGAGCATTCACTTAATATCCAAGGTTTCACAAGTACCTTTCCTTGACTTCAATAAAAGCACTGATCCTTTAAATGCCTTAATCCAGGTATGTTAGAGAGGCGGCAAACCTGTTTATTCTTCTGAAACATAAAAACTCTTTGTTGTTTTTCTTTCCCTTTCTCGCCTTCCGATTATCACCTTTGTAAACAAAGTACTCCCTCCGTCCCTAAATGAAAGTCCAAATTTCATTTAAGGGACATTCTGAAAATGTTTACGTTTTAAACTTTTTGTTCAATTAAATGGCAAAAATGCATAAATATTCTTGTTTTTCACTTTTCAAACATTTAGTTTTGCAAGTATAAAGTGACTAGTGAAAAAAATTGGTAAAATAACATTTAGGGACAGTTTTTTTTTCTTTCCAAAATGACATTCCTTTAGAGAGAGGATTATGTGGATTTCATAGTATCAGTCATCAGCAAGTACAATGAGGGACCATAGAATGACTTGATTATTCCTTTCATTTTTGCTTCTTTCCAATTTTCAAAGGAACACAATATTCAGATCCCATAATGTACTCTTCGTGCTATTGTCTGACAATGTGTACATTCTGGCGATTTACAGCATTCAAAATTTCAAAATCCATTCTTATCTTCACATATCTCAAATTGGCAAATGGCTGATCTGAAGGTAGATGTGATAATCCAAGTGGCGTGTGATTACGCCCTTTAAGACAATATATTTACCTTGGGAAGAAATCGCTGTGAGATACACTGGCAATCGAAGCAGAATTATCACCATTGAGCTGATACCGTGGGTTCTCAGGAAGGTCATTTAGTTCCATAGTCTTCTCGTCCACAAAAGGGGGGTTAGAAGGAGGAGGGAGGGGCGCATCGGTCTTTACCAGCATCCGTAGTGCCATAGACATGGACGGTCTTAATGACGGAACCTCTTGTGTGCAAAGAAGTCCTACGTGTACTACTCTCAATATCTCTGTAGTAACCATGCTGTTACTGATATTATTCAGCATTAGGTTAGGGTCAAATAGTTCCTCTACTTGCCCCAGCTGAAAATGCCTCCATGCCTGTTTTCCGTCAAAATAACAACAGGAAATAGAAATTAGAGAAGTCAACTAGGTTTAAATGCCGAAAATTGCTTCAATCCAGTTCCCAGCCCAACAGAAGCACTGATCATACGATGAACATTTACAGAAATGCTCCATTGTTCTGCTAAAAGGAGTCCCCATTCAGTGGCGAATCTAGGATTTATGGGGAGGGGGCAAATTTTTAAATAAGTGGAAAAAATAATAAAACCACACAAAGACAATTTTAGGGTATCCCTTGTATATGAGGGGCATAGTGAAGAAAAATTGAAAGTCAGGCCGGTCAGTTGATTCCTTACCATATGTAGGTCCTCCCCCGGACTCCCATTTACAAGTCAAAACTTTTAGATTTAAAAAGAAGAATTTTACTGAATTTATATTTTTGTAAATTATTTGTTTGTAAGCATAGCACTACCCTTAAATTGCATAGAAGGTGACATTCTTTAACTTACAATTGAGACTAGGCTGTCTGAGTATTCTGAGGTTTTGCTCCTGTTATTTTGCCTTCCAGTGACTACTTCTAACAAAAGCACACCAAAGCTATACACGTCTGCCTTCTCAGTTAATTGTCCATGGGCTAGGTACTCTGGAGCCATGTATCCCCTGCCAAAATGAAAAGAATTAATAAAAAGAAAAATTCTGATTAATCTGTGTTTAGATTACATGAGCTGCCTTTGATTTACTGATTGGTAAAATAATTTACAACAAAGGTAGAAAAGAAATGTGGACCTGAAATGATGTACGTAGTACTTACAGTGTTCCTGCAATGGCTGTGCTTATATGACTCTTATCTTCTTGGAAAGACCTGGCTAAACCAAAATCAGCTATCTTAGCACGAAGCCTCGAGTCCAACAAGATATTACTTGCTTTAATATCTCTGTGAATTATTCGTGTCTTGTTGTTCTCGTGAAGGTACACCAAACCTTCTGTTGTCCCAATAATAATCTCAAATCTTTTCTCCCAGTTTAATGCTTTACCTCTCGTTGAATCTGTAGTAATTATCATGTGTATATTTATCTCGATTTTATGAAATTCAGGATTAGATGCAGTTTAGACCAAAGGGAATAATTGGAAATCTTCTGCTTACCAAATATAAAGCGGTCAAGACTCTTGTTGTGTAGGTATTCATATACAAGAAGACTTTCAGGACCGGAGCAACTGCAACCTAACAGTCTGACCAGGTTCTTATGCTCAACACTGCTAATCATGTTAACTTCATTATAGAAATCCGCTGCTCTATGTCTGTTATTGAAGAAAAGCCTCTTGACAGCAATTTCTCTCCCATCTTGAAGAACTCCCTGCCCAAAAGTTAAAACCAGTTGGATTTGTGGGATTTTTTAGCTTATATATACTATAATTATATATGTGCACACACATATATATGTATATATGTATATGCATGTGTATATATACATACATATATGTATATGTATAGACATAGATATATGTATGCAAATATCAACCAATCTGATCAATATAGGATGTAGTTTATGCATACCTTGTAAACTGTTCCGAATCCTCCTTGGCCAAGCTTATTTGCTTCATCAAAAGAGTTTGTTGCCTTCTCAATAGTAGAGTATTTGAAGTTCAAACTACTGTCATTAAGGGTCTTCACCAATTTTGCGGCATCATTTGAACCTGTATCATTGGAAAATGGATTGTTATTGTAGTTATTGTTATTGTTATTGTTGTTATTGTTGTTGTTATTGTTATTGTTATTGTTATTGTTATTGTTATTGTTATTGTTATTGTAAGCAAAATAATGAGTGAAGGGCTCATATACCTCTTCTCTTCTTCTGTATAGTCCTATGCTTCCAAATATATGATGCAATAACAGCCGCAATTATGCAAAGAGTGACAGAACTAACGACAGTTGCTATAATCACTATTGTTTTCCCTGCAGAAGCATCATTCAAACACCACTCTCAGCAACGGCTCCAAACCAATCAGATCTCTGCAAAGAAGTTCAAAAAGGGTATTTAGGTCATTTTACCTCGAGAGCTTCCGTTGCTTGGCTTGGGATTGAGGAAGTTGGTATCAGAATATCTCATATAGCATCCGGTATTCAACGCATGCCCTTCAGACCAAGGCAAGCACTTCAAAATCTTTGCAGATGCATTCTCCAAACATTTTTGGCAAGAACTCTCATTCAACGTCCTCCAACAATCACCCAACACGTAAGCCGACTCATTCCGGGCCCCGGAAACTCCAATTTTCGCCCTTGCAGTATACTTTTTATTTCTTGTAACATCCGAGACCACTTTCATAACAGCCCGCCTTGTTGAATCTTGAAATACATTATCCTTCCGTGTTTTATTTCCACAGACAGCTGTATCAGTGGGGCCCGCATACTCTTCGAAGAAACTATAGTTCTGTGATCTCATATAGCAACCCTCGAGATAAATACGACCACCATTGTAGGGAAAGCATTGGGGAAGAACAGTTCTTGCCTCCGCATAGCAGAGAACACAATCGGCTAATGACAGATCACCGTAACATTGGGCAAGTCCGTAATTAGCATCAACTCCCGAGCCTGTAAGTGCTATTCCGTGACCTAAAGTTCTCATTTGGTTGCTTATGTTTTCCATTGTAGCTACAAAGTTTGGTACAAAAATTGTTGCGTTGTTTTCTCTTGTGTTCCCGCACATGATTCTGATTGTTTTGGCTCTTGGCTCTCCCTCTGATATGTCAACTAGCAGAAGAGTTACGATAACTGTGAGTAGAATTGATACCTTTTGAACAGATTTCCCCATTTCTCGAGCGAGTGTATCCAGACAGACGTAGTGACTCCTAAGCCTGTAATGAATAGCAAATTCTTATTTTCAAAGGATTTCAGGAAACATCCATAGTAGGGAATCTATGGCAATTCAAGTAAAAGACAACCACATGAGTTCCCAAAGCCCTCTAATACCCTACCCTCACATGGACCCCAAAGAATCTTTACTACTTTCTCCGGTTCTCAATACTTATTATAATATTCGGTCATGTAATGTGTATTTCTTGATAAACTCATAGGCTGTCCCTTTATAAATCGCTGACGGACCAAGATATATAGCATCAGCCTTCTTATTTCGCCATTCCGTTCTCTTTTCGCTAATTAAGTTATTGAAAGCGATGGCGTGTCTTATGGCCCCATGGAGGAGTAATCTTCTTTCCTAAGCCAATTTATATATTTGCTATTATATAATTATCACAAAACCATTATAATACTACTATAATATCTACCCAATTTCGGCAGGCCCAATGTGTACCATCTAGCACTCGCCAAAGGTATAAATATAAATGTCGCATTTTCAATAATTGTAGTACATATTACTTTTATCAAAATTATTTCTTTTACTTATAAATACGACAATTATTTAGGACAAATAAAAAATAAGTAGGACAGGAGTTTAAAATGACGTTTCAATATTAAAGATCACGGATAATATAGAGGTTTGATTATTTGGCACAGTCCATGTGCATAATTTAGGGGTCCCCGTCCTTTTACCCTCGCAAGTCAAAAGGAAAGTAGGAAAAGGAAAGGCACCTTCACTTTCAAGTTTCAACACCTACTCCCACCACAGTCTTATTACAAATTACACACTTATTATTTGCATGAAAATTAAAAAAAATGTTAGTTAATTAGGTGTTATGAGTATAAAAAGTGAGGTAGAAAAGAGAAAGTGGGTAGGGAATAATAATTGAATTGTTATTATGAGTATAACATGTAGGTTCCATTAATATAAAAGTAATAAAACATTTCCATTTTAAAAAATATACTCCCTCCGTCCCGGCCGACTTAGGACTTTTTGCCATTTTGGGCGTCCCACCCGACTTAGGACGGCCCAAAATGGAAACCTTAAATCACTATTCTCTCCCCTCATTCTCTCTCCTACATTATTTTAATACTCACAACATCATTATAATTTACTATTCCCTCCACTCATTCTCTCTCCTATTTTTAAATTACACTCACAACATTTACCTTTTCCTTAATCCCCGTGCCATTTAAAAAAATCCTAAGTCGGCCGGGACGGAGGGAGTATTAGTTTGTAGTAGGTCGCCCAATGAAAAAAGTGTTTAGTTTGTAATAAGACGGATAGGCGTATTTGGCCATGAACATGTTTTACTTTCACAATAGCTATGGATGGAGGGGTTGTTCTCTCTTAAATTAATATCGCATTTTTCATTTGGTTTGTTTCAAAATAAATATCATATTATCAAATAAAGAAATAAATGACGCATTTTCCATTGAGGAAGTACACTTTTAGATTTAGACTTTATCGATTCCAGATTGATAAATCATGCATTAGATTGTTAGCCAATAATTATTCACAACAACACCTCAGCTACCAAAATTTAATTTCAAAACTTGTGGGAACCACCAAAATAAACATAACCTTTATCCTAAAATAATAATAATAATAATAATAATAATTAAATAAATAAAAAGTTAAATCAGAAACTGGAAAGGCTTATACTCCCTCCGCCCCCATGTAGAGCATTACCTTTCTTTATTTTCGTCACTCTTTCAAGTCACTTTCACCAAAATGGAAACCTTAATCACTATTCTCTCCACTCATTCTCTCTCCTACATTATTTTAATACTCACAACACCATTATAATTTACTATTCTCTCCACTCATTCTCTCTCCTCCCACTCACAACACCTACTTTAATAACATTATTCCTTATTTTTCGTTCTCAATAGTAAACGTGTAATGTTCTATGGGACGGAGGGAGTACTTTCGTTTTCACACCATACTGTATATCATTTGTCTGCAAAAGACTTCTGCTTCTATAATATAAACAAATTTGAAATTTACACCCAAAAAAGAAAAAAAAAAAGAAAAAAAATTAAAAAAAATTATGATCCTTACTGGAAAAATATAGCTTGAGGTTTTTTTTTTTTTTTCCCTGTTGCAATATTTAGAACATTAGAAAATTAGGCCACATTTTCATTTCCTAAATAGAATAAAGCAAAAAAATAATAATAAATAATAATAAGAGTTTAGGAAGCTTCTTCTGATAAATGTGATTTCCTCTGGTTGATATCTTCAATTAAGTGAATAACAGAGATGATATTTAAAAAAAAAAAAAAAGAGTTGATAAGGCAAAATTCACTTCCTAAACTTCAATTAGGGATTCATTTTCTCAGCAGTTTGGAACAAGTAATCATATGATCAAAAATCATTTATCCAGCAAATAATTCAAACTGAAATTATAGAAATTCAAAACTAACTGAATCATTATTCCTTCAGAAATCAACATAATGGAATCAGAATTCATACCTATTTATAGAAATTCAAAACTAAAGTACATTCAGACCTTCAATCCGAGCTCTGAATTATGAGATTCGCCTCCGCTTCATCATCTTTTGCAATACACAGATAAAGAAGGAGACTCAGTGGTGATGGAAATTCGTCTTAAATCAGAATCAGAGAGAGAGAGAGAGAGAGAGGGTGGGGGAAGAATTCTCGTTTGAGAATTAGGGTTTGTGATAACAGGTATTGGAGATTTGTAATTTGTTTTGGAAAGTTTTAAGACGTCTGAAATTGATATTGAAATATAAATGGGTTTTGGAAGGGGAGGGGGCTAACACGGTAGGTTGGTTGCAGGGATTGTAACGGAAAGTTTGCGGGTAAAACGCGGTGGGTCCGAATGCCATAAAAGTCAAATGGCCCCCACCAGCAAATACGACACGTACTCTCCCCGGACCGGATCTAGACCGTCTGTTTTCCGATGCGGTGGTAATAAGGTAATTTTAGCCATAAATTTCTTTTGAAATAAATCACATCTTTTCAAGCTTCTAATTAATTTAAATGTGACTTATACTTTCTCCGTCCCACTTCAAAATGTCCACTTTCCTTTTTGGGAAGTCCCTCCCACTTCAAAGAGTCATGTGAGCACCCCAACCCGGGACCTAACGCATATCCCGAGCTTGAGAAGCCCAAACTAAAAAATTCCATCTTAGATTTTCAAAAACTTTTATTTCACATTTAAAAGAAAACCACTACTCAAACTTCCAATTTTAAATCAACTGATAATAGCTCCACTTGAAGAAAATTCCACAATGACGTCGATAAACCATAATCTAATAAATTACATCGTAAACCCCAAAATAACTTTGTTTACAAAAGAGTTTATATACAACTTTTCAAAAGAGTAATACTTAATAAATACTCCCAGACAACCAACTCCTATACTTAACTCCGACAAGTCCCAAAAGCAACGAGTCCACAATTTTATCCCACGCCTCATTGGTTGAGTCACCTGTCTCAAAGACAATCTAAAACAGTAAAAGGGAAGGGGTGAGAATAAATCTCAATAAGCTATTATGAATGCAGCAAGATGCCAAACAATATGCAACACATAGCATGGTTACACATAACACATTATGAAAGCGGTAAACACCTTACGTTACCTCATTTTACCTTTCCCGTCTGAACAATAAGTCGTACAACGTGGGAGTAAAACTCCTCTCTTTGGTGAATATCCCCCATGCACCTTCACCGCTTATAGGACTCATACTCCAGAGATCCATTATAAGAAAATAGGATACTTATATGACCACTTATTCGAGTATCATATAATATCAGCGTTACTGTAAAGCTTTTGGCTTCATACGAGGCATTCCACCTAATCACCAAATCGCGGCGGTCAGCCAAGGCTTACGGCTCAATACGATCGCTAGCGCACCCACTGTGGCCACAGAGGGGACGGTCCCAGTATGATGAACCTTCAATCACTTATAGAACAAATCCATAATTGATTGAATTCCATTATACCCAGAGTATCAACACGTTCAAGCACATAATAGATACTTGAAATAAAATCTCTGAAAGGGGATAAAACAACATGGTTATATATACTCATGTTAAATCAATATTATAGTGCAACATTCATTTAATACACTATGCATAATACCATTAACGAATCTAAATTCAAATAAGGTATCCATATAACCCACATAATCCACACCGGATACAATATAATCAACATGCCGGATAATCCACAATCGGGATACAATACAATCATATATCAAATAATCCACACTTGGGATGCGGCGTAACAATGTACCAATTAATCCCCACTCGGGATACAATAATATCAACATGCCCGGATAATCCACAATTGAGATCTGACATAACAATATGCCCAAATAATCCACACTGGGAATACGGTACAACGATGTAATACGTATACGTTCTCAACTAACGTAATAGTGTAACTTATAGTTTGCTACTCTATTCAAATTAATCACCAAGGGTATGGGAGCAAGTAAGGCCACTATGTATCATAAACCATTCCCTACATAATCATTACACAACCTCGGATAACTTTAATAAAAGTTCAAGATCTACTTCCCAAGTTTGAACCACTTTGGTGAAGTTACAATTCAAGCTTATCAACCATTTCACTGAACAATATTTAAACTACTTCCACAATTCCATTTTGACCAAATAAGACTTCATTGTGTAGCCCAAGCATTCTACTTTAATCTAAGTTAAAGAGATTTCATTTTAGTTCCAGTTTAATTAGGTTTAAACGGCTCTAAAGTTGGTGCAACATAACCGAGGCCGAGGCACGACTCGTGCCCAGGGCACTGACTTCGTGCCCTTTTGGCCCTTCTCACGGGAGTATGCGTCCCTTAGCCGGCCACGACTCGTGACATCCACTGCACGACTCGTGCACAGAGCACGACTCGTGCCACTTTTCCCCAATGTTGTTCAGAACGACTTGGCACTCCTTGCCCGACTCGTTACCACGAGTTGGCCATGGGCACGACTCGTGCTGAGGGCACGACTCGTGCTACACGTATCTGTGTATCACAGCAGCCTTAAATCACTAAGTCAAGAAAACCCAAAAATCCAACTTAGGCTTCCTCTAAATTGTGAACATAAGATTATTTGTCAACCTTCCTAATGTCATTACAAATCATTTAAACCCCAAAGTACCATTAACCTAGGCTACTCACACTTGGATTTCCTACTCATTTAACCATCACATTTTACACTTATTTTCTTAAATCTAATTCCACCCATTCTCTTACATTCTTTATCACTTCTATGAACAACAACTTTATCCTAGGTCATTACTCCATTTCTCAACCCAAGAGAGTGTCATAACATTTCAAACCACCATTATAACCACAACATTAACATCAAATCATTCATGATCATTTAATAGGAGGAAGGTCCTAATAATTCACTTTCTAACTCTAGTAAATTGGCCAAACCCACATTAAACACTTACTCTTATACCATTAATATCCCCAATTTCTCTATACCACTCTTCTTTCAACTTAGATCACCAATTTACAACTTAAGATCAATTCCAACTCAATTAACATTATTCAAAATATCAAAAATCATCTTCTTTCAACAAAAGATTAATTAACACATAAAGTGAGCAATATTTAGAAGGAAGTCATAATAACTTACCTAGCAAATATGGGATGGATTAAGGATCTTCTTAGCTTGATGAGCTCCCCTAGTTGCCCCGAACACAAAAGTACACCCGAATTGCCAAATGAAGAAGAATTGAACTTGCTAATAATTTTGGAAGGGAAGAGTTTAAGCAAGAGCTTCCATGGAAAAAAAGTTGAGGAAGAAGAAGGAGGAGGATGGAGAATGATTATGGAAAGTAAGGAGGATGGAGAGGTATGGGAGAAGTAAGGTGGTCATTGACTAAGGAAATAAGGTTGAGGGAATTAAGGGGAGGAAGTATGCCCCCCCCATACTTCCTAATTTTCTTTCTTTCTTTCTTTTTAAAAATAACTCTTCCAACCCATAATATTTTATTTGTTCATTTTATTATCACTCCACCCTTTTACTTTATTTTACTTTCAATTATTTTATTTCAACCAATTATTTTAACTTACTTTCATTTTATCCCAAGGCATTTAAAATTATCTCCTAACCATCTCAACTTAACATAAATATTAAAGGCATGGAATAAGCACATAAAGTTAACATTAATATTAAAAGCTGATAATATGATACTAAAATTGTGCCTAGGGTTAGGGTCGTTACACTCACTCCCCCTTAAAGAAAATTCGTCCCGAATTTTAAAAAGACCTAACTTAAGGATCAAATAGCAAAGGTACCTCTCACGTATCTCAAATTACAACTTTCAATAGTTTCCTCAATGGCATGATCCTTCTATACATCTCATAACCCGAATACTCTAGAAGTTTAATTTCGGACTTGCAATGCTAATAACTCCCAATGGTTCTCCCACATAAATCAAATCTGTTTAATCATCATTAGTTAAAGAATACCAAACAACGAGGGATCATACTAATGATTTTTCCATACAAAGCTTCACACCTCACTATCCTACGCAAACTTGCTAAGGTTAATTAACTTCTCAACTTGAAAGGAAGTCCATCACACAACACTCAACCTATTCTTCAAGAATCTAGATAGTCTTCTAATCTCTTCCTTTCAAGTAACTAAATTCTTCAAACTCTTAGGATCAGTAACAACTCTCAAAGGAAGCTTCAAAAATATAAGGTTCCTACTTAATTAACGCAACACAATTGCAGCCACTCTCGAGTAGAGGATAAGAAAATTCCACTTTATCTAAGTTAACTTCCTTGAAGCATACGCTATCACTTTCCCATTTCTCATAATTTTACAACCTAATCTCCCTTTAATACACACTTAAAATTTCACAAAGTCTCCACATCTACTAGGTAAGGAAAGGTTCGGATCTATAATCAATTTATTCTCCATCTCTTATCCATATGGTTTACCCTTATTACATTCTACACCATTGATATATCCTTCCGAGTTACTAAATCGAAGATTTTTAAATTCTTAAGAACTCCTTAAACATTCCTTTGGTAGCACTGGCCAACTCAAAGATCACGGACTCAATCCTCACAAGATCCATGGTAACATCCGAGTTTAAGACTATAGAACCCAAAACTTGGAATCCTCTCAAGCCAACTCACATTTGCTAAACTTCTCAAACAATGACCTCTCACTAAAGGCAAATAACACCGTTCGCCAATGATCTTCATGATCCTCTCGTAACTTCTATTAAACAGAAAGGTCATCCATCACAATTACCATAAAGCCATCAAGATAAAGATTTAAAATTTTAGCTTATCATGCTCAGAATCAACACATGGAATACTCCGATGAAAACATATTCACCATCTATTCACAACTAGCACATAAAATTTTTAGAGGGACTCCTTATTCGAGTCTAGCACATACCAAATACTCTTCACACCTTTAACCAAAAACTCCACCCTTAGTGCCTATATATATAACAAAATTCCACATAAAAGTTTATCGGTATCAAATATCAAGATAAGCAAATTAGGCATAGAAAAGGAGACTCACTTATTATGATAGTCCACCAATACACAACAACTTCTTAACCATCCAGGTCAAGTATATCTCATAATTACACATCGGTAATCATACCAAATCAACTGGCAATATATGCCCAGCTACAACCACATCACCATCGTGGTAAACCAAAGGAGATTCGAGGTATTCTCTCATAAGAGCAGAATCCTCTAACAATAAAACAAATTCGCAAGTAATGTATGCCACATAGAAGCAACATGTGATGCCAAACATAAATGATATGAAACAGGATCTATAAAATATGACCCCTAACTTCTGAGACAGGTAATATACCTCTAGTGACCTCTGAGGGAGCTATCTCTCCTATATCCGAAACACATACTCGACCTTTAGACCTTCACTTCACAACACCATTTTACCCTAGTCAATATTGCTATTACTAAATCTTTCTTCACATCCTTTCATGATCATTCTAACTTAACTAAAATGGATACAGAATTCCCAATCACTTTGAATATCAACCTTACCACATTCATTCCAAAACCACCATTTCCTGCTTATTTCCAAAGCCCTATTAATTGACTAACCATTACAACCACCATGTATATCACCTAATACATCATATACCATATATAACCATAATTCAACAACAACTATACCATTGAGTCAACTTTAATTATAAGGTTCTCAAATGATACCACATACCTTCTCCAAGCCATATAACCCTATTACTCTATCTTTCCACATTAACCCATATCTTATTATCACTATTCGCCATATTCATTCACCCACTACCTAAGTTATTTTCATTATTTTTACACATCACAAGCCACCCAACAATACTCTCTCCACCATATATTAACCTTTATAATACTCTTTTCAATTACTAACCTATATTTTATCAAACCATCACTTTACTCATTTCCAAACCCCTCTTTCATTATTTCAACAGCCAAACAATTTGTCAAACTTATTAATAATCATTTATACGGTAATAATAGCATCGTACAACATATATAACAACAACTTTACAACTTAGTCAACTTCATTAAAAGGAACCCTAAACAATATCACATACTTAAATCATTTTTCTTAACATCAATACTATACCAAAACTTCACTATACCACATCTCAACTAATTTAACAAATTTCAACCCAAGTAAAATGCACCAACCCACCTGCAACATTTCCCATATCCAACCCAAGACCATTTGAATTCATTACTAAAATACCATGACTGTGAGGCTACAATTTAAACATCCTTCATTTTCTAGAACCTTTCGCTGGTCATCATTGTTTCCAGCCATTAGAACAAACTCCTGCACTAAACACTCGGCGTCAATTAACACACACTCCCCCTTAGTTTAGACATCTACCCTTGACCTCTAAACTAAGCTTTGATACCAACTGTGAGCACCCCAACCCGGGACCTAACGCGTGTCCCGAGCTTGAGAAGCCCAAACTAAGAAATCCCATCTTAGATTTTCAAAAACTTTTATTTCACATTTAAAAGAAAACCACTACTCAAACTTCCAATTTTAAATCAACTGATAATAGCTCCACTTGGAGAAAATTCCACAATGACGTCGATAAACCAAAATCTAATAAATTACATCGTAAACCCCAAAATAACTTTGTTTACAAAAGAGTTTATATACAACTTTTCAAAGGAGTAATACTTAATAAATACTCCCAGACAACCAACTCCTATACTTAACCTGACAAGTCCCAAAAGCAACAATCCACAATTTTATCCTACCTCCATTTGGTTCAGTCACTGTCTCGGCACAATCTAAAAGCATTAAAGGGAAGGGGTGAGAATAAATCTCAATAAGCTATTATGAATGCAAAGATGCCCAAGCAAATATACGGCAACATAGCATGGTTACACATAACACATTATGAAAGTGGTAAACACCTTACGTTACCTCATTTTACCTTTCCCGTCTGAACAATAAGTCGTACAACGTGGAAGTAAAACTCCTCTCTTTGGTGAATTGCCCCCATGCACCTTCACCGCTTATAGGACTCATACTCCAGAGATCCATATAAGAAAATAGGATACTTATATGACCCTTATTCAGAGTATCATATAATATCAGCTCTACTGTAAAGCTTTTGGCTTCATACAGAGCATTCCACCTAATCACCAAATCGCAGCGGTTTGTAAGGCTTCTGGCTCAATACAGTCGCTAGCACACCCACTCTGTGGCCACAGAGGGGACGGTCCCAGGTATGATAACCTTCAATCACTTATAGAACAAATCCATAATTGATTGAATTCCATTATACCCCCGAGTATCAACACGTTCAAGCACATAATAGATACTTGAAATAAAATCCACAAAGGGGATAAGAACAACATGGTAATGTATACTCATGTTAAATCAATACTATAGTGCAACATTCATTTAATACACTATGCATAATACCATTAACGAATCTAAATTCAAATAAGGTATCCATATAACCACATAATCCACATCGGGATACAATATAATCAACATGCCAGATAATCCACAACTGGGATACAATACAACCATATATCAAATAATTCACACTTGGGATGCAGCATAACAATGTACCAATTAATCCCCACTCAGGATACAATAATATCAATATGCCAGATAATCCACAATTGGGATACAACATAACAATATGTCAAATAATCCACACTGGGAATACAGTACAACGATGTAATACATATACGTTCTCAACTAACGTAATAGTGTAACTTATAGTTTCTACTCTATTCAAATTAATCACCAAGGGTATGGGAGCAAGTAAGGCCACTATGTATCATAAACCATTCCTACATAATCATTACACAACCTCGGATAACTTTAATAAAAGTTCAAGATCTACTTCCCAAGTTTGAACCACTTTGGTGAAGTTACAATTCAAGCTTATCAACCATTTCCCGAACAATATTTAAACTACTTCCACAATTCCATTTTGAACAAATAAGACTTCATTGTGTAGCCCAAGCATTCTACTTTAATCTAAGTTAAAGAGATTTCATTTTGGTTCCAGTTTAATTAGGTTTAAACGGCTCCCAAAGTTGGGTGCAACGTAACCGAGGCCGGGCACGACTCGTGCCCCAAGGCACGACTCGTGCCCTTTTGGCCCTTCTCAGAATCATGCGTCCCTTGACAGCACGACTCGTGACATCCACTTGGCACGACTCGTGCCTGAGAGCATGACTCGTGCCAATTTTTCCCAATGTTGTTCAGAACGACTTGGCACTCCTTACACGACTCGTTACCACGAGTTGGCCATGGGTACGACTCGTGCCAAGGGGCACGACTCGTGCCACGGCCAGATTCAGGTATCACAGCAGCCTTAAATCACTAAGTCAAGAAAACCCAAAAATCCAACTTAGGCTTCCTCTAAATTGTGAACATAAGATTATTTGTCAACCTTCCTAATGTCATTACAAACCATTTAAACCCCAAAGTACCATTAACCTAGGCTACTCACACTTGGATTTCCTACTCATTTAACCATCACATTTTACACTTATTTTCTTAAATCTAATTCCACCCATTCTCTTACATTCTTTATCACTTCTATGAACAACAACTTTATCCTAGGTCATTACTCCATTTCTCAACCCAAGAGAGTGTCATAACATTTCAAACCACCATTATAACCACAACATTAACATCAAATCATTCATGATCATTTAATAGGAGGAAGGTCCTAATAATTCACTTTCTAACTCTAGTAAATTGGCCAAACCCACATTAAACACGGTGAATTTTATTTGCAAGGCACCAAATGTGTAAGGCACTTTGAAATGACCACAATGCCCTTGTATATATAACAAAAAAAAATCACAATTTCATTTCAAAGCACAAGAACGTCGGTCTCTCTCCTCCCCATCTCCATTTCCGACGTACCCAACGCCAACCACCGTTTCTTCGCCGGAAAACTCAATTCTTCTACAATGGTTCGGATGAAAATTCCCAATGTCGCCAAGTCTACCACTGGGACCTCGTCTACCGCCGCTGTCTTCGCCGGAAAACAGATAATTTACCCAAATTTGAATTTGAAGCCCTAATAGATTTAATGCCTAAAATTGGATGTTACAATGCGTAATTGTAGTATAAATTTGAGTCGGAAATTGTTGTAACATCAATTTACAACCTAGCTTTCAATTTCAATGTCAATTTCAAAGGATACGTAACTGGGTTTGCAAAAAAATTCGTACTGGTGGGGTGTTTCGTGTGTTTATACACGAAATGTTGAATGACATTTCGTGTAAAATCATACGAAATATTTCTTAACATTTCGTGTATATTCATACGAAATCTAAAGGAAAATTTCTCCTGTGGATTTCGTGTGAATATACACGAAATGTTGAGAACCATTTCGTATCATTTTACACGAAATGTTATTCAACATTTCGTGTGAATCTACACGAAATAACTCAATACATTTCGTGTATTTTTATACTAAACATATCTGACAACGTCGTGTATAATCACACGAAACGTTCGCGTACGGGAGGGATAGTTTTGTCCATTTTCCGTGTCTTGCAAATAAGGTGCCTTGCAAATAACCACGCCCATTAAACACTTACTCTTATACCATTAATATCCCCAATTTCTCTATACCACTCTTCTTTCAACTTAGATCACCAATTTACTGTAGGTGTTAGTGCCCTAGGCCTATAGAGATAGACCTTTTATGTAATGTCATTGTTCATTTATATAAGAGATTGTTTCTTTGATTATTATATGTGTTTGCATGTTTAGTTATAATAATCGTGTCCCTAGTACTTATGAAGCACTAGTATGAAGTCTAATGGATAATCATGTGATGATTATATGCATGGAGATGCACATTAGATTCATGGATACTTGTTAGAGAACAAGGTACTGGACTTGACCCATTATGAGATTTATGTCATGGTCAAATGTCATAATTAAATCTCATATAGTCATATCATTGATATCCTTTGACCTGAGATTATCATCGTCTTCCGCTCGATGATTATCATGTTTGATATAGTTTAACGTTGTCTTTAACCGGATGACAATAAGGGCTATTATTGGCATGGTATGATTCTTGTTGGGAAGAATGATAAGTCAAGATGGAAAATTGTCCCTCGTAAAGAGAGATGTTTGCTAGGCCACTCGTAAGTAAGATTGATGTAGTGCATGGCCATGCCCGAATGAATTAATTTGATTAATATCATTCGTTTAATCAATTTACTTGGTAACGAGAAAGCATTGAACAATATGAGTTGACGTGGACCATGACTCATGTTCAATATAACATCGTGTGACAATGGGATTGTGATATATTCTATGTAGGAAAAACGAACTTGATATTATACTATTTGGGTAGGCATGATGGCTTGCTAGAGTCTGCTCATGTCTTATGAGGATCGATGTGATCGGACTCATTGCCAACATAGTATAGTCCTATGGGGTCACACGTATCGAACGAATTGTCAAAAATGGAATTATGGATTCTGGCGTGATGGGCGACCGCAAGTGTGCCATGGGCGACCGCCCACAAGTCAATGGTTGACTTGGGCGACCGCTCAAAGGGTCATGGGCGACCGCACATGTTTATTCGAAAACAAGGCATTGGAGACTGTCTTGATGGGCGACTGATGGAGAAAAATTCCTCTAGTAATAAAAACCGAGCAAGTGTACTCACTACCGGTGTAGCAGTATGCACGAGCAGGGGTCGAACCACAGAGACTCGTTGGTAAACAAGAGCATTTAAAGCAATGAATAAAGTAACCACAGATTTTTGATTTGAAATAATAATCTAATTCTAAAACAGAAGTAGCAGATTAAAACTAAAGAAAGCAATTCAAAAGTAACGACTTAACTCAGATAAACACGGAGATTCACGGATTGGATTCACAATTACTTTCACCCTATGCTATTTTTATTGCTAAAAACATTAATCTCAAATCTAGGATTCATTCACAAAAGTAAGAATTGGGACGGTGTGGTGCCCGGATTGCAACCCTTTTAATTATTATCAAGCTGCGTTTTCTGTTACGGCCACACAACAATCAAATAATTAATCAACACATTAGAATATTGAATCTAAACCCTTTTGATTTCTATTACGGCCTCAATTAGATCTAATCCACAAAGCAATGTTCAATTGTATCAATCCCCAAATTAATGGCGGAATTAATACCCAAATAATTAAAAGGCCAAAGTCATCTTAACATGAAATTGCAACCTTAAAACTGTTAAAGATAAATACTTTGAAGAACTAGAAAGAGATCAATTGGGAAGAATTAAATCAATAGCATAAAGATCCAGTAATCGCTACAACCAATCCGCAAATCTAAAGGACTTAGCTACTCAACGACATAACGAAACTAATAATATTCATAAACCAAAAGAACATCAAAACCTGAGAGATCCGGAATTGATGAGCAATAATTCTCTACGAAAACTCAAAACCTAGAACAAAAGTAATATCCAAGATTGTTTCTAAAAAACTGCTGCTGAAGTATAAATACTCTAGGGCAAAATACATGGGTAAAATGTGAGAAAAGTCAAGATTGTCCTTAATTAGTTGCTGAAAACTCGTACTGAAAACGGGACAAGCGCGGCCGCTCTTAGGTAGAGCGCGGCCGCTCTCAATGACCGAGAGTTGGTCTTCAAAAACTTCAACGGAGCGCGGCCGCTCTTAGGTAGAGCGCGGCCGCTCTGGTGCCTGTTCCACAATTTCTTGCTCTGCTCCGCTCCAACTTGATTTCCTTGCCATTTTTCTTGACAAAAATCAACACTTAATCATCCTTTTCCCCTGTACTCATAAACACTCAACAACCATATTAAAACAACATAAAACCCGGAATTTTGAGCCTAAAATAGGTTCGTAAACATGTAAAATGGGTGTGTAAAAACACATCCATCAAACACCCACAAACTATCCTTTGCTCGTCCCGAGTAAAACAAAACAAAAACTAAACTACCAACATAAAATAAAACTACACTACGAAAAACAAAACACAATATTTTTGGGATGTTCTCTTCAAAACGGGAATCTTGTCGGCCAGACAGTCTCAGATCCTAACACAAAATAATCACAAGCATGCTATCATGAATTATCAACTAACGTTACATTAAAGCAAAAACCCACAATTTTCCACCGCGGCATGAATAATGAAGTGAAGTCTGGTAGATCATTGTCACACTCTAAGATTATTTATGGATTCACTAAATGATGCTCTAACATAATGTGTATCAAATACAATCACAAAGGGACACTCATATGCATGTTTACACAATTGTCAACCCGGCTACTTGATAACGAAATGAAGATATGGCTCTAAGCGTTATGGTGCGAAGGATCGCATGGCTCGGTTCACGGTTACAAACGAAGGTAAGGACATACGAATCGGAAAACGAAACTAAGAAGTCTTCTTTTTATGTATACATCCTCACTATGATAATTCACTCCGCTCACCCTTTTTCTTCCCAATGTGCCAACCCACAAACTAAAGCTTTTGCATACATACACAACATCGGGTTGAGCACATTCCCTTATTTCTGGGGCCTCTTCTAATTTCCAACTTTTGACACAATGGAGGGGCAAGATTTTTTTTATTTTTTTTTCAATTGAAAGAACATATATACAAACACATACTCTTTTTTTTTTTTCTATACCCCTCTTCATTGTATTTCACACCCCATTTTGCATTTTGACCCCAAATTGCGCATTTACTTCCACTCACCCCAAATTCACCCCAAATTCCCATTCATTCCCTAGTTCACTTCCCGGAAGGTAAGACATCCTAAAACTATGTGAAACGGGTAGGAACAAGGTAACAAATGATGGCGAATGGCGGTCTAAGTTTCCATTCTTTTCTATTAAAGCTCAACAAGGGTTCTAGCGGAAACTATTATTTACTGGGGTAGAAAGCTGAAGGCACACAAAAGGGTTGAAAGAATAAGCCATATGTATCAAAATAGCCTAATGACGTGTTATTGACAATCATGCAAACCATGTTCTAGGGACCCCGAGAATGCACAAGTGATCCCATAAAGGGCACCTAGAGTGACAACAATGATCAATGATAAATGGAAGTGAGAGGTGGTGCAATCGTGGTTTATTGTTTCAATGTAACCCTAGTTCTCAAATCCCAAATAGCATAATGACTAACAAATAACACTCAATCATCACAGACGCAGGCCAACATATCCCAAAATAAAGAGAACAAATTTTTTTAATTTTTTTTTTAATTTTTTTTTAAATTTCTACTAAAAACAGCAAAAAAAAAAATCCTAAACTAACATGGTGATCAACAGGATAAAACATAGATACCCCCACCCACAAACTAAAAGGTTGCATTGTCCCCAATGCAAGTAAATATAAAACGTAGGGTAGGGATACCTCAACCGATCACTGTGGCGGATAACCCCATTGGCTAGAAGAGCCTCCTGGGAATTGCTGCTGCGGCCACTGATCTCCTTGGCCGGATGTGCCACTGGGAAAATGCTGCTGAGGCGGGTATCGGCGGAATCGTGCGGTAGTCGTGGCCATGTGTAACCAGTAGGGGGCAACCGACTGAAGAGTTGGTCCCACCTACTATCCTGCTGGGCCCGCCATGCTTGGGCCGTCTCTATCTCTGCCCGTACTCTGTCATCAGTCACTCTCACCCTATCATCAGTCGCAGCCTGTCTCTGCTCCAGGGCGGTGAATCTCTGATCAAATCTCAGCTCCATCGCCTCCAACTGATGCGACAGATAGTACAAACCCTCAGCTGGGTTTTCTCTCCAGTCTTCGACTATATCATCCTCTTGTTCTTCCTCTTCTTCCTCCTCCTGTTCTTCCTCCTGCTCAACCACATTTACCCCCTTGGGGTGACTCTTATCCCTAATCTTTCTCTCTGTAATGATAGGCTCCAAGCCTATGTCCCTAGGGATATTAGTGAAATTAACTCCATTCAGCCCCATCAGTCCCGTAATCATTAAAGGGTAATTGTAACTATTCTTCCCCATTTGTTGATATGTCCTGTTGATCTCGTGGGCAATGATTGACCCGGTGTCAATGTTTTACCCCGTCAAGATGACGTGCATCAATGCAGCTCGACGCCACCCAACCTCGTGAGGTCGGGAAGATGGGAGCACTCTCTCACGCGTATAATCCCGAAGATACTTCATCCGTGGGGAAGAAGTTTTGAAGCAATTAATACCCCCTTGTGCACTGTCGGGTCAAGGGGAAGACCACCAAATGTTCCGGCAATAAGATGGAGGTTAGCTTTGGGGTTGTTCATCATTTTGTTTCTCCAGATGCAAGAAAGAACATGTATCGGGTTGCACATGTGAGGGGAGGTTGTAATACGCTATAATTCTCGCCCGGGTATACCCCACCTCTATACCCCGCACATAAGAAGTGTTATGTATCCTTTTTCTAGCAGCCGCATTTGCATAAAATTCGCGAACTAACTCGCGACTCCCCCTTTCAACCGGGGCAACCAATAAGTTCTGCCACCCATACCCCGCTACAATATCATCTAGACCCATATCCGTAATGTCTATCCCCTTTTCTACATTAAAACTTCTACGCATAAGCATTAAAAAATTTCAACGCATCAACACTCACAAATTTATTCTCATCAAACAACGGTTGTGGAACCGGGGTTTTCTTTGTTCCCCTTCTACGCTTAGGAGCAGAGGTAGCCATTGTATCAAACAACTAAGCAAGGCAATACAATTAAATTCGAAGATTCTTACCCCTTCAAAGCTCGCCGGAAAATTCGTCGGAGTATGCCGGAATTTCTCGCCGGAATTTGGGAAGAAGGCCGGAAAATCAACCCCTTGCCTTTGTGAACGAATACCCACTTCAACTCGAGCTCTTCCTCCCTTGATTCAACCCGAATGCACTTCTAGAACACCACTCTTCAATTTTTCGAAATTGCCCAAATCCGCCGGAATTAATGGCTCTTGGATGAAGGAATCGACCTTGGCTTGAGGATATGTGGTGGGTAGGGTGATTTTTGGGGTTAGAAGGGGAGATAATTGAGTTTGGGGAAGGTATTTTTAGAGAGAGAGGGAGAGAGCACGTAATATTTGAGAGAGAGAGGGAGGGAGGCGGCGGTGGTATAATAAAGGGGGAGCGTTGCACTGATTAGGTTTTATTCAATTTGACCGTAATTTCCGTTGGAGCACGGCCGCTCTCCCAATAAGCGCGTCCGCGCTGGATGGCCGAGACAAGGCAAGTTTTTGATTTTTAATGAGCGCGGCCGCTCTGCCTTGGAGCGCGCCCGCGCAGCCTGGCCGAAGCTGATGCTCATTTTTCCTTTAAACAAGCGCGGCCGCTCTATGTCCGAGCGCGCCCGCGCACCCTGGTAGCGAGATTTCATCAGTTTTTCGTCCTTTTTTACTGCCTTGAAGTTCACAGCTTCCGTTTTGACCAGTTGTGTGCTATCCTGCACATCACCACAAACACACATACAAGCATAATATCTATTGACAAAACTTAAAAGTAAATATTTTTGGAGGGTGACAACTATTTACACTCCCCTATAAACCCACAAACTCGGAGAGACCCATAACGGGTGACACAAAACTTTTGTTCGACAAAAATATGTCAAACATTTGACCGCACTTTCGCTGCCTACGTCCCCATTAATGTGAGCGGACTACCCACATTAATAGGCTCAGGTCACCGTAGTTCGACACGTTCTATATTAAAGACTCGAAAAACAGTAAATAACAGTCTCTTTTTTTTTTTTTTTATGAATACCCCCACCCACAAACTAAGAATTTGCGATGTCCTCATTGCATAAACAATTTCCAACGCGAATTCAAAGCTAACGAGTAGTGATAAACTGAATATAAAGACAGAAAGCGCAAAGTTACCTAAGGTTGGGTTGCCTCCCAACAAGCGCCTTTGTTTTAAGTCTTTGGCTCGACATGATGCTAATGATTTATCCGTTGATTTTCGGTGCATCCACCAACACCACCACATCAATTTCCTCCAAGATAGACACCCCTTCGTAATAGGGCTTGACTCGGTGCCCATTCACCTTGAAAGTACTTCCGTTTTTCAAATCTTTGAGCTCGACCGCTCCATGTGGAAATACTTTCACCAACTCATAAGGGCCCGACCATTTGGAGCACAATTTACCGGAAAAAGTCTCAATCGAGAATTGAACAATAAGACCTTCTTACCCGGCATTAAGAATTTCGGCTTTAAGTACCGATCATGGTATCTCTTGGTTCTTTCTTTATACAGCCTTGGCACTTTGGTAGTCCGTCTTGCCTCAACTCCTCAATCTCATCCAAATCAAGCATTCGCTTCTCACCTCGCCTTCGTCAAATCCATGTTGAGTTCCTTCACGCCCCAATATGCTTTGTGTTCCATCTCAACCGGAAGGTGACACTCTTTGCCATACACAATTCGTACGGACTCATCCCAATGGGAGTTTTGTAAGCAAACCGATATGCCCATAATGCATCATTGAGCTTCAAAGCCCAATCTTTCTCGTTTGGCCGAACCGTCTTTTCTAGGACCCTTGATTTGGCGGTTGCTCACTTCCACTTGCCCCGATGTTTGGGGATGGTAGGCCGTGGCTAGCTTGTGAACAACTCCATATTTCTTCGTGACTTGGTTGAAAAGCCTGTTTGTGAAGTGAGTTCCTTGATCACTAATGATTGCACGAGGCACCCCGTACCGCAAAAATATTCTCACACACAAACTTTGAAACAACGTTAGCATCATTAGTCCTGGTGGCAATAGCTTCCACCCATTTAGATACATAGTCAACAAAGAACCAATATATACACAAAACCATGGGACGAGGGGAAAGGGCCCATGAAATCAATGCCCCACACATCAAATATGTCAACAACTAAATTATAATTTTGGGGCATCTCATCTTTCTTACCTATTCCTCCATTTCTTTGGCATTTATCACACTTTTTGCAAAAATCTTGCGCATCTTTAAATATGGTGGGCCAATATAAGCCACTTTGAAGGATTTTCCTAGCAGTCTTTTGACCACTGAAATGCCCACCACATTGTAAATCATGACAAAAGCGCAAGACACTTAATTGTTCATATTCCGGAACACACCTCCTCACCATCTTATCTGGACAAATTTTCCACAAGTAAGGATCATCCCAAATGTAGTTCCTCACATCAGATTTAAATTTCCTCCTTTGATCATAAGTAAAGTGAGGAGGAATCATGTCACATGCAAAATAATTAACAAGATCCACATACCAAGGCTCTTGAACATGTAGAGCAAGTAGTTGTTCATCCGGGAAATTTTCATTCACCGGAATCACTCCTTCTTTGCTATTCTGAAACGAGAAATCCTCAAGCCTTGATAAGTGATCCGCCACTATATTCTCGGACCCCTTTTTGTCCCTTATTTCCAAGTCAAATTCTTGCAACAAAAGCATTCACCTAAGAAGTTTAGGTTTTGCATCCTTTTTATTCAACAAATATTTTAAAGCTGCATGATCAGAATAGATTATTACCTTCGACCCAAGCAAATATGAACGGAACTTCTCAAGTGCAAACACAACAGCTAAAAATTCTTTTTCAGTAGTGGTATAATTAAGCTGTGCATCATTAAGAGTTCTGCTTGCATAATGGATTACATGCGGTAATTTATCTATCTTTTGGCCTAAAATGTACCCCAATAGCAAAATCGATGCATCACACATGATCTCAAAAGGGTGAGACCAATCAGTGGCTAGAAAGAATGGGAGTGCAAGTAAGTTTTTCTTTTAATAAAGTGAAAGCATCTAAACAATGCCTTGGTCAAAGATGAACTCGGTATCTTTAGCTAGCAAGTTACTTAACGGATTACAAATTTGTGAAAAATCCTTAATAAAGCGACGATAAAAACCCGCATGGCCTAAGAAACTTCGAACACCCTTAACCGAGACCGGGAGGTAGCTTAGAAATCACATCTATCTTAGCTTTATCGACCTCAATCCCCCTACTAGACACTATGTGGCCCAAGACAATCCCCTGCCTAACAAGAAAGTGACACTTCTCCCAACTAAGTGTCAAATTGGTCTCGCAACATCTCCTCAAGACCATAGTCAAATTATCAAGACACCCTCAAAGCTATCTCCAACCACGTAAAAATCATCCATAAACACCTCTACACACTTCTCCATCATGTCCGAGAAGATGGAGGTCATGCACCTTTGAAAAGTAGCGGGTGCATTGCAAAGCCCAAAGGGCATCCTCCTATAAGCAAAAGTACCAAAGGGACATGTGAAAGTGGTCTTTGATTGGTCCTCAGGTGCAATTGTGATTTGATTATATCCCGAGAACCCATCAAGAAAGCAAGAATAAGCATGACCCGCCAACCTCTCTAGGATTTGGTCAATGAAAGGCAAAGGAAAGTGATCCTTTTTGGTGGCGGCATTCAATTTTCTCAAATCTATACACATCCTATACCCGGTCACCTCTCTAGTGGGCACATCCTCGTTTTTATCATTTTTCACAACAGTAATGCCCGACCTCTTGGGAACCACTTGAACCGGGCTCACCCACTCACTGTCCGCAGTTGGGAATATAATTCCCGCATCTAATAATTTCAGACCTCTTTCCTCACCGCTTCCTCCATGTGAGGGTTCAATCTCCTTTGTCTCTCCTCGAAGGTTTAGCCCCCTCTACAAGATTAATTTTATGCATACACATTGAGGGGCTAATACCTTTAATATCCGCCAAAGTCCACCCTATGGCCGATTTCCAGGCTCACAAAGCACAAAGAATTAATTTGGCCTCTTGTTCTAGGGTCAAGTCTCGAGGAAACTATCACAGTAAAGTCTCGCCTCCCCTAGAAAAGCATATTTTAAATTAGAGGAGGGGTTTTAACTCAAGAACCGGTGGAACCACAATCGATGGCGCATACTTCTCATTGAAGTAGCCTAGGGAGTGAGACGGGCCATTAACCGTAATAATGTTCCTCGGCCTTATTTTCAATGGCCATTACTTCGAACCCGCATTATCCCTAGTTTTCCCACCGCCATTCAACAACATCTCAAGTTCATCACATGCTCTATCATGCCACAAATATTCATGCACACAATCATCTACTCTCTCCACAAAGTTACAAGAATTCCCATTGTCCATTGGATTTTTCATAATATCATGCACAGAATTTCAATAGTTTCGCTGGCCACCATGGAAAGAGTTCCATTGCCAACATTAATAATAGTGTTTGTTGTCGCCATGAATGGGCGCCCAAGTAGAATTGGGGAATCACGACGACTACACTCACTATTAGGCATCTCAAGCACAACAAAATCCACTGTGTATGATCAATGAGTCCACCTCGAACCAAAACATCTTCCACAATCCCCAACGGTCTTTTAATAGATCGATCCGCTAGTTGGAGAGCCATGGATGTAGGTTTCAATTCAGGCAAACCCATATCAAGATACATATAATGGGGTAACAAATTAATACTAGCGCCTAGGTCCAACATCTCCTTCACCTTACTCGAGTTCCCCATATTGATAGAAATTATAAAACTTCCGGGGTCCTTTTGTTTGGGTGGGAGGAGGTGTTGTGCCACTGCACTAGCATTCTCTCCAAGAAAAGCCTTCTCATCCTTGCCATACTTTGGTTTCTTGGAATTAATTTCTTTGAAAAACTTGGCATAAGCCGGAATATTTTTTATCACATTCAACAAAGGGAGATTGATGTTCACTTTAGAGAACATATCCATCAACTCCGACATTTGTTGATCCATTTTATTCCTCATAAATCTTTCAGGAAACGGTAAATGCACATATGGATTGGGGGTGGAGAGTCAACTTTAGATTTTTCCCCCAATTCATTAGTACCTTCTTCCTCATTAACAATTTCAACAATGAGGGGGAATAGAAGATGAAGAAGAAATTACCTCGCTACCTACCTGTTTACCATTCCTGAGTGTGGTAATGGCTTTTGCTTGGTGACCTTGACTCGGGAAGGTCCCCGACTTGTGCCCCCGCAATGCTTGAACAAATTTCACCATTTGCCCTATTTGGGTCTCCAATTTTTTCATAGCAGCCTTCATGATTCTTTGCCGCCCGTTGTCGTTCAGCTCTCATCTCGCTCTACCGCTTCCTCCCAAGGCTCCTTCCTTCTTTCAAATGGCCCTTCGTGGAGGTGGAGGATGGAGAGGTTTATTTTGTGGATTCCGATTACCTCCCCACGAGAAATTAGGATGATTCCTCCACCCCGGATTATAAGTGTTGCCATAGGGCATGTTACTGTGGATGCCTTGGGGGATGTCCATACATAGCATTTACCATGCTCAGATCACAACCAAACCGCACACCACTTGGACACATATTAGTAGCATGAGAATTTAAACCACAAGAAGCACATAAATCATTTAACACATTGGCACTAGAAGAGGTGCCTTGAAAGCGATCAACTTGTCAAACTTACTATTTAAAACAAAGAATTTGCTTGGATAAATTATCAGAGCAGTCAAATCCAATACCCCTTGTTTTCCCCTAGAACTCTTTTGTTGAGAATTAGCACTCAACATTTCAAATAAGGCCTTATTCTCCTCGGGGTCTTGACTCCTATAGAGCCTCCCGCCGCATTGTCCACCACAGATCGAGTGGAATCATTCAAGCCATCATAGAAAGCTTGATTCAAAGAGGGTAAAGAAAAATTATGCTGAGGACATTGAATGAACATCATATTAAATCTCTCCCAAGCTTCATGGAGAGGTTCCCCCACATCTTGTGTGAAAGTCATCAATTTCTGCCTAAAAGTAGGCTCGAGATGATGTGGGTAATACCTCCCGAGAAAAATATCTTGCATCTCGGTCCATGTGGCCGATGCTTTGGGATGGAAGCATCATTAACCAAGTTTTCGCCGCCCTTTTAAAGTGTAAGGGAAGCACTTAAGTCTAATCTGAACTGCAGTCACTCCCTCTCTTAATAAAAACTGGGCTACCGTCATAATGTATTCTTTCAAGAAAGTCAAGGCATCCTCACCTTGTAGCCCCGAAAACTAGGTAACATAGCAAAATATTGACCTTTGACCTCGAATTCTTTGCCGCTTTGACAAAGACTATGCATGAGGTAGAAGTGTCTACCCTAGGTCTCAGGTAATCATTCATTGTTTGAGCCGTGGTTCTCGCCATCTCGACTTTTTCTTCCTCTACCTCGATGGTGGAGGGTTCGGACTCGATGTCCGAATCCGAAAAGAGAGGATTAAAGAGGGATCGCCCTCAAATGTTTCCTCAAGTCTATTGATGTTATCGTCCAATGGAACCAATGTAGGCTTCAAAGAACGACGACCTTGCATTCACTACTTAACTTACTTGTTTACTTGCAACAAGTCCCCGACAACGGCGCCAAAAACTTGATGGAGAAAAATTCCTCTAGTAATAAAAACCGAGCAAGTGTACTCACTACCGGTGTAGCAAGATGCACGAAAGGTGGGTCGAACCACGTAGACTCGTTGGTAAACAAGAGCAGCTTAAAGCAATGAATAAAGTAACCACAGATTTTTGATTTGAAATAATAATCTAATTCTAAAACAAGTAGCCATTAAAACTAAAGAAAGCAATTCAAAAGTAACGACTTAACTCAGATAAACACGGAGATTCACGGATTGGATTCACAATTACTTTCACCCTATGCTATTTTTATTGCTAAAACATTAATCTCAAATCTAAGATTCATTCACAAAAGTAAGGATTGGGACGGTGTGGTGCCCGGATTGCAACCCTTTTAATTATTATCAAGCTGCGTTTTCTGTTACGGCCACACAACAATCAAATAATTAATCAACACATTAGAATATTGAATCTAAACCCTTTTGATTTCTATTACGGCCTCAATTAGATCTAATCCACAAAGCAATGTTCAATTGTATCAATCCCCAAATTAATGGCGGAATTAATACCCAAATAATTAAAAGGCCAAAGTCATCTTAACATGAAATTGCAACCTTAAAACTGTTAAAGATAAATACTTTGAAGAACTAGAAAGAGATCAATTGGGAAGAATTAAATCAATAGCATAAAGATCCAGTAATCGCTACAACCAATCCGCAAATCTAAAGGACTTAGCTACTCAACGACATAACGAAACTAATAATATTCATAAACCAAAAGAACATCAAAACCTGAGAGATCCGGAATTGATGAGCAATAATTCTCTACGAAAACTCAAAACCTAGAACAAAAGTAATATCCAAGATTGTTTCTAAAAAACTGCTGCTGAAGTATAAATACTCTAGGGCAAAATACATGGGTAAAATGTGCGAAAAGTCAAGATTGTCCTTAATTAGTTGCTGAAAACTCGTACTGAAAACGGGACAAGCGCGGCCGCTCTTAGGTAGAGCGCGGCCGCTCTGGTGCCTGTTCCACAATTTCTTGCTCTGCTCCGCTCCAACTTGATTTCCTTGCCATTTTTCTTGACAAAAATCAACACTTAATCATCCTTTTCCCCTGTACTCATAAACACTCAACAACCATATTAAAACAACATAAAACCCGGAATTTTGAGCCTAAAATAGGTTCGTAAACATGTAAAATGGGTGTGTAAAAACACATCCATCAGTGACCGCCCTTGCCCTTATGGGCGACCGCCCATGTTGGTTTTCGTATAAAGGGATTAGGCACTGTACACATGAGCGACTGCCCATCTCCTTGTGGGCGACCGCCCACGTACGCTGTAACGCTGAATCCGAATTTGCTTACGGTTTTTAATAGGGTATAATATTTATAAAGTATAAATAGTATCCCTCTTAAACCCTAGCAGCCAGTCACGAATTTTGAGTTTATAGAAACACAAAATTGAGAGAATTTTCAATTGTGAATTGAAAATCATCACACCAATTCGATAATACATCATAGATTGAAAGAGTTTCAATCAAAGGATCTAGCAATCCTCCTAGAAGAGTTCTAGGGTTCGTTCTTCGCGTGGATACACATAGAGGATCTTCGCTTGTCAAGATCTTTAGTTCGTGATTCGCCGTTTATTCATCAAGGATTAACAAGGTCGTTCAATCTGGAGTTGGGTCAAGTTTATCAAAGGCAAAAGCATTCAAGGTTGGTATTTCTATTTCATCTTTCTTAATTAATCATCTAGAACGGATTCTAGGGCTTGGGGTTTTTCGAGTTATTGCATTATTCCGTTGCGCATGGACCCTCGAAACCCAACAGTGGTATCAAAGCCCCGTTCATGATGTTTATATTAGAAAATCATGATAATTAGATAATGGAATTATGTTAATTTTCATGATGTGTATGATCTAGAATGTGAAATTGTATGAGTTTTGCTTGTGAAGTAATTGTATATATATTGATATACCATGATTATGAAATTGAAATATATGATTAATATGATTAATCTAGATTATGGGATGTCAATTTCATTAATATGATTAATGTGATTAATCTAGGATATTTGTGAAGTGTTACTTAGTATATTGGGCCGGACACCAAAACCTTTCCCCACGTGCACTTCGATGGAAGTGTGGGATAAATTTGGAGCGCGTGGCCGCGTACTAGTAATTACTGATCAAATGTGATTTATGTTGCATCATTCCATGTTCATAATTATGCTCATATAGTTTTCATGAATCAACCTTGGCATGTTAATTGATAAACATGAAAATTGAACCTTCTTTATAATTTGAGTTTGTTTTATGCCACCCATGTTTAAACACTTGTGAGTACACAGATAGTTTCATGTAGGCTACGCCACAGCGAGGTACATTGATTCTATCTTTGTATGATCAAGATGAGCAAACGGTGATTGCTATACGTTTAATATGGTTGAACTCAATTAGGCTATCAAAACAGTTTTGGGCCTAAGGCATAGGATGAGATTGAAACATGTGACATATGATGTCTATAATCTCATAATGATCTAAGAGTCATATATAGATATGATTGATAAATGTTATCTACCTTTTTAGTTTAATTTTGAGCAGTCGTGCCATAGCCGACTTGAAATTAAATTAAAGTTGGGTCTTAGCCTATTAAATTATATTATGCATGTTTGTATAAGAAGGTTATATAATTTAGTGGGAGTATTTGTGAAATACGTTAATTAATCTCTTAAATGAATTGGTACTTATATGTGTTCATATCTTGTTGCATATCTTTGTAGATCAATGGCTGTAAACAATAATCAAAACATGTCATCGCGATCGCTCCTTGAGAAGGACAAGTTAGAGGAGAATGGCAACAACTATGTGGATTGGATCCGCAGCTTGGGAATTGTTCTCAAACAGAAAGGAAGTTGTACATTCTTGATGGACCCGTTCCACCCGAGCCTCGTCGCTAATGCAACTAAAGCGAAAGTGGACCAACATAAGAAACATGTGGATGATTCTATTGATGTTGGTTGCTCGATGCTTGCTACCATGTGTAAGGCTCTTCGTAGGACCTCAGACACATGGAAGCCTATGATTTGGGAAATCATTTGAAGGAAATGTTCCAGTTGCAAGCACGTACGGAAAGGTTTGACACTATGAAGGCTCTTCATTCATGCAAGATGATTGAAGGACAACCTGTTGGGCCTCATGTGTTGAAAATGAAGGGTCACCTCGAACACCTTTAGAGGCTTGGATATCCTATCCAGTTAGAGCTGGCTACGGATATGATATTGCATTCACTCCCTGAAAGTTATAATCAGTTTGTTCTGAATTATAACATGAATGGGATGAATAAATCTCTGTATGAATTGCATGGGATGCTAAAGAATGCGGAGAACAATATTACCAAGAAAACCAATCAAGTGTTGATGGTGAATAAAGGAAAGGGGTTCAAAAACAAGGGTAAAGCAAAAGTTGCTAAACCGAGGCAAAGGTTGCCGTTGCCGAGAAGCCTAAACCCAAATCCCAAAAGGATGCGGTGTGCTACCATTGCAAGGAAACCGGGCATTGGAGGCGTAGCTGCAAGCTTTATCGGGAAGGACTCAAGAAGAAGGGTAATGAGATTGCCATGACTTCAGGTATCTATGTGATAGATATTTTACTTTCTACCTCTAGTTCTTGGGTATTAGATACCGGATGTGGATCTCACATTTGCCTAAATGTGCAGGGACTAAAGAATAGAAGGTCGCTCAAAGAGGGTGAAGTAGATCTACGGGTTGGAAATGGAGAAAGAGTTCTTTGCATTGGCCGTAGGACTTACGAAGTCACTTTACCAAGCGGATTAATTTTAGTTTTAAATAACTTATTATGTTCCTGATTTGAGCGTAAACATTATTTCTATTTCATGTTTAGACAATGAGGATTACAATTTTCTTATTGCGAATAAGAAATTTTCAATTTATTTGAATGACATGCTTTATTGTATTGCTCATTCTTTTAATGGCCTTTATGTCTTGGATGTTGAGAATAATGTTGATAATGTCTATCATGTTAGTAAGAAATCCAAACCAAATAATGTGAATGACACATATAAATGGCATTGCCGTCTTGGTCACATAAACGAGAAACGCATCTCTAAACTCCATAAAGATGGATATTTAGACTCATATGATTATGAATCATATGATATTTGCGAGTCTTATTTATTGGGCAAGATGACTAAAGCACCTTTTACTAAGAGTAGTGAAAGGGCTAGTGATTTGTTGGCTCTCGTACATACTGATGTATGTGGACCAATGAATAGCATTGCTAGGGGAGGATTTCGGTACTTCATAACGTTCACTGATGACTTATCAAGATATGGCTATGTCTATCTGATGAAGTACAAAAGTGAAGCATTTGAGATATTTAGAATATTTCAAAGTGAAGTACAAAATCAACTTGGCAAAACTATTAAAACACTTCGATCCGATCGAGGTGGTGAATATTTGAGCTAAGAATTTGACGATCATCCGAAAAGTTGTGGAATTGTTTGAACTTACTCCACCCGAACACCACAATGGAATGGTGTGTCCGAAGGAGAAATCGAACCCTATTAGATATGGTTCGATCGATGATGAGTCAAGTTAACCTTCCTATTTCCTTTTGGGGACATGCACCGGAAATGCCGCTTTCACACTTAATAAGGTCCCTACTAAATCAGCTCCTAAAACCCCACATGAGATGTGGCATGGAAGAAAGCCTAGCTTATCTTTCATGAAGATTTGGGGATGTGAGGCTTATGTAAAGAAATTTGTTTCTGAACATAAACTTGCACCTAGATTTGATAAATGTATTTTCGTTGGTTATCCTAAGGAAACGAAAGGATATCAATTTTACAACCGATCCGAGAACAAAGTGTTTGTTGCTCGACACGGTGTCTTTCTAGAGAAAGAGTTTCTCTCTAAAGAAACTAGTGGGAGTAAAATTGATCTTGAAGAAATTCAAGAACCTGAAAATGACATAGAGCCAATGGTAGAGACGGAGCCAAATTCACAAGCTGTTGTGGAACCGGTTCAAGATACACAAGTTCTTCGCAGATCGGATAGGATACGATCCGAACCTGAGAGATATGGATTTCTCATGACGGAAAGTAATGAAGTAGAAATCATTGAGAATGATGAACCTACTTCCTATCAAGAGGCGATGTCCACTCCTGATTCGGACGAGTGGCTAGGAGCCATGGAATCCGAAATCAAATCCATGTACGATAATCAAGTTTGGAACTTGATTGATCCACCCGAAGGTGTAAAAACCATAGGGTGCAAGTGGGTTTTCAAAAAGAAAACCGACATGAATGGGAAGGTACATACTTATAAGGCTAGGCTAGTTGCTAAGGGGTATAGACAGATTCATGGCGTTGACTATGATGAAACCTTTTCGCCCTTAGCAATGCTTAAGTCTATTAGAATCCTAATTGCCATAGCCGCATATTACGACTATGAGATATGGCAAATGGACGTCAAAACAACGTTTCTTAACGGAAACCTACTTGAGGATGTATACATGATACAGCCTGAAGGGTTTGTCGATCCAAAGGATTCTAACAAAGTGTGTAAGTTGCAGAGATCCATTTATGGATTGAAGCAAGCTTCCCGAGTCGAATCTACGTTTTGATGAATCACCAAAGAGTTTGGCTTCATAAAAAACGAAGATGAACCTTGTGTATACAAGAAGATAAGTGGGAGCATAGTGCTATTTCTGGTGTTGTATGTCGATGACATCTTACTCATTGGAAACAATGTTCCTGCACTTGAGACTGTAAAGTCCTGGTTAGAAAAATGTTTCTCAATGAAAGATATGGGTGAAGCGGCTTATATCCTTAGTATCAAGATCTATAGAGATAGATCAAGAAGGATGATTGGTTTGAGTCAGAGTACATATATTGACAAGGTCCTTAGAAGATTCCGCATGGAAAATTCTAAGAGAGGAAACTTGCCAATGGGACATGGCATTACTCTTAGCAAGACTCATTGTCCTAAGACAAATGATGAGCGAAAGAGGATGAGTGATATACCATATGCTTCGACAATTGGGTCTATCATGTATGCCATGTTGTGTACTAGACCTGATGTCTCGTATGCTCTAAGCGCAACGAGTAGATACCAATCTGATCCTGGTGAGAACCATTCGATAGCAAGCCAAGAATATCCTTAAGTACTTGAGAAGGACTAAGGATGTATTCTTGGTATTTGGAGGAATGGAAGATGATCTAGTTGTAAAGGGTTACACAGATGCAAGCTTCCAAACCGACAAAGATGACTATAGATCACGCCTCCGGTTTTGTGTTTATGCTAAATGGAGGTGCCGTTTGTTGGAAGAGTTCCAAGCAGAGCACCGTTGCCGATTCTACAACAGAAGCCGAATACATAGCAAAGACGGATGCGGCTAAGGAGGCGGTTTGGATCAAGAAGTTCGTTAGTGACTTAGAAGTCGTTCAGAGCATCACTAACCCGATAGAGCTGTTCTGTGACAATAATGGTGCTATTGCCCAAGCAAAAGAACCAAGGTCACATCAGCGATCCAAACACATTTTGAGACGTTTCCACCTCATTCGAGAAATCTGTGAAAGGGAGGACGTCAAGATATGCAAGGTACCAACGGATGACAACATCTCGGACCCTCTCACCAAGCCTTTACCACAAGCTAAACATGATGGTCATGTTAGGTCCATGGGTATAAGATACATGAATGATTGGGCCTAGTGCAAGTGGGAGACTGTAGGTGTTAGTGCCCTAGGCCTATAGAGATAGACCTTTTATGTAATGTCATTGTTCATTTATATAAGAGATTGTTTCTTTGATTATTATATGTGTTTGCATATTTAGTTATAATAATCGTGTCCCTAGTACTTATGAAGCACTAGTATGAAGTCTAATGGATAATCATGATTATATGCATGGAGATGCACATTAGATTCATGGGTACTTGTTAGAGAACAAGGTACTGGACTTGATCCATTATGAGATTTATGTCATGGTCAAATGTCATAATTAAATCTCATATAGTCATATCATTGATATCCTTTGACCTGAGATTATCATCGTCTTCCGCTCGATGATTATCATGTTTGACATAGTTTAACGTTGTCTTTAACCGGATGACAATAAGGGCTATTATTGGTATGGTATGATTCTTGTTGGGAAGAATGATAAGTCAAGATGGAAAATTGTCCCTCGTAAAGAGAGATGTTTGCTAGGCCACTCGTAAGTAAGATTGATGTAGTGCATGGCCATGCCCGAATGAATTAATGTGATTAATATCATTCGTTTAATCAATTTACTTGGTAACGAGAAAGCATTGAACAATATGAGTTGACGTGGACCATGACTCATGTTCAATATAACATCGTGTGACAATGGGATTCTGATATGTTCTATGTAGGAAAAACGAACTTGATATTATACTATTTGGGTAGGCATGATGGCTTGCTAGAGTCCGCTCATGTCTTATGAGGATCGATGTGATCGGACTCATTGCCAACATAGTATAGTCCTATGGGGTCACACGCATCGAACGAATTGTCAAAAATGGAATTATGGATTCTGGCGTGATGGGCGACCGCCCAAGTGTGCCATGGGCGACTGCCCACAAGTCAATGGTTGACTTGGGCGACCGCTCAAAGGGTCATGGGCGACCGCACATGTTTATTCGAAAACAAGGCATTGGAGACTGTCTTGATGGGCGACCGCCCTTGCCCTTATGGGCGACCGCCCATGTTGGTTTTCGTATAAAGGGATTAGGCAATGTACACATGGGCGACCGCCCATCTCCTTGTGGGCGACCGCCCACGTACGCTGTAACGCTGAATCCGAATTTGCTTAGGGTTTTTAATAGGGTATAATATTTATAAAGTATAAATAGTATCCCTCTTAAACCCTAGCAGCCAGTCACGAATTTTGAGTTTATAGAAACACAAAATTGAGAGAATTTTCAATTGTGAATTGAAAATCATCACACCAATTCCATAATACATCATAGATTGAAAGAGTTTCAATCAAAGGATCTAGCAATCCTCCTAGAAGAGTTCTAGGGTTCGTTCTTCGCGTGGATACACATAGAGGATCTTCGCTTGTCAAGATCTTTAGTTCGTGATTCGCCGTTTGTTCATCAAGGATTAACAAGGTCGTTCAATCTGGAGTTGGGTCAAGTTCATCAAAGGCAAAAGCATTCAAGGTTGGTATTTCTATTTCATCTTTCTTAATTAATCATCTAGAACGGATTCTAGGGCTTGGGGTTTTTCGAGTTATTGCATTATTCCGCTGCGCATGGACCCTCGAAACCCAACATTTACAACTTAAGATCAATTTCAACTCAATTAACATTATTCAAAATACCAAAAATTATCTTCTTTCAACAAAAGATTAATTAACACATAAAGTGAGCAATATTTAGAAGGAAGTCATAATAACTTACCTAGCAAATATGGGATGGATTAAGGATCTTCTTAGCTTGATGAGCTCCCCTAGTTGCCCCGAACACAAAAGTACACCCGGATTGCCAAATGGAGAAGAATTGAACTTGCTAATAATTTTGGAATGGAAGAGTTTAAGCAAGAGCTTCCATGGAGAAAAAGTTGAGGAAGAAGAAAGAGGAGGATGGAGAATGATTATGGAAAGTAAGGAGGATGGAGAGGTATGGGAGAAGTAAGGTGGTCATTGACTAAGGGAATAAGGTTGAGGAAATTAAGGGGAGGAAGTAGCCCCCCCCCCCCCATACTTTCTAATTTTCTTTCTTTCTTTCTTTTTAAAAATAACTCTCCCAACCCATAATATTTTATTTGTTCATTTTATTATCACTCCACCCTTTTACTTTATTTTACTTTCAATTATTTTACTTCAACCAATTATTTTAACTTACTTTCATTTTATCCCAAGGCATTTAAAATTATCTCCTAACCATCTCAACTTAACATAAATATTAAAGGCATGGAATAAGCACATAAAGTTAACATTAATATTAAAAGCTGATAATATGATACTAAAATTGTGCCTAGGGTTAGGGTCGTTACAAGTCAATTCCATAAATGGAAATATGTGAACAGTGTTTCAGACATTTATATCCTCATAATGTTTATTTATTTACAAAAAAAAAACATTCATTATACCCTTACTCCCTCCGTCCCGCCCGAAGAGGCACAAAACCAACCTCGCACGCAAATTAAGGAAAATGATGTAGGAAAGAGAAAAAATTTAAATGTTGTGAGTATGAAAAATTAAATAGGAGAGAGAATGAGTGGGAGAAATAGTTAGGAGAGAGAATGTTGTGAGTGTAAAAGTAAAGTAGGAGAGAGAATGAGTGGGTGAAATAGTAATAAAAACTTTCCTTCTTGGGAAAGTGCCTTTTTAAATGGGACACCCAAAAAGGAAATTTGTGCCTTTTCAGGTGGGACGAAGGGAGTATAATTTTAACATATTTACAAAAAAAAAAAATCAATCATTAACTTACTATTCCTCTCACTCATTCTCTCTCCTATTAAATATTTTTAACTTTTACATTCTCTCTCCTCTAATCTTCTACCCACTTTCAATTCTTTATTCATTTTTTTAAAGATTTCTTAAGAACCGTGAAATTATACCATGGATACTTTGAAGTGGGACGGAGGGAGTAAGTTTTTATTTAGTGAGTATTATATTATACTAAATTCTATATTTAGTAGTATCCTCAACGATCAACGGTCACCGAAAACCCGTTGTTGGTCACCGGAAACTCGCCGAAATTCGGTCAACCCACTTGTCATCATCAATGATGCATTATATAATTATATAATATTATACATTATCTTGTATACAGTATTATTACAGAATAATAAAACATGATATACAGTATGGAAATAAATTTATAGGACATTATGAATTTTTTTTAGAACTTATTAGAGATTCTCCCTTGTAATAACAATTTGATTTGACCATGTTTTTTTTTAATTTGGTTTTTTATTAATGAATTGTTATAATTTGTATTACAATAACATTTGAAATTGTTAGAAATTGTATTTGATTTAGTTTGAACATTTGACCTATTGTATAGAAAAGGACATAAGATATTAACTTGAGTTAGAGCTATTTGACTCGATTTGACCATGTTTGATATATACTCCCTCCGTCCCCCGTGAATGTAAATCAACTTTTTGGGTGTGAAAATTAAGGAAAAGTGATGTAAGAAAGAGAAAAAGTTAAATGTTGTGAGTATGAAAAATTAAATAGGAGAGAGAATGAGTGGGAGGAATAGTGAGGAGAGAGAATGTTGTGAGTGTAAAAGTGAAATATTTATTTTCATTTTGGGAAGTTTGCATTTACGTGAGACGGACCAAAATAAAAATAAGTTTGTATTCACGTGGGACGGAGGGAGTATATTCCATCCTACCAAAAATGAATTTCCAAATTTGGTTATTCAACATATTGATCATTGAAACATGACAAATTTATATTACAAGAAGAATGATATTTTTTTCATAAACTAAAGGGGATCAAAATCGTTAAATTATATTTTTAGCAATAAATGCTATTTTCCTAAATTTGAAGGTAGTAAAGTTGACACAATGTTAAAATCAAGGGGGTCAAGAATCATTTACATACTGTGGCTTCTAGGGGTATGCAATAAAACCAAAAAATCGGATCGAAATTGAGAAAATCGGACAAAAAAATCGAAAGAAATGTTAATGGTTTTAACCATTTAAAAACCGAAACTTTCGATATTGGTTTCAAATGAAAAATCGAGCCGATAAAATCGAACCGAACCAATATTATTAAAACGACGTGTCATTTTAATATATACTCCCTCCGTCCAAGTAAGTATTTCACAGTTACTGTTCACGCGTGGATTAAGGAGAGAGTATTATATTGAAAGTGTTGTGAGTGTGAAATTAAAATAGGAGAGAGAATGAGTGGAGAGAATAGTAAATTATAATGGTGTTGTGAGTATTAAAATAATGTAGGAGAGAGAATGAGTGGAGGGAATAGTAAAGATTCCTTTCCATTTTGGGAAAGAAACAAAGTGTGAAGTATGTAATTGGACGCCCAAAATAGAAAGTGTGAAGTATGTAACTGGACGGAGGGAGTATATAAATTTCATCTTCTCATCTTGCTTTGAAGTTAAAATTATGCTTACGGTAGTTTAACTGTTATTTGTAGTGGCAGGTGGAACACTTAAATTTGTCATGTAAATCTTAAGTACTTTAGTATTGCATCTTCTCATCTTGCTTTGTTAATGAGGGATTAATAAATTTCATCTTGCTGAATGTAACTATCATAATCCAACCATCAATATATGCATGTTCTTCTCATTTTGTTGAAATCGAACCACACCGAACCAAACCGACACCAAATCAAAATCGAATAAAATTGAAACCGAATAAAATCGAAGCTTATTGATTTTAAAATATAAAAACCGATATTTTTCGATTCAATTTCGATTTTAACCTAAAATCGAATCAAATCGAATCGAGCACACCCCTGGAGGCTTCGCCACTGGGTTACTCATAGTTGATAGTCGATGTGTCAAATTTATCCCCAACTTATGTAAATGTACATTTATATTCTTAAACTAAATTAATTTAATTTTATAGTTACAAGATTAGCGAGTATCATCAACAAGAGGGAGAGTGGTTAACTGAGTATTTAAAGTTGACTTACTTGACTTGGATTCCAGTCAAAATTAGCTTGGTCGAGAAGAGATCATTGGTGCGGTGGAACCATTATTTTTCTTTAAATGACATGACAATAATTATTAATGAAAAATTTATTAATTATATTGTACAAAATAAATTTTATAATTTATTTTTTATTTATAGAAATGGCGACATATATTCTTTTATAGTACATTCAATATTTTAATAATTTCACAAAAATTGCATTAGTAATTCTTTTGTTTTTTTATTAAATGGGGGCATCCCCCATTGGCATGAATTTGGATTCGCTCAAATTTGACATTTGTTCCTCTCTTCTGATTGAATATAAAATACTATTGAAATATCTTTTTAATTTTTGTAATTAAGTTTTGTATTTTATTCATAATTAATTTAAAATTAAATTAGAAAATATTTGTGTATATCTTATGATTTATTTATTTTAGTTTGATTTTATATTAACGAACACTAATCTTTATTTTTAGTGATTATCTTGTTTGTAAGGTAGGTGTTTATGATGGAAATGAGTCTTTGTTGATCAGTAAATGAGTGGCCAAGAATAATTCTTATTCTAAAGTTGTTCTTGAAGTTTGCAAGATTAAAACTTCAATATTGTTTTATGTTTTTCTTGTTATTCATTTAGAATCGTTTGATCTTTTAGTATTTTTATTTTTCTTTCATTTTAAGTTTTCTTTACAATTTATTCTCAACAATGTTGTGTTTTATAAAAAATATTCTTGCTGAAGTGTTTAATTTTCGAAGTTTTATCCGCTGCGTTTATTATATGTCTCATGTGTATGAATTTGTTAAAACACTTGTATGATCATCGTTACGCACAAATGGCTGATTTTCAGAATACAACTACAAAAATCTTCACTCTCCTCAAGTCGCTGATCTATAATTGATTACGTCTCTCTAGTTGATTGGTGGACGTAAGATTAATTTGGTGTGTGTGAGACTTACCTCACCTTGCTCGCTCAAATCAAATTAATATCGATTATTCATTTAAAAAAAAAAAGAAGTAAAATTCTATCGTTGAGCAAATTTTGACCGATTCCAAATCCATTGGGATGAAGTGGCTTTGCCAAGATGAGGTTGATAGCACGAAATATTACTGACTTAGCATCATCTTATGTGATTTTTGTGGAACCGCGTGGACTTGGTATTTAAAAAATATTGTAAACAATATTAACAGTGAAAAATAACTTCATATATAAAAAAAAAGTTACATATAGTCGGTGACTTAGATAAAAAAATAAATTAAATTCTGAGATGGGCTGGAGCCGACGTCAATTAGGTCTAGATCCGCCCCCGCTGATCTAGAATGTCCCAAAACAAAATCTTTGAGCCCATTGATTTTAAAAATTAGTTAATCTTATCTATCTAGAATCCTATATATAGAATGATAAAATGAAATCAACTACAGGTCCTAGGATGATAATTCAAGACATCCACCTAAAATATACTCCCTCCGTCCCACGTGAATGTGGACTAACTTTTTGGGTGTGGGAATTAAGGAAAAGTGATGTAAGAAAAAGAAAAAATTAAATGTTGTGAGTATGAAAAATTAAATAGGAGAGAGAATGAGTGGGAGGAATAGTGGGGAGAGAGAATGTTGTGAGTGTAAAAGTGAAGTAGGAGAGAGAATGAGTGGGTAGAATAGTGAATATTCTTTGTCATTTTGGAAAGTTTGCATTTACGTGGGACGGATCAAAATAGAAATAAGTTTGCATTCACGTGGGACGGAGGGAGTACTCCCTTCGTTTCAAAATGTTTGTCCAATTTGACTTTTTTGTTAAACTTTGACCACAAATTTATGAGAGATTAATCATGTTCATGAAATTCTAAAAGTTATTGTTGATAATATTATTAATGATGAATCAATATGAATTTTTAGAATTTCATGAACATAATTAAATTGTCATATATTTGTGGTCAAAGTTCAACAAAAATGTCAAATGGGACAAATATTTTGGGACGGAGGAAATAACAAGTTGTTTAAAAAATAAAGAAAATAAATAATACAAACATTGAAGTCAAGGTAGAGAAACAATTAACAATTTTGAAAGCGTGAGCTTTTTTAGGAAACAATGTGTTTCCTTATTCGAATCAATATCGCATATTTGGTGATTTGATTTTGGGACTTTCATGGAAAGATTTATATTGTCCTATTGTGAAAAGGATTTTAGTTTAGGAAATAAGTTGTTTCCTATTTCGAATCAAAGAGGAATTTTTGGTAAGTTGATTTTATGCTTTCATGGAAAGATTCATAAGTATCCTACTTTGAAAAGGACTTTGTAAATAAAGTAAATATATTTTATTTATGTACATAGTTTTATATTAGGACTAACCTACTAACAATCTATTCCTTTGTGAGTGTGCTTTATGTTTCCTTGTAGGAATTGGATTCTCACATATGGAAGAGTTTGGATTCGTGAAGATCTTCTCCAAGGTGCCTATAAATATAAGGGATCAGCACAAAGAGAAGACAGAGCTTTAGAGATTTATTTCAGAGAAAAATACCTTTGTTCTTCACGGTTCGACATTGTTGTTTTAGGTTGTGAGCTTACATCCGTAACTCACATCTAGGTTTTCATAAAGTTCTCTTGTTTTACTTCTGATTGAATAAGTCCTACTTGGGAAAGGGGAGTTGTTCATATCATAGAAGGTGATTAGAACTTGTTTAGTATTTTCATATTTTAGTTTTTCACTTATTTGTTTTTGTAAGAAACATAAGTTTTTATAGTGAAAAGGTTTTTGGGCGTAAGCCTAGTTTGCTGATCACACAGATCAGTAAGCGTATATAACTCTTGAGTTATTGCATTTTATTTACTTTTATTTACTTTATTCCGCTGCATTATCTGTGGATGTGTGGACAACAGTGAGACACATCCGTACTCACATCCTTTGCCTATTGCGTGATCCAAGTTTCCTAGCTACACGAAACTTTCAATTGGTATCGAGCCAACTCTCGATATATTACCGAGTGTTGATCCGTAAAGTGTAGTCATTATGGAATGCCAAAATCACCAAAACAGGCCTCTTGTCTTGGATGACACGAATTATTCTCTTTGGAAGTCGAAGATGCGTAATTACATAAAAGGTATTGATGAAAGGGCTTGGATGTGTATCCTTGTTGCATGGCAACCTCCTACCGTGGAGAAGAAGCCTCGCGTCCGGTGTTGGTGAGTCTATTTTTGAAAGAAAACCCGAAGAGCAATGGACTCTTGAAGAAATTCAGCCGCTAATTATAATTCAAAAGCTATGGGTGCTATTTCCACCATGTTTCGGGAATATGTACAAACTTATCACTAATGAGAGTGTTGCCAAAGCCGCTTGGGATATTTTGCAAACTCAATGTGAGGGAGCACCAAGTGTAAAGGCTACTAGGCTTAGAATTTTAATGGATAGGTTTGAGACCCTTCGAATGGAAGAATGCGAAGATATCGTTTCCTATGCCGCTAAGATCCATGAAATCTCCAATGAATGCACTAGCCTAGGAGAGTCAATTTCAAATGCTAGATTAGTAAGCAAAATCTTAAGGACTTTGCCCGAAAGGTTTAACATTAAGGTGGTCATTATTGAAGAAACCAACGACACCAACACAAGAGGTTTAGATAAAATTGTTGGTATTCTAACCTGTTTTTGAGCTCAATCTTGAGGCTCAACAAAAGAACAAGGCAATAGGTATTGCCCTTAAAAGTTCTCGCCCATTCCAAAGGAAATAGCCGACCTTTCCTCCGAAATTAATGAATCTAATCTTGAGGAAGATGATATGGATGTAATCACCAAGAAGTTCAATTCTATTTTGAAAAACAAAAGGAGAAACAAGTTTCCTAAAAGGAACTCTCGGGATTTAGAGAAACAAGAAGATAATCCCGATGAAGGGTTCAAAAAGAAAAGTTTTGATAACAAGAAATCCTCCGATTTTGTGCAATGTAGAGCATGTCGTGGCTTTGGTCACTTTGCTAATGAGTGTGCTAACACACTTAAGAAAAGCGGGGAATTAGTTACACCGTCGCTTCGAGTGATAGTGAGGATGATGAAGTATTTGCTAACATCTCTACGTTTGAATCTTCCTCTCGTCTGTTTTAATGCTTATACCGCGTATACAAATGAAGAAGAATTTTCTAAAGTCGAGCTGAGACGGATGTGGATACGTATGTGTACACATCCGAACTCACATCCGAGCAGACCTTTAACTGTTTCACAAGAAAAGGAGATTCTCGATAATGAAGATGAAGATAGGGACATTCCCTATGAGGAACTCGTTGCAACCTATAAGGAACCGCATACGCATTGGATGAAAAGATTGGACAAGATTGAGGTACTTGTTAAGGTAAATAAATCTCTTTCTAATAAATTGGTGCTTGTGAAGATGAAAAAGCCGTACTTTCAAAAGAAAATGATGCTCAAAAAGATACCATTGCAAGACTAGAAGTCCTTGTGACCAAAAGAGAAGTTGACCTTGAAAAATTCAAGAATGAATGTGAAAAAGCTGATAATACTTTTACTAAGTTAAATAAAAGTAAAATGAAAATGGAAGAAGCTTTTTCCATGGGTCAACGTGACAAAATTGGTATAGGTTTTGAAAATAATTTTGAAAAGGAGGGATGTGAGGCTTCTACCTCTAAAAGTGTGAAAAAACAAGATTTTAAAGAAAAAGTCATTCTGAGTGAGAAGAGACCAAGAAAGAGGCATTACATCCGTCATTACCGCCTAGCTCCCGGTCACATTAGGCCCTTCGTTACAAACTTAAGGCCGATAAAAATCTGTAACTTCAAACACCTCGGATGTGTGAGAAGATGTATGCACATCCTAACACACATCTAGTCAATCCGAGACCTCTCGCAACCCAAAAGAAAACTGTTAAACAAATGGGTAGCCAAACCAATTACCACCCGCAATGTTGTTTACTCTTCCCTCAAAAGTACCGTCTCGGCTCTTGGTATTTTGATAGTGGGTGCTCTAGGCACATGACGGAAACCAAGCAAATTCTTCTTGACTATGAAGTGATTAGTGGAGGGAAAGTAAATTTTGGTGGAGGTGCTCAAGGAAAGATTGTTGGGAAAGGAACCCTAGATGTCAAGTGGTCTCCCAAAATTGCACAATGTGTACCATGTGAAAGGCTTGAAAGCCAACCTAATAAGCATCGACCAACCGTGTGATGATGACCTTTATGTGAAGTTTGATAAGAAGATTTGTGAGGTGTTTGACGATTCTAACACATGTGTCCTCACCGGTCTAAGATCATCCGACAATTGTTACAAGTTTTGTGACAATTTGTCTTGTTTAAGTTTTTCCGATGTTGTATTTGATGATACACTTGATTTTAACCTCAAACCGCCAAGGATGATGTTTCAGTTATCAACTGGAGTGGAAATCTCGATATAGGTGTTGGAGATACGGAAAGCACCGCAAAGGAAAAACAGTGGATGTGTGCCCCGGATGTGCGTAAGGATGTATCTCGCGGATGTGAACACAACCGTTCCCACATCCGAACACACATCCACTCAAAGAACCGAGTCTCAAGTCGCCTCTTCGCATTCGGAAGGAGAAGTTATTTACGAAAGAAACCATGTTGGGTCCGTTGATAGATCAAATGACATTTTGTTCGAATTGGAAAAATCACCCCACTTCTCAAGTGGTTGGTGAAATGCATGATCAAAGGAAAACCAAAAGGAATGAGAAGGTAAATCACAGCTTATTTGGATGCTTTATGGAGTCATACATCTTTATACTCCAAGGTATGTTATTACCGCTTTGTCTATCATCATTGTGGGATACATTAACTTAGATTGGGCGTAAATTTTTTATGATAAAAACATTTGTGTTCGATGTTCCTACCTTGATAACATCCTTGATTCCTGGTATAGAAGGAGAAAAAGTTATGTCTCCTTGTTCATAGCTAAGGCTAAATATGTTGTCCTTGGAAGTTTTTGCACTCTGTTATTTTTGCCAAATCAAATGCTAAAAGACTATGGATTAAATAGCACAATTTTGATCGCTTGTGATAACAAAAGTGCCTTGGACATATCAAAAATTCATGTCCAACATTCTAGAACAAAGCACATTGATATTAGACATCATTTCATTAGAGATCTTGTAGAACAAAAAAAACTGTGTGTCTGGAATTTGTTGGGACTGAAAATCAATTGGCTGATATATTTACAAAGGCATTAGTTTTGGAGAGATTTTCCTCCTTGAGAAAGTCTCTTGGTTTGTGTGATATCTAAGGTTGTGAGCACAAATGTGTCTCACATCCTCTAACACATCTGTATATTAGATTAAAAAAAAAAAAAAAAAAAATTCAAAATAAAAATTCAAAAAATATCATGCATTAGCACGAAATTTCTCAGTGTGGTCACTTGTGAGTCTTCATCTTGACATTGTTTTTGATCACTTAATTGTGAGTATTTCCTGTCCATGTTATCTTTTGATGACTTGGTATAACCTTCCTAGGTATCTCACAGTGGGTGCAATAAAAAAATAATATATATATATGTGAGAAACAGCTGCTTCACCCTTAGTATGAAGCCATACCATTGTGATCAAGTGATTTTCATAAGAAAACTTGAAGTCAAACTTGACAAGATCATTGGGAAAAAGGGCTATCTTTGGGATCAAGTAAAGTGAAAGCTACTCACAATGCAAAAATTCACATAAAAAAAAAAATAAAAAAATTTGTGGATGCATCCTAGAGGCTGTGCAGATTGGATTATTGCTCATTGACTTTTTGTGATCTAAATGTGTCCCTAAATGTGACTCACATCCTATGCCACATCCATAAGCTGAGAATTTTTCCATCACCTGTGTGTTTGCATCATGCTAGGCATACTGCATTTTTTAGGACATATAGGAGCTTTGTAAATATGCTAGTTAATTTATTTTCAATTTTAATTTATTCTTTGATTTAACATGTTTTTGTTTTCCAATATCTCCCATGAAAGAAAAAGGTGTGTATCAATCCTTATTTAAAAAGGTTGGATAATTTTGAAAGGGATTCTGTTGAAAAAGATATGGCTGAAGTGATTTTTTGTTACCATAAAACGTTGGCAAATTTTTGACTTATTCTAATCCCTAATTTTTTCGTGATTTGGTGTGTGGTAATATCAAATGGTTATAGCCGTTGGTGGATCTTTGTGAATTTTTGGCTGTGTGAGACCTTTTTGGAAAAAGGATTCCTTAATTTAGTTGGAAAGGGGGAGTTGTAAGTTTTATTGTGTGCCTCATCTGTTACATCTCTTTAATCCTTCATTGTGCTTCTTTCTCCTCTACCCCAATTTTTATCTCACACACACACACCATATATTTCTCTTTCTTTGTCTGTCTAATCAATCTGCAGAATCAATGGAGCTGAAGCTGTGGATGTGCGTCAGGATGTGGCCACATCTTGTCACACATCTGCAGATTCTTTTGATGCAATCGTGGAAGCCTTTGATGCAGAAATTGTTGCAGTTGTTGCCCTCAATGCTCAACTGTTTGCCTCCCAGACACATGCCAAGAACCTTACAGGTTTTTGAAGGTGGATCTCCATAAATGGGTGACTTCACTTTCTAGTCAAAAAGGGGGAGAAGAAGAAAAAGGATGATAATGATTTTGATGTTGTCTTTGCTGCTGCTGCTGATGTTTCAGTTGATGCTTAAACTCAGGGGGAGTTTTAATGTTTGTTCTTACTTGTGAATGAAACATCAACAGGTTTGCTTTTAATATTTGTTTTTAATATTTTTAATTGCTTTTAATATTCGTTTTAGTTATTTGTTAGTTTTAGTCTTGATCTGTAATTCCTAAATACATTTGCTGAATGGCTGCTTTAGTTTATATTTGTTGAACTGCAATTTTTAGTACTAACTTGTTCTATGCAGTTTTTGTGTGGATGTGTTGACACATCTGCACACACATCCATTCAGGGGGAGTTTTCGAATCTGAAAATGTGGGTCATAGTAATCAAATCATAAATCTTTAGTTTTGACCAGAAAGTCCAAAATAGGGGGAGATTGAAAGCGTGAGCTTTTTTAGGAAACAATGTGTTTCCTTATTCGAATCAATATCGCATATTTGGTGATTTGATTTTGGGACTTTCATGGAAAGATTTATATTGTCCTATTGTGAAAAGGATTTTAGTTTAGGAAATAAGTTGTTTCCTATTTCGAATCAAAGAGGAATTTTTGGTAAGTTGATTTTATGCTTTCATGGAAAGATTCATAAGTATCCTACTTTGAAAAGGACTTTGTAAATAAAGTAAATATATTTTATTTATGTACATAGTTTTATATTAGGACTAACCTACTAACAATCTATTCCTTTGTGAGTGTGCTTTATGTTTCCTTGTAGGAATTGGATTCTCACATATGGAAGAGTTTGGATTCGTGAAGATCTTCTCCAAGGTGCCTATAAATATAAGGGATCAGCACAAAGAGAAGACAGAGCTTTAGAGATTTATTTCAGAGAAAAATACCTTTGTTCTTCACGGTTCGACATTGTTGTTTTAGGTTGTGAGCTTACATCCGTAACTCACATCTAGGTTTTCATAAAGTTCTCTTGTTTTACTTCTGATTGAATAAGTCCTACTTGGGAAAGGGGAGTTGTTCATATCATAGAAGGTGATTAGAACTTGTTTAATATTTTCATATTTTAGTTTTTCACTTATTTGTTTTTGTAAGAAACATAAGTTTTTATAGTGAAAAGGTTTTTGGGCGTAAGCCTAGTTTGTCCGATCACACGTATCAAGAAGCGTATATAACTCTTGAGTTATTGCATTTTATTTACTTTTATTTACTTTATTCCGCTGCATTATCTGTGGATGTGTGGACAGTTGTGAGACACATCTGTACTCACATCCTTTGCCTATTGCGTGATCCAAGTTTCCTAGCTACACGAAACTTTCAAATTTCATAATAATAAATTATTCAAAAAAAGTGTGCATTAACTTTCTAATTCAATCTTGGAATCACATGATGAGTTGTATTCTGCAAGGAGACTTTTGAAGCAATCTATTAAGACTTACTTTCCTTTCTCCACTCCACTTCATTTGATATTAATTTTTGACACAAAAATTAAAAAAAAAGAGAAGAAAAAAAATAGTGAAAAGAGGTGTTGCAAGTAATAAGAAAAGTAAATTAGAAGAAAAAATGAGTAGAAAAATAGTAAATTTCATTTTGGATAGTACCAAATAAAGTGGGACGAATTAAAATAAAAATTAGTGGTATGAAGTGAAATGGAGGGAGTAAAACTGGGTCTTCTCCATAATTAAGGGGAGCCAAACCTTCCCCTGAACAGCCTAGAATGAGCTGAATTATTTCCCTTAATCAAAGACTTTTGAGTTTGACTTCTTTTACCAACTAAAATTGACTTTTAACATCAGATAGATTGTAGCACAGTCGCAATGATAGCTATTATATGGTCTTTCAATTAATAAAAAATTATAAGAAATGTATCAGTGGTAAAGCTAATTTTAATAATTACTCCCTCCGTCCCATTATTTCAATAGTCTTACGTTTTCTTTTCATCTGTTCCAGACTAAAAATTTCATTTCATAAATGGCAAATTTTAAATAGTGTTTCAGACATTTATATCCTTATAATATAAATATACTAGTATTCTCTTAACTGTACCACTGGCACGGTGATAGTACACAAATTAAAGAAATAATGAAATCGCATTCCTCCCATCAAAAAAAAAAAAAAATTAAAAAAATATACCCAATATCCTGATGATTACTTTGTTCCATAATCAACATTTGATGGAGAGTGATTTGTTTGTATAACTGTCGTAGAGAATATGAGGAAGTCGATTATCCGGACCGTTATCCATTGAGGTTTAGTAAAAAATATTTTCTTAATTCCCATTTTACCATTTTTCTTTTTTCGTAACCCCAACCCAACTCATTAATGATATAAATAAGTAATAATAATTATAATTCATAACCCACCCCCAATCCTATTTTTACCCAAGGTTCAAAACAAAAAACTTACGTAATCATGACGAATGAGTTTTTAATTGATTTATGTACAAACATTTTTTCTATTTTTTAAAAAGATTCTAAAATCGTTTAAACACTTAATTATATATAATAATAATTATTATGTTAAGATACACTCCTTAAATAAATGATCCTAATAATATAAAGGAGAAAAATAAATAAATCAAATTGGAATGCACATAAATAAATAAAAAAATACCCAATTCAAACTTTTTTGAAAGAAAGAGTATATATAAACCCTAAACCTTTAAGGAATATACTAAATAATCAAAAAAAAAAAAAAAAAAAAGATCATTTATTTATAATCGATTTTTCTGTTTAATTTTTTTTTTTTTTACAAAATCTTAGTGAATTCGTTAAAAAAAGTAAGTCATCTGCAAAAAGAAATAATAGTTAAAAAGAAAAATAGGAGGGAGGCGGACATTTATGGAAAGTTACGGACGGTTGAAGGAGAGAGGGATGATGTGGGAAGTTACGGACGGTTATGAAAAGTTACAGATGGTTGAAGGAGGGAGGACGGATTTGGGAGTTATGGAAAGTTACGGACGGTTATGGGATATGTTATGGGAATTTACGGACAATTATGAAAAGTTACAGACGGTTGAAGGAGTGAGTGAGGATTTGAGAAGTTATGGGAAGTTACTGACGGATATGGGAAGTTACGGACGGATGAAGGAGGGAGGGAGGATTTGGGAAGTTATGGAAAGTTACAGACGGTTATGAAAAGTTACGGACGATTGAAGGAGGGAGGGAGGATTTGAGAAGTTATGGAAAGTTACGGACGGTTATGAAAAGTTACGGACGGTTGAAGGTGGGAAGATGATTTGGGCCGTCGGATCACTTTTCTAACTTTCAATCTGAACCACTACTTATGTGGTAGATAAGTAGCGGTTAATTAGCCTTGTATTGTATTATAGATTTACAAAAAAAAATCATTCATTATATCCTTATAATGTTAACATATTTACAAAAAAAAAAAACAATCAAAAAGAGGTTTTGTCATAAAGTTTTAACTTTTACATTCTCTCTCATCTAATCTTCTACCTACTTGTAATTTTTTATTCATTTAAAAAAATTCTTAAGAAGCGTGAAATACTATCCTAAAATCCTTGAAGTGGGCCGGAGGGAGTAATATGTAAGATTTTGGGTTGAGGAATTATCATTGATCACTCATAAAAATAAAATAAAAAACATTTATATAAAGCAATTTTGCTAATGAAAAGCTTACCTTTGTTTTAAATTTATTTTTCATATTTTTCAATGTATAATTTTTTTTGATAGCTCTCGTTTCATATCGGAAATATGTGAAAATTTGGTTATATATAGAAGGCTAATACACTACTAATAAGCATCAAATTATCCATTGAACTTTTGAAGGTGTTAGAACAGAGTATATGTACAAGATAGAAAACAAGTAACAATCACACAACACAAGAATATACGTGGTTCATCAACTTGTCTACGTCTACGGGAAGAGAGAGGGAGAGAGAGTATATTATTATCTTTTGAAAAATCAACCGATTACAATCTCTAATCTAATGTATTTGGCAAAGAATTTCATCAAGGCAAACCCTAGGTATAGAGAAATGTATGAGCAAAAGCAACTATAAATATGGTTAAGGGTAGGCTCTATTTATATGCCCTACTGCTAACCCTGTAGGGTTTTCAACCCTAAACCAATTTTTGTCGCTAATAGGCCTTTTCCGTACTAGGGGCGCGATCGCCTCATGGTAGGGCGCGATCGCCCCGTTACCCAATTTGGCACCCGCGCGATTGCTCCCATCCTGGGCGAGATGGCCCCGTTTTGGCAGAAACTTGGTGCGGTCGCGCGCCTTGCACAACGCGGTTGCTCCCTCTGGCTGTGTTAGGAATTCCGCATTTACTTGTTTAATCACCTAATTTAGGCGTTCCCAACTTAGATGGAACCAAACCCAACAAATTTACACCTTGACATCTAACCTCCAAATCATAACCAGAACTATCTTCTACCTCATATGCTATCTAATAGCTGCGAACATTCAGCAATTCAAAAAAAAATGTTGGAACTTGCTAGTCGGAATGGACTTTGTGAACATGTCAGCAGGATTGTCCGTATTACCCACTTTTTTCACCTTGATCCGCTTCTTACTCCTCAAAAAATGATACCTCACATCTATCTATGTGCTTTGTCCTCTCGTAATGAACTTGATCCTTTGCCAAACAGATTGCACTCAAACTATCATATAATATTGTAGCCTGATCCTGATGTAACCCAAGGTCGCTGATCAAACCCTTTAGCCATATCCCCTCTTTATCAGCTTCTGTCAATGTCATGTACTCCGCCTCTGTAGTAGACAATGTCACCGTTGATTGTATAGTAGCCTTCCAACTGACAAATGACCCACCAATAGTAAACACATACCCAGTCATAAATCTACTCGTGTCAACATCCCCAGAGTAGTCTGAATCACAATAACCCTCAACTGCACATTCTGTACCACATCCATAAATGAGCCAAACATCTGATGTACCCCTAAGGTACCTGAAGATCCTATTCCTTGCTTGCCAATGTTCCTTACTAGGATTTCCCATGAACCTACTAACAATACTAACAACAAGAGCAATATCTGGCCTTGTGCAAACCATATCATACCAACTGAACTAGCATAGGGTACTCGAGCCATGTACTCTTTTTCCTCATTCGACTTAGGTACATAGGCAACCGACAGACGTGCATTCGCTGCACTCGGAGAATCTAACAGATTTGTTGTAGATATACCAAACCTCTCTAAAACTTTCTTGATGTAACCTTTCTGGAATAAGAATAGTTTTTGTTGGCTTCTATACCTATAGATCTCCATATCCAAAAAAAATTTTGTCGCACCCAAATCCTTCATCTCGAACTCTGCAGACAGTAGACCCTTCAACTTCTGAATATCTGACTTATTGATAGCCGCTATCAACATATCGTCAACATAAAGAACTAGATAGATGATCGAACTATCCACTAACTTATTGTGATACACACAACAGTCATACGCGCTACTTGTGTAGCCAATCTCTATCATATAGCTGTCAATCCGCTTGTACCACTGCCTATGCGATTGCTTGAGCCCATACAAGGACTTCTTCAACCTACACACTAGTCTTCTTTTCCCGATACCCGAAACTCATCTGGTTGTGTCATATAAATTTCCTCTTCCAACTCTTCATCTAGTAAAGTTGTTTTCACATCTAGCTGCTCGAACTCCAAATCCTGATGTGCCACCATTGCTAATATCACTCTGATAGAAGTGTGTCTAACCACTGGTAAGAAGATCTCATTGTAGTCAACGCCCTCCCGCTATGTGAAACCCCTTGCAACTACACGAGTTTTATATTTGACCCCCTCTGATGGTGACATACCCTCCTACTTCTTGAAGACCCACTTGCCAGTCACAATCTTTCTGCCCTCTGACCTATTGATTAGCTCCCATGTCAAATTCTTGTGAATTGACTCCATCTCATCCCCCTTAGTTGCATGCCAACGAGCGGACTCTAAACATGTAACTGATTCCTTGAAAATAGTTGGCTTCGAAACATCGAGCTCCACTTCCTCAGCAACCTAAAGTGTGTAAGACACCATGTGTTCAAAATCATACCTCACTGGAGGCTTCCCGAAATTAGCATGACTAGACCTCTGCTACACCATTTTGCTATGGTGTACCCCTGATAGTGAGATGTATAGAAATCCCCACTTGCTTACAGAACTCATCGAACTCAGCACTACAGAACTCCAACCCATTATCTGTCCGGAGTCGCTTGATCTTCTTCCTTGTCTGATTCTCCATTAATGCTTCCACTGTCTGAAATTGGTAAGAGCCTCGCTCTTATGCTTCATAATAATTACCCAAGTTTTCCTCGAGTAGTCATCAATCACGGACAAAAAATACATGTGATCCCTCAATGATTCCTAACGTGTAAGTCCCCAACAATCCGAGTGAATGTAATTCAGACTGCCCTTGTGAACCCCATTAGGAAACTTACTTCGCTACATTTTTCCAAGTACACAATGCTCGCAAAACTTCAGATCTTTGACCTTATGGCCACACAAAAGACCATGATTAGCCAATATCTGCATCACTCTAATGCTCATGTGCCCAATTATAATATGCCACAACTTGGTCATATCCTTCTTGACCACTTCAAATGATACAACCAATACTGACCCAGATAGCATCCTTAATTGGAGGAAATACAAAGAGTCCCACTTAAGGCTTCTCAGAATCACTTCAAAACTTTTACAGACATAAACTGCTCTACTTTTACGTTTGAAACTGTAATATTTGCTGTTGAGCTTACTAAGAGATATAAGGTTTTTCGTCATCTGTGGAACATGCCTCACATCAATCAAAGTACAAAATTTACCATCATGAGTCCGCAATTTGATCGAGCCAATACCAACCACCCTGCAAATAACACTATTTGCCATATAAATATTAACATCATCTACCTGCTCACAGGAGGCCTGCAATTGTTGTAATTGTTGTGGTTAACTTAACTGAGCAATGCTTTTAAAGCAGACACATAATTGTCTATGCATAAAAAGTTGTACTTTACTGACTCCCTAAATGAATATGCATGTTTAAATGAGTAATATTTGTCTCAAAATAAATATAATTTTTGTAAAAAGAATTGTGAGATTGATCGGGAAGTTCTAAAAAATAATCAATAATGTTCGAAATGGATGTAATTTTTGTAAAGAAATTGGGAGATTGACAGAAGAATTCTAAAAAAGTATCATTAAGTCCAAAAGTTCCTTCATTATTAATGTTGTATTATTTATATAAATTAATGCATAATATAGGAGTATAATACTGCATAACTGATAATAGTCTATAATATAAATCACATCGGTAATCGGTACTATGAACAGTACTATGAACAATATCAAATTAATTTTTTCTATTTTGCCCCTCAAATTCTGTCAAAGTTCTTTATTTCCAGTTTTATCCTTAATTTTCAAAATAACTTTTCCCTCCTAAAATTTGAATTCTATAGTATTTTTTTCCCATTTTACCCTCACTAAGTTGTTCCTTTTCCATTTTGCTCTCACTTTTAATTAAAAAAATACCACGTGTCCTCGGACACGGACTTTTACTAGTACTTCATAAGTTTGAAAAAAAAAATAACATTCAATTTTTTTACTGAGATAATAGTAACAGGTCGTCAAGCAAATTTTATTATAGCCAAAAGTTTAACAAGGTTTAAATATCGCCCGAAAAAAAGAAAGCAAATATAAACATTTTGTGTCTCTACAAGAAAGAATTAATGTCAGAAAACTATAGATGAAATTAAAATTAAATCAAGAAATCAGTACATAAATTACATAAATATACACACATGTGCTTGCAAACATTTCACATTTGTCAGCAGATTTTCCATCAAATTTGGCCTGTACATCAAAATATAACGTTGTGGGATAATATCTGTTGTGGGATAATATCTCTAACAGTCAGTCAGAAGTATCGCATAAGAATATTTCATCGAGCCTCAATCCAACTTTCCGTCATACTATTACTATTTCCAGAAGAATTCGTAGCAGCAGGCCGATTAAACATCGGATTCGGAAACTCAGAGCTACTCGTGTTAAGAAAAGGCGGTTGAGTTGGCCGTGGAATTTCTTCATTTTCGCTTAACATTTTCACTACGCTTAACATTGATGGCCGCAGCTCTGCAGAAGCTTGTGCACAAAGTAGGCCTATATGGAGCATTCTCGAAGCTTCCTCTTGTCTGAACTCTCCGTTCATTGTAGGATCCGCTGCTTCCCATATTCGTCCTTCTTCGTACAAAGTCCATACTATCTGTAGGATTGAGGATGGATTTTGAGTGAAGGAATTGTTTCGTTGTCCGGATATAACTTCTACAAGGAGTACTCCAAAGCTGTAAACGTCTGCTTTTTCCGTCAGTTTTCCATGAACGACGTATTCTGGAGCCATGTAACCCCTGCCGATGTAAATTTGAAAAATAAATAAATAAATAAATATATATATATATATATATATATATATATATATATTGTGAAACAAACGGAGCCTTAACATCAATGCGAAGCCACCCTTGAGCTATGAGGGTCACTTCCCCCTTAACTTTTTAAAAAATATCATTTTAATACCTTTAAATTTATGAAAAGTACATTAAAAACACCTCTTTTATCCATTTTGACCCCTTAATTCTTGGTCAATTTTTTAATATGATATCATTTCAACTAGGGGTGTAAATGGTTCGGTTTGGGCCAATTTATGGACCGAACCACTAGTCATCGGTTTTGAAAATTTTCAAACCGAAATGAACCATGAAAAAATTAAAACCGAACCAAACCAAACCGCCATGGTTTGGTTCGATTTGGTTCGAACCGCGGTTTGATTTTACGATTCGAACCGCGTGTTTAAACCACAATTCAAACCACGGTTTAAACCATGAAATAGAACATTGCTTAATATCGAACAGTTTGGTGGTTTGGTTTATTGGTTCGGTTTGGTAGTTCGGTCTCGCGGTCTCGAACCGTGGATTGGGAGTCCAAACCGCAGACCAAACTGAACCGCACGGTTTGACAATTTTTGAAACCGAACCAAACCACTATTGCTAGAAAACCGAACTAAACAGAATGGTTTGGTTTGGTTTGGTTTGGTTCGATTTCGAACCGCGTTTTGAACCGAACCATTTACACCCCTAATTTCAACTCCCTTTTATTAGCCAAATTTGTGAATGACAGAGTGTAACTTGTATTATTTAAAGCAATCTTGACCCTCTTTGCCAAAAAAATCTGGTTTCTGTCACAGCTTAACATTGCAAGGAATTACCTAAGATTTGAAGAATGGTTATGGGACTTACAGTGTTCCAGCAATGGCTGTGCTGACATGAGTCTTATCTTCGGGAAAAAGTCGAGCAAGCCCGAAATCTGCAATTTTCGGCAAGTATTGTCCGTCAAGAAGTACGTTACTCAACTTTATATCTCTATGTATAATCCTCAATTTCGATCCTTCGTGAAGATAAGCCAAGCCCTCTGCTGTACCCAATACGATCTTGTATCTCTCTTCCCAACTCAGCGGCCGCCCCTTTTTCCTACCTAAATAAAACCATTAACCATAAACTTAATCCAATAATTTAAGAGACACAACAATAAATATAACCAGATAAGGGAAGGAAAAAAAAAAGTGTAAATTACCAAAAAGGTGATCGTGAAGACTTTGATTTGGGACAAATTCATAAACAAGAAGGCTTTCGGGTCCTGTAATACTGCAACCTAAAAGCTTTACAAGATTCTTATGATCAATGTTGCTTATCAAATTGACTTCATTGAAGAAGTGATCTACCCATTGTCGCGTGTTGAACATTAGCCTTTTTACTGCAATATTTCTTCCATCCGGCAACACTCCCTATTAGATAAAATTTAAATGCATCAGTCCAACTTAAATTAAATTATTATCGATTATACTTCTGTGCTACATCAACAACAACAACACAACAACAACAACAACAACAAAAGAAGGTGAAAACTCGAAAGAACATTACTTTGTAAACTGAACCAGACCCGCCTTGGCCTAGCTTATTGGATACGTGGAAGTAGTCTGTAGCTCTCTCCAGAGATTCGTATGAAAAGTTGAGTTTGGATTTGTTTATCGTGGCCAATAATGCCCCTAGCTGCTTCTTATCTGCATCATATATAACAAAATAGCTGAATTTTCTGTATAAATAGAAATACAGTAGTTTGGAATTTCCAATCCACATTATTTGATCATAGTAATGTACCTCTTCTCTGCCTTACGATTCTCCTCCATAACAAGAACGAAGCGGCTGATACAAATAACACCAAAGCAAGAGCGCCAAATGCCGAGGCCAATGCAATAGCTAAATGGTTACTATCTAGCAAACATAATCAAAATATATACTCTCATTAAGTTTCCTCCAAAAATTATATGCTTCAGATTCGTCTGCTCCCTCCTAACTATATTCGTCATATAATAAATGTCGTTGTTGACTTGTCAATCTATTTACGTATTATTATTAAAACGAAAAACAATAAGAAGCTTCAAATTGAAGAACATAAAATCGAACTAACCTCCATGTCCAGGATTCATATCATCAGTTGAATTATCATAAAATTTGTTCAAAGAATATCTCATATAACACCCAGAATTCAAAACCCTCCCTTCAATCAAATTCATATCAATACAGCTCTCAATCTTCTCAACAGAATCAGCCAAACACTTTTCACAAGAACTCCGATTCACAACCTCCCAGCACTGAGCCAATCCATAAACACTCAAATTCCCACTCCCCACAAACCCCACAGCAAACCCATCATTCCTCACCCCTTGAAAGCTCAAATTCCTAACCAAATCCCCAACATTCCTCCTGAACAAGACCCGATTTCCGCCGGAGTAGCTCTGGTTCCGGCAAACCGTTCTCGAAACGGAAGTCAAGCTCTCGTTGAAGAACATGTATTTGTCATACCGGAGATAACATCCGTCGTAGAACAACCTCCCGCCGCGAGTGAGTTGTTGGAAGGGAAGGCAACGGAGGATTTGGGTTTTGCATTGGGCGAAGCAGAGATCGCAGTCATGTTTGGACAAGTCTTGCATACATTCACCGTAGGCGTAGACGGTGGTGTTTCCGACGCCGGAGATTGAAGTACCATAGCGGTGAGAGGAGATTTGTGGGGTTAGTGAGTCTAAAGCTGCTAAGAAATTGGGGACGAAGGGGTTTCGATCGGAGGGGGAGGCGGTTGAATTGGCGCATATCAGAGCTGCTTCAGTTGTTCTTGGGTCTGATAGTGATGGGTTTATGAGGGAGAGTGTGGAAATTATGAAGAGAAATATTGGTGGGATTGACATTTGTGAAGAAAAATTGATGGATTTTGTTTGTTGAGGATGGATTAATGTGATCAATGAAATAGTTTTGTACTAAGTCAACGGAGTTTGGAGTGGGGAAGGTTGGGGTCAACGATGTGAGGGAGACAGGTGAGGTGGGGCTTGAGTAAAGCCGGGAAGGGAAGGGAAGGGAAGGGAAGGGCGGGGGTTTTGAGAACGCGCAAACGTTCCGTTAAAAGTGGCAACTTTCAAAATGATTTTTTTGATATTTTTTATTTTTATAATTTAATTATTATATTCGTAATAACTATTTATTCTATTTTCTCTATCTATCTTATTTATATATATATATACTAGTACATATGTCCGTATTCGAGGACACGGGTCTTTTTTTTTTTATTAACATAAACACTATAGTTACAAATTATAGTGATGTATGAACATAAACATTAATTAACATCTAATTAACATATAGATTTTTAACCAGTTGAAGTAAAGATATTGTCTCAATCGAAACAGACATTGGCCAGGTACGTTTATGTAAAAGCACCTGAAATAAAATAAATAAAAAATGAAATCAATATATTTTTATTAAATTAACAATATAATAATTAAAAAATAATAATAATTACCTTATTATGCCCATTTCAAGTCCTTTGTCAGAAAAAGGTTTGTGCAAAGTCAGCTTCATATTCTTTCACGCACTCATCCCATGACTACAAATATATGATTCAAATATTTGAGAATGATGATAAAAAAATGTTCTTTAAATTACATGCATTTAAATTACATGCATCAAATTATAAATAAACAATAATAAATATTTAAACTGAAATTATAAATAAACAATACTAAATATTTAAACTGAAATGAATTAAATACCAGTGGGGGCAATGCAACTGTCGGTAGGTTGTTTAGTCGATTTTGATCCTAATAATGAATTCTAAATATTAGTCAAATAGTCAAAAAATCTATATATATTCGTTAATTAATAATGTAAATACAAAAAAATAAAAAGAAATAAAAACATAATTTAACATCATACAAAAAAAAAGAAAAAAAAAACTTAATTTAACATCAAATGTTTACCCTTATCATTTCATCGTGTTCAAAAGGTTCTCGCATGACAATCGAGACATTGTTTCTTCGCAAAATGTCAATCTAAAAATCACATTATTATCACAATCACATATCACATATCACATATATGTTTAATGTTTATTTATTAATTTTTTTTTTGATAAAAACAAATTACAATAAAATAGTAATAGTAAAATATTAACTTACTGTTTCACTTAGAGCCGAATCACCATATCCATAAATATTCAATGTTCCTTGATCGTTCATTTTTTTCAAACCTATAAAATTAAACACAACATAAAATTAAACACAATATTTAAATAATAATAATTAAAAATCTATCTAATTTTACATTCAAATTAAAAAAAACTATCTAATCTAAAATTAATATTTACTTTGAAATAAAAGGTCACAAAAATAAATCTTTAATTTATCTCTCGAAACAAAAAAAAAAACAATTTAATTGGATTAACTAAGACATTAAAAAGTTTATGTTAAGACATTCAAATAAAAAATAAATCTTTAATTTATCTAATTATACAAATTTTTTTATCTTTTCAATTGAGACATCTATAGTATAAATTAAATACTCTCTCTCTCTCTCACACTCTCTCTCTATCTCTATCTCTCTCTCTCACTCACACAAACACAAAATCAAAGAACCCATCGCCGCCCCTTCCCTTCATCCCGTCCAGCCTCCACCACCGTGGCTACCCCACCCCTCCCACAATCAAAGTGTGCCACCTCCTCCCCTTCCCTTCCCTCCCCGTTACAACCTCTCTAAACCCATTCATCAACGACCGCTTCCCGCTCCCTCTCTCTAAACGTCAGTGTCTCCTTCCCCTGTTCCAAATCCATCACCGCTCTCCACCCAAACAGCGACCGTTCTCTCTCTAAATCCGTTCAACGGCGCCGCCCCAACAACGCCAAGACAAGAGATCAATTCGTCAGGGATCCGCCTCCAAACCGTCCGCAATTCGCCCTCAATCCGGCCGCAATTCGCCCTCAATCCGGAGCAAACAATTTCTATTTTATCTTTCATTCATGGATTCAAGGTTGGTTCATCTTTATCATTGTTCCAGTTGTTGTTGTTGGTTCGTCGAAATCTATATGAGAGATTAAAGGTCAAAGTTTGAAATTTGGATTCAAGGTTGAAGTTGTCTTCCTTTCATATTTCTCTCAAAGTTCAGTTCTTAACCTATGCTATTGGGTGTTTATTGGCTGTTCTTCAATTTGCTAGATTTTGATTGTTTCTTTTTTAATTAAAGCTAGACCCAGTTTGTTTCTGATTTTAATTTTTATCTTATTGAGTTCTTTTGGGTATCTTGGATCTGATTTGGTCTTTTTGTAAGGTGATTTTTGGTGCAATTTGGCCCTGTTTTCTCAGCAGGTTTATGTTAGTTACATTGTTCTCATTGTATGAGCTCAGGCCTGGTTTCAAATTTGGTTAATCCCAGTTGTTGTTTCATTGTTCCAATTGTTGTTGTTTTGGTTAAACAGAGAAATTAAACAGATGAGAGAGAAATTAAACAAAGGAGTAAGCAATAAATAAAGAAGTGGTGTATATAAATGAGAAAGTAAATACCTTTTGAAGTTTGAAATTTGGATTTTTGTAAATTTGGAGTCTGTAAAGTTTTTGGAGAGTAAATTTCAAATTAAACAGAGAGATTATAAAGAAGTGGTGGAGTATATAAATGAGAAGAGGGTGTGGATCTGTTTTGACAAATTCAAATTTTAGGAGGGAAAGATTAAACAGGGAAAGATTATTTTGAAAAAAAAAAGGGCAAAATGGGAAAGGGACAAAAAAAGGGGGGCAAAATGGTCAAATGGCCACTTGAAACTGTTCATGCTACAGTGCCAAGGCTGCTTCCATTTATACTATAGATATATATTATTTATTTTATTATATACTTTTCTTAAATTTTTTACTGTTCAGATGGCAGGAAGGAAGCATTCAGTTTCTCCCATTTTTATTTTGAGAAGAGTGTTGCTATTTATGTACATAAATACTCCATCGATTTCATAACAAGTTATTCATTTATTGTTTGGAATGAAAATTAAGGTAAAAGTAGATGTTATGAGTGGTAGGAGAGAGAAAGTGAGGTAAAAAATAATAAGTAGATATTTGTTTCGAGTATAACAAGTGAATCTTATTAATAAAAAGGTCTTATAAATGTTTCTTTTTGAAAAAGTGATACTTATCAATGTGACATCCAAAATGGCAAAATAAGCAAGTTCTTATGGGACAAAGAGAGTATATAAGTATACTCGTTGTTATGTATGTTCATTGTCTAAAATGAATGATTAAAAAAATATTTGCTTTTATTAATGAGCAAATTTAAATTTGTTTTGGTGTTCATCAACAATTTTTTTTATAGTTCATGATTTTGTAAACTAAAAGTTTGAAAGTGAATAGGAAAAATATTTAAAAAATTTTGATACTTAAAATCAACTTTCTTAAAACGATTCTTACAAAAATATATATAATAAAGAAAGATTCAGTAGTTTGATTAAAATTCGACATTTCTTCTAATTTAGAGACAGTGAAAAGAATTAATTTAATTACAAAAATATACTTACATTTTACAATTCTTTTAACCGTTTTAAAATGCTGTAAATATATTTAGTTGAGAAACTGGGCAATGCGAATAAAGATATTCGGACCTCGTGACAAGAGGAGTGGACTGTCATTTTGGTTGAGAGTTAGGTCAACTCTGTTATAAAATAAAAAAGACAAATGGCTTTTGCGACCTTACTTTATTTTAAGTTCATTTCAACAAACGACTCACGCCCAAGTTTCATAGTTTTTACTCCCTCCGTCCCACCTCAATTGGTCCATTGAGGTGGGACACGGTTTTTAAGAAAAATTATTAAAGTGTGTAAAAATTAGAGGAGAGAGAATGTAAAAGTTAAATGTGTGGTAGGAAATAGGAGAGAGAATGTAAAAGTTAAAAATATTTAATAGGAGAGAGAATGAGTGGGGGGAATAGTAAGTTAAAGTGGGTATAATGAATGATTTTTTTGTAAATATATGGAGATGATAAGGGTATTAATATAGGAAAAACTTTCCATTTAAGGAATGGACCAATTGAGGTGGGACGTCCCAAAAAGGAAAGTGGACCAATTGAGGTGGGACGGAGGGAGTAGTTTTTAAGCCGCTACCCCCGAGCAGGGGCCCTTTTGGAAAGGTTTTGGTCAAGGAGGGATTCGAACCCCCGATACCGTCGTGGTTCGTAGTTACACATGTTCGTGATTCATGTTTGAATTGAATGAACCGACGATTTTAAACCGTTAAAAAATAGTTGAAAATCGTGAACCGTGAACGGGCGATTTACGGTTCATATGCGATTTAGGCTTCGAAACCGGCGGTTTGGACCAGCGGTTCATACCCGCAATTCATATTGTCTTAATTCAAAAATCTACAAAATTTCTTACCGTTTGGTCTGAATTCTGATGTCTTGACGTGTTCCACTCAGTCCCTCTATGTAAATTTGCTTAATATTAATAAAATTATAAGGGTACCGTCCCTTTTTTTTAAAAAAAATATAATTTTTTTTTGTCTCATTCCACCCATTAATTCTTATAAAAATATGAAGTTTAAAATTTTCTTAATACTTATGTAAAGTAAAATAATTTATAATGTATCAAAAAATTGAAAAAAAAACAAACTTTGAAAAAAAAAATTGCCTAAAAACTGTTCAAAATATTTTATTTTTTTAAAAAGATGAACCAGTGAACCATACCATAAACCTTGAATTAACGGTTCATAAACGATTTTGATTTTTTACGAACCGTGAACCGGGCATGCCTATTCGTAGCCACGTGATCTAATTCTCTAAACTACTGACTCCATCTCGTCTCCACATAATTTGTTCCCAGGAGTACCCTTAAAAAAAAAAAAAAAAAAAAAAAAAAAAAAAACCTTTTCCAACCATTTAGGTTTAATAAAATGTGAAAGCGTTTTTCTCTCTATAAAAACAACGCCTTCCGAGGAGGTACGAAGTGGGAGAGGAGGATGTCCTAGTTGGGATTTGGAATAAGACACAACCTTTAGCTGGAAGTAGAAATACTTTCTAAAAAGTCAGTCAACAATAGTTTACCAGTTTCAGATGTACTAGTTTCAGATGCATGTGTTATGTCTCAAAATTTTGATAGAGTTGAATCAAATCAAAGAGTCAATTTACCGAAACCCCAATACCTATTGTAAGAGAACATTATCCCACATCGGGAATAAACAATACTTGTCTCTAACATATAAGGATCCTGGGTTACTCCCCTTAACACCAATTGGTTTTAAGGTGGAACCTCAGACTTTAAGATGGTATCAGAGCTGGTCCATTACACGTGCAGGCCGACGGCCTACGATGAACCCTCCGCGCTACCCACCATCCAGTCCACGTTGTAAGCCTTTGGCAAAGCCCGGCTACACGTGAGGGGGCGTGTACAATACTTGTCTCTAACATATAAGGATCCTGGGCTACTCCCCATAACACCAATTGTTCAGACTTTAAGACCTATCCTACTGCCGACGTTGTTGCTTTGTTGTTGTATTGTAGGCCATTTTCAGAAGACCGGCAAAGAATTATGCTTGTCCTCTTTCTTAAGTCAATTATGCCTGAAATATTGGAGTAGCTCAAACAAGTAACGTAGACGCCTCATTCAAAATTGGTCAATGATTATGTCAAGACGATGTTGAAACATAAAAGGATCCATTAAACAATGAACCGTCTCACAACTAGATTAAGAATGAGAAGAAGAAGAAGAATTAGACGGAAGCGTGTACCTTGTGATTCCATTATTGTTCTTGTTCTTGTTCTTGATGAAGATATGAAGATAGTCTTTGATTTAGGAAGAGTAGATCTTCTAAATGATGAGTGCCTTTTAATCTCTTTGTTCTTCAAGTACTTAGGAAGAATTTTGACTAAATGAGAATATAATAACTAGTGATTCATAGGCTTGATGGATAGGCCTTTATATGTTTAATCCGCGACTTACATTTAGGAGTGACTACACCTATTGATATATAAGATATTACCATTATGCCCATCATTTAATGGTATACTTATATTATGGAATTCTACATATTATTTAGAGTTCTATACTTTATACCATATATTATAATATTGATCATTACATTATTAAGTATTTATATGTTATATTAATCCATGTTCTTACAGACGAACCTTCCGGGCAATTCTTCTCTTTCCATCCTTTTGTAACTTTTGTTGAGTCCAAACGGATCTTCTACTTCCAACGGGAATTCACTAATTAAGTAATCAACCACAATTTCTGAGAAAAACAACTACCGTCTGCCGGTGATAGTATCTTAAATGGTCCATCGACTGCATCAAGCTGTTTATACAGCGCTGCAACGTCAAGTATTTTTCTATCTTTTCACGATTGAGATTGATTTGATAAATTGTGGATCCCATGAACCAAAAGACATCTCAGCACAAAAATAGGGCAAGGTGAATGATTGTGGCTGTAGCTCACCTAACAAAAAATGTTGAAGCGGATCAATTTCCATCTTAAACAAGAAAAACGTCAGACGCATTTGCAGTTCTCTTGCGATAAAAAGTTAGAAAGCTTATGCTCAGTTTTGAAAAGTAGTCTCACTTCAATTATAATTGACAAGTCGTATAAAATTTGACTAAATAACTAATTAAAATTTAAATATTATTATTGATGCCTCATTGATTGAAGTAATACCAATAACAATTTTAATTTTTAATTAGTTTAAATATATTTTTCTAAATTTTTAGTTAAAATTCAATATAGTTGATAGTTAAAGTGAATATAGTCCAAGTCATAGGGAACATGTGAACATGTATCTATAACATATGGTTGTTCAACACAGCCAAAATCCAAAGGTCCAAATTCATGTTTTTTTTCAAATCAATGACAAATATTAGGGAGAGCAGGGGATAAAAAAAAAAAAAAACAATTCTAACTTTAATATGAACTAGATTTACCCCCGTGCGATGCACGGACAGTTACTAACGAATAACTGATCGAAATTGAAATAAATACAAAAGGAAGTAGAGATGCTTGTATACATTGTAAAACAATTATTTAAAAATTATATTGTCAATACAAATATCAGATTGAAGATCACTAAAATAAATCTAGTGTTACATCCGTGCGATGCACGAAAAGTTATTGATGCTTAAAAAGACGAAAATTAAATAAAATGACTAAATGAGAGAAATATTTTTATACATTGTGAAACACAACTTTAAAAGACAATATTGTTGGTGCAACTGTCAAAAGAGGAAGGAAGATCATCATTACATATCAATATATTCGGACCATGGGGATTGTGAACTTTTGTTAATGCGAAATATAATTGAAAACGACAAATGACATAGTATCGATTTAAAAGGAGGCCAACTTTGACTTTCATTAATAGTCATAGCATAAAAGAAAAACAATAATACAAATATCTTGAAATGAAAAATATACACTATATCGTACAATTTAAAATATTTATTTTACAGACAATAATGAGACATTAATCAGATGTAAATATAATATAATAAATTAGTCATTAAACTAAGAAATAAACAGTTTTTAGAAAGTAAAAATTGTATAAGTCTTAAGGGCATTTACCAAAAAGAACTTTTAAAAGATGAAGATTAAAAAGAAAAAAAAAAACCCACACAAGTTCATTGTTACAAATAAAACTCTTTGAATATTAGAAAAAAACTATTTTTTGTTAATTTTAATTTTAATTTTAATTTTAATTTTAATTTTTAATTTTTAATTTTTGATTTTTAATTTTTAATTTTTAATTTTTAATTTTTAATTTTTAATTTTTAATTTTTAATTTTTAATTTTTAATTTTTAATTTTTAATTTTTAATTTTTAATTTTTAATTTTTAATTTTTAATTTTTAATTTTTAATTTTTAATTTTTAATTTTTAATTTTTAATTTTTAATTTTTAATTTTTAATTTTTAATTTTTAATTTTTAATTTTTAATTTTTAATTTTTAATTTTTAATTTTTAATTTTTAATTTTTAATTTTTAATTTCTAATTTTTAATTTCTAATTTCTAATTTCTAATTTCTAATTTTTAATTTTTGATTTTTAATTTTAAATTTTACATTTTAAATTTTAAATTTTAAATTTTTTAGTTTTTAATTTCTAATTTTTAACTTTTAATTTTTAATTTTTACTTTTAATTTTTTACTTTTAATTTTAAATTTTAATTTTAATTTTTAATTTTTAATTTTTCATTTTTAATTTTTAATTTTTAATTTTTAATTTTTAATTTTTAATTTTTAATTTTTAATTTTTAATTTTTAATTTTTAATTTTTAATTTTTAATTTTTAATTTTTAATTTTTAATTTTTAATTTTTAATTTTTAATTTTTAATTTTTAATTTTTAATTTTTAATTTTTAATTTTTAATTTTTAATTTTTAATTTTTAATTTTTAATTTTTAATTTTTAATTTTTAATTTTTAATTTTTAATTTTTAATTTTTAATTTTTAATTTTTAATTTTTAATTTTTAATTTTTAATTTTTAATTTTTAATTTTTAATTTTTAATTTTTAATTTTTAATTTTTAATTTTTAATTTTAATTTTAATTTTAATTTTTAATTTTTAATTTTTAATTTTTAATTTTTAATTTTTAATTTTTAATTTTTAATTTTTAATTTTTAATTTTTAATTTTTAATTTTTAATTTTTAATTTTTAATTTTTAATTTTTAATTTTAATTTTTAATTTTTAATTTTTAATTGTCAAATTTTATATTTTAATTGAATTTGTATTATTATTTTTAAATGTTAACGAAATGGGATAAAAAAATCAAATCCAATCTACAATGAACGGACACCAAGTGTCCCATTTAAAATAAAAAAATTCACCTGCATACACGCGCTTCTGTACGCGCGTGTATGGCACGCGCCACTTTTCAGCCAAAAATATATAATTAATATAATAGTACAATTTCCTCCGTCCCAAAATATATGATTAATTTTCATTTTGTAGAAAACAATAAAGAGTGTTATTTTTTACATCCACGTTTGAATTTTTTGTAACGACAAATGACATAGTATCGATTTAAAAGGAGGCCAACTTTGACTTTTATTAATAGTCATAGCATAAAAGGAAAACAATAATAAGAATATCTTGAAATGAAAAATATACAATATATCGTACAATATAAAATATTTATTTTACAGACAATAATGAGACATTAATCAGATGTAAATATAATCTAATAAATTAGTCATTATACTAAGAAATAAACAGTTTTTAGAGAGTAAAAATTGTATAAGTCTTAAGGGCATTTACAAAAAAGAACTTTCAAAAGATGGATATTAAAAAGAAAAAAAAAACCCACACAAGTTGATTGTTACAAAAAAATTCCTGAATATTATAAAAAACTCTTTTTTTTTTAAATTTAAATTTAAATTTATTTTTTTTAATTTTTAATTTTCAAATTTTATATTTTAATTGAATTTGTATTAATTTGTATTATTATTTTTAAATGTTAAAGGAATCGGATAAAAAAAAAAAATCAGAAATCCAATCGGCCAATGAACGGACATCAAGTGTCCCATTTTAAATAAAAAATAAAAAAATTCACCTGCGTACACGCGCTTCTGTACGCGCGTGTATGGCACGCGCCACTTTTCAGCCAAAAATATATAATTACTATAGTAGTACTATTTCATCCGTCCCAAAATATATAATTAATTTTCATTTTGTAGAAAAACAATAAAGAGTGTTATTTTTTACATCCACGTTTGAATTTTTTTTTCTTTATTTTCACGTGAGAATTAAGGCATATTTTTATAAATATATTATACTTCTAAAACATTAGCTAAATGTGTAATTAATATTCATAAATTACCTACATATATTTATTATATTTGTCCTATACTTTTACGTATGCACTTTTGACTAAATTTTATTATTTTAAAAAAATAAAAATTTATTATTTAGATGGGTTGTATACAAAATTGTAAAAAATGCTTAACTAAACAACTTAAAATAAAATGTTTTTTAAAATAAACTTAAAATAAATAAATTATTAACTAATAATTTTTTAACTTGAATACAGAAATAGTAGTACAACATCTATTTGAATTACTTTTTTGAATATAATAAATAAATTTTTAGTTCATGAATTTTTAATATTTATAGGTCAGTATTTAAATATATCTATAAAAGAAATCATTTTTTAAGTCTTGAAATAAAACCTTTGTGAAAATACCTAAAAAAAGTTTTTTGTAAGTCTTAAGATTTTATGAATATTACAACTATACTCTAAAGTTGGAAGACTTGATTTCCCTTAATGAAATAATGTGTGTGCCATTTTGCCCTTGTAAACAAAAAAAAATCCCATTTATTAGTATATGAACAATAGTAATATTATTATTATTATTATCATTATCAATTATAATTAAAAAAATACTTCACAATTAATTAATTTTGACTAAAAAGATATTGACAAATTAAAAAGGAAAATTAACAAAGGTTAATTAAGGAATTTATATTTAAAAAGGGTTTTTTTTCTGTGTCCAAATCTAATGAAATAGTCTCTATTTAAATAGAAAAAAAATTATGAATTTTGGTGTAAAAAAATAAAAAATAAAATTAATTTATTATAAATAATTTAGGTAAAAGAAATGGGTTAATAAAAAAAACCAAAATCCTACCAGCCAAATACGTGTCAAAAAAAAATTCCATCTGTTTTCACGCGTCGTTGTCGGCGCGTGTAATACACGCGCCATGAAAATTACGACAGCACCCTTCACCAAACGGCCGACACGTGTCCAAATTTATTTAAAAAAAAAAAAAACTCCCATTCACAGCTTGCCACATGCGTTTTCAGGCGAATTAATTGCATTTATGCCATGGTGTGAAATGACAAAAATGCCCTTCAAACCCTCTTTAATTACCACAATCTTCCTTTTATATATAGATATATATTTATTTAAAAAAAAAAAACTCCCATTCACAGCTTGCCACATGCATTTTCAGGCGAATTAATTGCATTTATGCCATGGTGTGAAATGACAAAAATGCCCTTCAAACCCTCTTTAATTACCACAATCTTCCTTTTATATATAGATATATAGAGATATAGATATAGATATGAGTAAATATCTCTGTTTAGCATAATTTCCAAGCCCACCATTAAATGGTAAAGAAAACAATTATATATATGTACATTTATTGAAATAAAAAAAAGAGGAAAAAATTATAAAATTAGAAAATAATATATCATATTTATTTACATTAACTTATCATGAACATAATTATGATATTTATTTTCAATTTAACTTATTAAATTTTGAGAAGGAAAATAAAAATCTATCTATATATAATAACAAGATTGTGGTAAATATCATATTTATTTACATTAACTCATCATGAACATAATTATGATATTTATTTTCAATTTAACTTATTAAATTTTGAGAAGGAAAATAAAAATCCTAAAAATAATAACATTTGTGTTAAATGAAAAAAATTTCCCCAAACCCCCACTCCCTCATCAAACCCAACCCACTTCTTCCTCACCCTCTTTTAAAATACTAATTTATAATATCTATATTTTTTAAAATATTGACATGCACTTCAATAAAATTTTTAAAAATGATGACCATCTTTTTCGATATTCTTCTTTATTAATACTTTATTTACTATGATTCAATTTTTTTTAAATAAAATAAATAAATTATTTGATATATCGAACTAAAATAAACCCAATAACCATATTATCCCTTCCAACTCATTATCCTATACCTCATCACTTTTATTTTATTTCATATTCTTTATTTTTATAATTAGTAAAAATATTATTATTATCATTATCATTTATAATTTAAAAAAAAAAACAACTTGACACTTAATTAATTTTGACTAAAAACATATTGAAAAATTAAAAAGGAAAATTAACAAAGGATAATTAAAAAATTTATATTTAAAAAAGTTATTTTTTATCTGTGTCCAAATCAAATGAAAATAGTCTCTATTTAAAGAGAAAAAAAAATTATGAATTTTGGTGTAAATTTTTTTTTAAATAAAATTAATTAATTATAAAATAATTTAGGTAAAAGAATTGGGTGAAAAAAAAAACGTCAGCCAACCAAAACGCGCCACGTGGCCCAAAAAAAAATTCAAGCTGCCTTAACTCTCCTTTGTCGGCGTGTGTAAGACACTCTCCATGGAAATGACGAGAACGCCCTCCACCCAACGGATGACACATGTCCCAATTGATTTAAAAAAAAAAAAAAAAACCCTCCCCCAATCATAGCTTGCCACATCCCATTTCAGTCGGGTTATTTGCCATTTTGCCATCGTGTGAAAGGACTAAAATGCCCTTCGAAGCCCCTCTATTTACCACAATCTTGTTATTATATATAGATAGATAAGACAAAAGGCCACCTAGTCTTAGAACTCTTCACAACCTTAGACCCCAAGCCATACTATAAAATTGGGCCATTCTAAGTTGTCTAGCTTAAATCCAACCACATATTTAGGTGGCGTTAGATTTTTTTTTTAAGTGTTAAGTGTTGAAATCTGATTTTATGTCTGAATTTGACTGAACTGATAAGAGGTAGCGTCTGAACACTGATTTCTGAATTACTCAAACTGTTTGAATATTCATCGAAATTCACATCTGAAATTAGGGTTACGACATTTAATGGAGTAGAGAGATGAGATGAATGGTTATTGATCTAGTGTTTGGTTGAATATTTTTGAAATTACGAGTTTATGGAAGAGATATATATGAAAAAATTCAATTAAGAGGCAAATAAGTGATATTTTTAAATCTGAAAATTAAGTGAAAAATAAGAGGCATTCAGATCTGAATTGAGAAAAAAAAACAGTCTGAATTGTGTTATGTCTGATGCACCCACTCATTCAGATCTGAATAAGAGCTGAAAATGAAAAACAAATGAGACCTTAGTACTATAGTACCCAACCCAAATAAGACTATCCCCATCAGTGACCCCGACCCAACTTAACCTTAAATAAAATATTAATTTCTCTCACTTTCATATACACAACCCCAATCTTATATAATTTATACTTCCATCAGTGATCCAACCCAACCCAACCCAACCTTTTAAAAATAAAATATTTATTTTTTCTTTACTTCAACTTATCTAAAATATTTATCATTTTATTTTTTAAAATAATTTATTAATAATAATATTTTTAAAATTACCCGTACAATTATTAAAAATAATTACCCATACAATTATAAAAAAAATGAATTTTGATATGTTTTTTATTTTTTTAATTTATATAATTATATAAAATACTAGTAAAATCCCGTGTCCAAGGACACTTTTTTTTTTAAATTAAAAAAAAAATATTTTTTTATTCTTTTAATTTAAAAAAAATTAAATTTTTTTTTAAGGGCAAAATGGAAAAGTGACAACTTAGTGGAGGGAATAGTGGATGGGATAATAGAATATTAATAAAATATTTCCTTTTTAGGAAAGGTGACGCTTCAAACGGGACGCCATTTTGGGTAAAAAGTGACACTTTTGCTGAGACGGAGGGAGTAGATACTTAGTTTTAAAAATATATTTATATAAGCACAAAATCAAAATAATTTGGTGAAATAAAAAAAAAAAAATTGTGACCCAACCGGGGCCAACCGTAGGGCAATTGGCCAACCCAGGTTGTAACTTTTCATGACTTTCTATGATTTTTTTTTTTTTTTTTTTGTAGTGACTCTCTCGTGAGAGTCACTGATGGGAGTGGTCTAAGGGCTCGTTTGGTATGTGAGTGAGATTAATCTGTATTAGTAGTGAGTGGATTATTAATCATATACTCCCTCCGTCCCACGTGAATAGACACCAAAAATCTTGGCACAATAACTAAGAAAAATGAATATAATAATGAAAATGTGTGGTAGGAAATGAAGAGAGAGAATGAGTGGAGTTGGTTGAATAAATTGTGTGGTAGGAAATGAAGAGAGAGAATGGGTGGGTGGGGTAGGATGAATATAAAATAATAAATTCTTTTCCATTTTGGGCAGTGTCTATTCACGTGGAACGTCCCAAAAAGGAAATAAGTGTCTATTCACGTGGGACGGAGGGAGTAATTAATAATTAGGCTTCCTAATAATCTTGATTGAAAATATAAACTTTTGTTTGGAAGAAACCGCATAAAACAAGACAATGTTCTTTTAAAAATCAAATTACTCGTAACAATTATCAAGAGACAATCAAGGGTACAATTAAAGAAAATTAGCACGAGTTGATCTTATGAAAAACGCATTTTTTCTGTCACTTAGGAAAAACGTGTTTTGTGTTTCCCCGTTTATGCCAGTGCCTTTTTAACAAAGTGTCAGTATGATAAAGTGCCAGTGCATGTGTATCAAAATGCCAGTGAAAAAAGTGTCAGTACCAATTTAACAAAGTGTCAGTGTAAACTGGCACTGGCACTTTGTTAAACTGGCACTGACACTTTTACACGGGCACTTTTATATACATGAACTGGCACTCTTCACACTGGCACTCTGTTACACTAACACTGGCACTTTGTTACACTAATATTTTTACTGGCTCTCAAAAACACAAGCACTGGCATTCAAAATCACGTACAGTGGCACTCAAATACACATACACTGGCACTCAAAAAACACTAGTAATCATTTTTGCTGACATTCAAAAAAACATGGACTGGCATTCCAAAAAACATGTACTGGCATTCAAAATTACGTACACTGGCATTTTCAAATTCACAAAACGCAAAAACACTGATTTGTTCTGTACCACAGATTGTACTGGCATTCCACAATATATAAACTGGCATTTGAAAACTAGAGCACTGGCATTCAAAAACAAGGTGAGGACCGATTCAAATAGAGAGAGGGATTTGCTGGGTTTGTGTCTAATCCGGAGAAGGAGATCGTTGCTGAGGACGGTGAAGAAATTGTTGATGGCTTTGGGGCTCACCGTCGACGTCGAGGTAGAAGGAGGTGGATTCCAGGAGAGAAACCAGTGGTGGGCTTTGGTCGGAGCAAGGTTGTCGCCGGTTTGAGATTAGAGAGAGAACCCAGGTGAAGGCGAGGGAGTGATTCTCTGGCCAGAGGGAGAGAGGGAACGGTGATTTTAGGGTCGAGAGAGGGAACGGTGAAGACGATTGTTGTTGGTGAAGAAGACGATTGGGGAGGCTCTGTGTTGGTCGCCGGTGAATGGGTGAAGGTGAGGAAGAAACGTGTGTGTGTGAATTAGGGAGAAATTTGGATGGAAATTGAAGGGGAGGGTACGCAGGATTTTAACGTAATTTTAAAACACGTTTTTTCATAAGCTTAGAAAAAAACGCGTTTTTTACAAGTTTTTGGCAATTAGCATTTTTATTTTTCTAAATTAACAACCTGTTAACATTTTATATAGAGATAATTAAATATGGAATGTCAAGTCATTTAATAGTTGACATATATATTGGGGGTAGTTTCGTTAAAAATATTTTTATCCATCATCTTCTAATACCTCATTAATAATACTATCCTTCCATTGGGATAAATAAGGAGAAGACAAGAAGCTAATTCCGATGAATATGATACTAATTTATATTATTGTATTTTTTCCTATTAAACACTCAAATTTGAGATTATTAATTTCATTTGGTACTAAGATGAGCTACCAAACAGTCACTAACCGTATAGTTCAAGTATTCTTGTACTAAGCCTGGACCAGCTCACAAACAGCCCAATATACAGCTATAGATTCTAGGCGGATTCAGAGTATTATCAAGTTTTTAGTTTTTGAATTTTTTTTCTCAAATAATTCTATTTATTTAAGAATAATATTTTTCCAAATAACAATCCTTTCAAACTATTTGTCAAAATGATCAATTTTTTGAAACTCACTAGTCCAATTGACAAGTTTATTATTTGACCGATTAAACTCGCTAGTACACTTCGTTTATCAAACGGTATAATACATTGTATAAGTTGGTGATTTTTTTTTTTCAATTGCAAGATGTGAGCAACTAAAGCAATTGCCCAATCAGTCCCTCTTGAAGGTGCCAAAGGTTCTCACAAATTCAAACATTTCCCACATTGCTTTAACTGTCGAACCGACTTATCGGTAGCGAAACGTACTACAATTTTAAGTTCAATTTTCATGAATATTCATGATTGGTTTGTAATTAAGGGAAATTGCATCTTGTACCCAAAGTCTAGGGGTTGTTATTAAGTTAGGTTCTATTTTATCACTATTAACAATATAGGCTCTAAAATTGTTATTTTATTTGCATGTTAGGATTTTTAACTAGTTTTGTTAGAAAATTTGTTAAATGATCACATCTAAGTCATGTGTCATTTAACGGATGATTTTGAAAATCAATAGGGTTAAAAATACTGATCTGGATATATGTAGAATTTTTGCAAACAAACAAAACTCATTTAACCACTACTTGTTCTTCTTCCATCTTCCTCCACCACTCCCACCACGATCTATTCATCACCATCCTCCATTTCAGTCTGCCATTACCGCTGCTGCCACATCTCCCGTCCTCAACCCATTTCAATCTTTCCCTCCTTCGTCATTCCCTCTACCCTAACCGAAACTGTCGATTTCCATCTACACCACCCTCTCTGGCATGTTATTGCTTCCCCTTTCCCTCGTCCTTTCTTAGTTACTGCCGGGGTCGACCACATTTCCAACGCCGCCTCGCCCAGTTCCGACCTTCTCTTTAACTTCCTCTCCGCCCCACCGTTCTGCTTCCTCGGTCAACGCCCACGCCCAACATTTGGGTATTTGATTTTGATTATTGCCGAATCAACACAATCTTTTGTTTTTGATATCAGATTCTCATTGCTTTTTTATTCTGCATATTTGATTTTAATTCTTGATGTGGAATTAGTTCGAAGGTGGTGGCTAGGTGGTGGGATGGTAGAAGTTGAATGACATGGTGGTGTTGGACGGTGGTAAAGGTTGGTTAACATTGATGATTGGCGATGGTAAAGAGTGATGGTAGATGGATTAAAGATGGTTAGCATAATAGTGTTGTTAATTTAATTATATACAATATATTTTTTTTGTATTTAGTGACATTGACGTCAGAATGGTGATGTCGAATTGTTGGTGTTGTACGGAAGTGATTGGTGGTTGGCAGTGGTGATTGACGGTGGTAAAGGGGAGTGGATGTTGGTTATGGTGGTGAGTTTGAGTTTTAAAAAGAAGATTGTTATTAGTTTGGACATTTAAATAAAAAACAACAATTGTTAATAATAGTGTTGTACATTTAATTATATAAAATACTTTATATTTATGTTTCAAGAGAAGGTTTTTTTTTTTTTAACATTTTAATTAGTTAAACACCATAACATATAAATAATTTTTAACATAATCATATATAAATAACTTTTAATAAAAAATATTGATAATATAAATATTAGATTTTTAAATAGATTATTATTTCTTTCAAAAAGAAAAAAAAAACAGATTAATATAAATTGTAGTAAAAAAGTAGTTTTTTAAAAAAGATAATAATTTTTTTTTCATTTTTTAAATGTTATTATAATAAAATATCAATTGTTTTTATATTTAAGGATATTAATATTTTCTATTTTGATTGTTGGGTCCTACATTTCTCAGTCAACTTGTTTTCAACTTGCATGTAACATCTTGGTACTAACAACTTGAGTTGTCCTACTACATCTTGATCATTTTGCAGGTTGAAACTTTTATTACGTTGAATCCTATTTTTCAGGGAACATGTCAATGAAATAGAAGACTAGTTCAACGACGTCTCTTCAACAACTGATCATTATCCTTCATCAACGAAGTGGCACAAATATCTCAACTTACCTCTGAGATTCTAGGCTTGTTATTTTCTTTGTATTTAGCCGTTATTTGAGGTATAAATAGAGGGAAAAACACTTGTATTACACACACGTTCACTCTAGATTAAGCTCCCCTTGTATACGCTCATAGTTCTGTAATCATCAAAATACTTAGTAAACTTTTGGTCAAGGCAGGTTCCTAAACCTCCCGGGGTTTTATGCCGGCGAACAAGTTGTTCAAGGGCTTTCCCTAGTCAACAAATACCTTGTGTTCATTTCTATTCAACCCGATAATCATTGTACCCTGATTCTTATCACTTTAGTCATTTTTCTTGTCATTGGAAACACTTGTTGAAATTTGATCAAAACATTGACTATTCATTTTCATTCAATTTATATTAATACAACAATCAAAGATTTCTTTTTCAAAAACATCCTCCGTTAAATGACACGTGACTTGCGCGTGATCATTTAACGAGTTTTTCCACTAGTTAAAAATCCTAATATGCAAATAGAATGACGACTTTGATGCCTAAATTATAAATGATAGAATAGGATCTAACTTAGTAATACCCTCTAAACTTTGGATTCCAAAATGCAATTTTCCCTAACTAAATAGAGAAAGTAGGGCAAATTGCAATTCGGATACCTATGTTTGTATTAGTCTTGCAATTTGGTTCTCAACATTGAAAAAGTTGCTAGTCGATTACTAACATTGACATTTTATTGCAAATTGGTGTAAAAACTAAAAAATTGTTAGTTTTTGACGAAATTAAAGTAATGCGTCATGTAAATAACTTTTTAATGGGCATGCTAATTATTTCGCAAGGAAAAAATGAATTAATTGCTCTTTAACATCAAAATGATGTAGTTGTATAGCTCTTGGTTAATGAAAAAAAATTCAAAAATATAAATTAATTAAAAAAACACGTAAAGTAGTGAATGGTGGTGACAGTGGTGCTAATAGTGGTGGTGTTCGGTGGTGTTGGGGTTGAAATGAATGTGAAATGACCATTATAATTCTTATAAAGTTAAGTGCATGGCGCATGACTTGAATTTCGTAAAAAAAAAATAACATTTTCGTTCGTTTTATATTAATTAGCAACAAAATGTCAATGTTATAAATCGAATTGCAAAAGTGATAAATATAGATAACCAAATTGTAATTTGCCCGAGAAAGTAATGAGGCAAAATTTGGTGAGAAAAGAGGTGGGGGTGGTGGAAATATAAATTTAGAACCGACTTCTTCTACAATATGGACCCACCCGCGGCGTGAAAGAAATGAATTTAAACTTGGAATAGCTTTTGCCGGCCCATGCCCAGAACCAAGCTTATACTATAGCCCAAAAAGCTTAAAGTTAAAGTCCCTCTTCTCCATTCCCCCAATTATATTATTCTCTAATTCCGACCCAACTTCACTCACTTTTAGGCCAATCATGCCCTCACTAATCACTACTCCATCAGTCTCGATCGAATTGTCCCAATTTTCTATTTTGGGTGTCTTATTTAAAATATCTCATACCCAAAAAAGAAAAAAAAATTTACTATTTCACCCACTCATTCTCTCTCCTACTTTACTTTTACACTCACAATATTCTTTCTCCTAACTATTCCTCCCACTCATTCTCTCTCCTATTTAATTTTTCATACTCACAACATTTAAACTTTTATCTTTCTTACTTTACTTTCCTTAATTCCCGCGTCAAACCCATTTTGGAACACTTCGGCCGGTGCGGAGGGAGTATAAAACTCTTATGATCACATTCTTTCTAGTTTTAATTAAGAGTTTGTTTTCCAATTTTTTTACAAAATCTGGATAACAAAAAAAAAATGAATTGATAATATTTTATTGGTTGTATCGATAGTGAACCTGTTACACTTAAATTAAAAACACCAATAAAATTATTACATCTAGATTTTTTTGAGCAAGTTTTTGTAACTATTTTGTATCCCTAGTATTATTTATTTTTATTTTTTTAAGAGGTACTCTTTCTTGTGTCATACTCCCCGTTCCAAAATAGTCTTGTTCTTAAAACTTTTCACACATATTAAAAGTAAAAAATAATTAATACATATTAAATAGATAAAATTACTTTTTAAATATTTCAAGTTATTAGACAATTAAATTTTTTACACTGACAACTATCTAATCATATACTACCTCCGTCCCAATCTAAATGTCCAAGTCAACAAAATTTTTGAAGTTTGACTTAGACATAAATGCAAATCTAATCATCCTATTGAAATTTTAAAAGTTGTTATTGATAAATAATTAATTTATTTATCAATAACAATTTTTAAAATTTCAATAGGATGATTAGATTTGCATTTATGTCTAAGTCAAACTTCAAAAATTTTGTTGACTTGGACATTTAGATTGGGACGGAGGGAGTATAAAGTTAGTTTAGGCAAATTTTGTATGAAAAATTTTAAAATTGCAATATTTTGGGATAAAAAAAATTGCAAGTATTTTTAGATGGATGGAGTAATAATTTTTTTTTTCTGATCTAAGACATTCATCGCTTTTTGATTATTATTTTTTTGCTTCATTAACTTCAATTTTTTTTAAAATTTATTAATTATATTATTATGAGAAGTCATATAATATAGAGAATGAGTATTACCTTTTTCTTTTTATTGTTCTAAAATAAATATTATATTTTGTAATCTTTTTAAATATGAAAATAGTTTTAGTAAAATTTTATCCGGTAAATAAACAGTGTACAATTATATAAAGCATATATTAAAAATGATTTACATGTCAACCCCAACACTTAATAAAACAATTTATATGCTTTAAAAATGGTTTTGAGAACCTCATTTAGAAACCAAAAATCTATCATTCTCTATCTCCACCAATCAAATAGCAGTTGTAATTTAAGCAATCTTGAATTAGAATTGTCTAGGTGGAATATTTTAATTAAAGTTCGTTATAGTAGTAATTGAATATACTCCCTCCCTCCCAATACCTCCCAATAAGTGCTTCACCCTTTTGGGTGGACATGCAAATTATGAAAATGGGAGGGAAAAAAAAATATTGTGAGTGTAATTTGAAAATAAGAGAGAGAATTAGTGGAGAGAATAGTAAATTATAATGGTGTTGTGAGTATTAAAATAATGTAGGAGTCTCTAATGAGTGGAGGAAATAGTAAAGATTCTTTGTCAAAAAAGGAAAGATGAAGCTTCTAACGGGACGCCCTTTTGAATAATTAGTGAAGCTTTTATTATTGGAACGGAGGGAGTAAGTAACTTTTGGGAATATGGATTAGCCATTTTAGCATGATGGGATAATTATTACTTTTATTGAAGGTTTAGCTATTGATTCTTCCTTGAAAATTCATCAAATTAACTGCAAAGGTTATAATTGACATTTTTAATTAAAATGAAAATATTTTATTACTTGTTTATTTGTGGACCCCACATATCATGCTCAAACAATTATTTACTTACTATTTTCTAGCTCACTTTTTTTTTCTCGTACGTACCCGGTTAATTACTATCTATACTCGCAATACATAATTTTTTCTTTAACTTTTGAATTCTTTTGTTTTTTGAACTTTTGAATGTAGTTTAATTAAGTATCCGTACCATACCTAAAGCAAGATCACTTTTACCTTTTTATCCAACTAAAGGGATTCCTCAAAACCATACAAAAATGAAGTGGGACCCTTTTAGACAGCTAACTAACATTGGTTTGGTTTAGGCATTTTTACTTATAGACCCTTTTTAATAATCTATAGTATAAATGTAACCCCCTTATGAACAATTCTTTGAACAGTTTTAAGGGGAGAATTCTCCATTTTGCCCTCACTTTTTTGTTTCTTTTCCATTTTGCTCTTAGAAAAAAAATTTAAATAAAAGAAAAAAAAAAACACAAAAACGTAACGTCAACACTGCAGCTAGTATATAAATATGTTAAATCATCAATTTTTATCTTCTTATTTCTATAAATCTCTAACAATTTTTTTCCCCGACACTATAAACCTTTTCAAAAGCTTAGAAACACTTTATAAAAAATTGACATTTAATTTTGAGGAAAAAAAATAGAAATGAAAATTTATTTTGGTATAAATTATATACTCCCTACGTTCCCGTTTAAGATTTTTAGTTTTTTTATTATCTAAAATGGACAATGAGACTCAATTGTTATTCTTACAACAAAAACTTCCTACCCACTTTCTCTCTCCAACTTTACTTTTCATAGTAACAATATTTAATTTTTCTTATTCTCCATGCCTCCGTAAAACTAAGAACATTAAACCGGGAACGGAGGGGGTACTATTTCTTTAAAGCAAAATGTTAAAAAAAAAAAAAAACCCTTCGGATAAACCGCTCCATACGCACGGAGCGGTTCACACATTCTGCCCTCTCTCTCCTGCCCTCTCTCTCCTGCTGAGGTGACTGCCACGTACCAAAAAACCTTTCTTTTCTAAAATTGAGGTTGCCTTTAGACATCATAAACAACAAGTAGTAGATTAAGTGTCGTTTGATTTAGCTTATTGATATGTACTGATGGCTTATAACTTATGACCGATGACTTATGACTGATGAGCTGATGAATGGTGCTGTTTGATTTAGTTTTTTTTTTAAGTGCATGTCCAGCTTTTTTCCAATGTACAACTATAAAACCTGTCATTAACTACCTTAACATCCTTGTTTTCAACCTCTGAGAACACTCACTAACTCCCCACTCCAAAATTAAACTTATTCTTCAATATTAGATTAGAAAACACTATGAAGAATAACAACAACTCCTCTGTTCTGTTTCTGCTACTCTTCTTCTTAATTATTCTTCTGTTTGCAACTTCATCCGTCTCGGTTCAGGCAAGAAACAACCACAGGCATCAAAACAAACACAGGCATGGAAATGGAAAGAATGCACCAGTCCGAACCCCAAGCCCGGACAGCGTATTCAATGTCCTGTCCTTTGGAGCTAGGGGTAATGGAGTTTCCGATGATTCCAAGGTAGCGTGCGTGTGTGTGTGTGTATGTGTGATATATAGTTTGATATGGGTGCAAGTGCACCCACTTGCAAAATATAATGGTCCACCACTGTCTGTGTGGGTACTATTACATTTTGAATCTTAACTAATTTGTTTGGCTATGAAAATTACAGGCCATAGTAGCAGCATGGAAAGCTGCATGTAAGGTCCCTGAAGCCACTTTACAAATCCCATTAGGATTCAAGTTTCTGATCAAGCCTGTTACATTTCAAGGCCCTTGTATGCCATTCCTTGTTCTTCAGGTCTCCCTCTCTCTCTCTCTCTCTCTCTCTCTCACCTACACAAAAAAAAAAAAAAAAAAAAAAAACACTTTAATATTTTACCAACTTTTTACAGAAAGCAGATCTATATATGTTCACTTAAAAAAAAAAAAAAAAAACTTAACATGGTTTGTTAATGAACATTCAAACAGATAGATGGAACACTGTTAGCCCCTCCAAATATAGGAGCATGGTCAAAATCAAGCTTATTTCAATGGTTAAACTTCAAATGGCTTCAAAATTTCACAATCCAAGGCTCTGGAACTGCTGATGGCCAAGGCTCTAACTGGTGGCCGGCTTCTTCAAAATCGTCTTACAATGTCCAGGTTCGCATCATAAACATCAAGCAGATTCTAATAGTTTTACGTAAATTAAGAACCTTATTGACCCTTTTCAATTTCTTGCTTAGTGCAGAAGAAATCGAAACACACTCCAGATACGAAACCAACAGTAAGAATTCTTTTAAATACTAAAATTCAAACTTTTCTCAAGAAAAGTTTTCTTCTTGGATTTAATGATTTGGTGATCTTATCGCAGGCTTTGAGATTTTATGCATCCTCCAATGTCACGGTTCGTGACATTAGAATAATAAATAGTCCTCTGTGCCATTTGAAATTCGACAACTCTCGGGGAGTGAAGGTCAATAACGTAACGATACTTGCACCAGGAGACAGCCCAAACACTGATGGCATCCATCTACAGAACACCCGAGATGTCGAGATACAACATTCCAATATTGGAACCGGTAATTATTATTTAAGCGAATAAAAACATTTTTTTTCTAAAACAAATTGATGAATTTTTTTGATATATAATCTAATTTAAATTTCATTTTGTAACAGGTGATGATTGTGTATCCATACAAACTGGCTGCTCAAACATTCATGTTCATGACATAAATTGTGGCCCTGGTCATGGTATAAGGTAAATTAAAAATCAATTAATTAAAGTTTGACAAGTCAACTTCGACACTTATTTACATATAACTGATTTATTCTACAGCTTAGGAGGATTAGGAAAGGATAAAAGCGTCGTGTGCGTCTCAAATATAATTATTGAAAATATTATTATGCAAAACACTCTGTATGGTACACGGATCAAGACATGGCAGGTATCAGACTTGCAAAATTTTTTTAATTTTTTTTTTTTTTTTTTTTTTTGCATTTTTTATTCTGATTTTTTTTTTTTTTTGGCAGGGTGGAATAGGGTCTGTTAAAAATGTTACATTTTCCAACATACAGATGACAGATGTTAAGGTTCCAATAGTAATAGATCAATATTATTGTGACAAGGATATCTGCAAGAATCAAACGGGAGCTGTGGCGATATCAGGGGTTAAATTTGATCGAATAATAGGAACTTATGCAGTCCAACCGATTCATTTGGCTTGTAGTAACGCGATTCCGTGCACAGCAGTTGATTTGATAGATGTACAGCTGAAACCTTCGGGAGGGTACAGAGGATTTCAACAGGGTTTTTGTTGGAATTCTTATGGGAAGTCGCAAGGTCCGCTTGTTCCATCTATTATGGACTATTGTTTGAAAAGTGGCGACGGATCTTCTGGGAGGCTCGCGAAATCGCATGAACATATTTGCTAGTTGTATGTACAATAGATTAGGACATATATTTGTTTCATCTACCTTGCTCTTCGTTGTGTGTGTGTGTTTGTGTGTGTAGCTGCTTCCTTTCTGCAGTGTTTCGAATGCACGAAGGTGATGTTTTGGTGAATTTTCAAGTTTTGATGATCCTGATTAGGCAACTTTGGCTCAATGGTACGCTAAAAATAGGCGTGCTGGCGAGTTGGACCGCTGAACCGTTGAACAACTGTTAGGACCAACTCAACTTGAACCGTAGCCCACAGGCTATGGGTCAGGCTAGTCTGTATGACTAGCAAGCCAGGCTCGGGGAAGGGGGATGACAGGCCGGACCGCTGATGTTTTGGTGAATTTTCAAGTTTTGATGATCCTGATTAGGCAACTTTGGCTCAATGGTACGCTAAAAATAGGCGTGCTGGCGAGTTGGACCGCTGAACCGTTGAACAACTGTTAGGACCAACTCAACTTGAACCGTAGCCCACAGGCTATGGGTCAGGCTAGTCTGTATGACTAGCAAGCCAGGCTCGGGGAAGGGGGATGACAGGCCGGACAAATGGGGGGGGGGGGGTTATTTGGATATCTCAAGTGAAAACTGAAAGTGGACGGCCCAATCGGCCGAGTTAAGGCCCAAGTGAGGCATATCTAAGAATATAATGTGGGCATTTAAATGCACCACTTGACTAGCCAAGTCTTTCCAACCAAAGAGATTAGTGACGGAGGGATTTCGAACCGCGGCTCTTAGCTCGAGCCAGCTTCACTCTATTGTCACGATTTAATTATGTCACCTCGACTTACCTTTGTGTTCGACAGACGAGATGTATCGAGTTTGATGAGACCCACAAAATTTTGAAGTAATCTCAATATCACAATAAAAGGGCGAGATGAGGTGGTCGAATCGCTCATTATTTTCATCTTATACAACTAACTGTTGTGTAATTAAACAACATAAAATCCCACATAGAATTAATGGCATATTATTGTAATGATACCCAATGGGGATAATCAAATCAACCTTTTTTTAAAGGATAAAATAAAAAAGAGGAAGAAGATCTGAAGTAGTTCAAGTGTTCAACCGGTTGAATAACGGCGGGAAAGAAAAATAGGGGTAGGTGTAAATGTGTAATCATAAACTAAACCCCCACATATATCTAGTGATTGATTTTGTTTTGAAATGTGTTTGTATTTAATCCTAAATCCTTTTTTTGACACGTTTAAGATTTGTGGGTGTTGATCATCTAGTGGTATAATTTTGACCCTCAAAATCCTCTCAAGCGGAAATGACCATAATAGTCAAAATCTTTTTTAACGATCCTCACCACCCCCACCAACTCACCCACCCATCAACAACCAACGCTCCTCCACGATCAAACTTTTTTTACTCATAATTAAATTAGTTTATTTTTAACAACTCCCCCATCCATCCCCTCTCTCTTACTCTCGGCTATCCACCCACCCCCACACCCTACCCTATCACCACCCGCAAGGCCGGTCCTGTGAAATTAGAGGCCTTAGACAAAATCATTTGATTGTGGCCCTTAAATTTTTCCACAAGCAATAGTGAATAGTGAAGTGGCATATTTCACCGAATTTTAGTGATATATGCAAATATTCGAATAAATAATGCAATAATGTTGTAGTTATGATTGCAAATAGTTTATTAAAATTATATTGAAAAATAAATCAAACCTAAAAGAACATAAAGGAAAGTTAAAATTAAACTAGGAGCGAGAAAAAATGTGTACGAGAGAAATAAACAAAACGTAGAATTAACTAGGATTGAGAAATAAAATTTAACTAGGAAAAAGAAAAAAAATGTGTAGGAAAAAAAGTGGATAATAGAAAGAAAATAAAACTAAAATTAGGAAAGAGAAAAATATATAATGTAGCTGTCACAGGAATTGAACCCAAACAACTAAGCGAAGCAAAGGCAAGCATATGACTTAACCCCACAGACTTTTACCACATGAACACCGGAGAATCTTTGTTTTAAATCGGCATTTAAAAAATATATTATAAAATTAAAAAATTTGAGGCCCTGAAATCGAGTAAAATTTCGGGGGCCCTAGGCGGTCGCCTCACTTGCCTTATAGCAAGGTCGGCCCTGACCACCCTAGCCTACCATCATCTTACTCTTTACATTTTTCCCATCACCCTACCCTACCCTTACCCTAAGGTCCCTACCCTACCCCACACCAACCCACCTCATTCCTATTAATCCCCACCTCCATCACCATATCCCACCCTATCTCTTTCAACTTATCTCAAATTGTATTTTATCGAAAAATATTTTTCTTTAATTTATTAAACACATGAAAATATTTTTCAAAAAACGTTTTCATTGCCAAACAACAGAAAACATGTTTATGTCATTTTTTGAAAAATATTTTCATTTTTCGAAAAATATTTTACGAAAAATCAAACAAACGGAGTCTTGGTAATACTTATACATTTCATTGTTGAAAAACTAAAAATAAAGTACTCCTCAGTTCAGGTTAAAATAGAATTTCGATCAATTTAATTATATAGAAAAAAAAATCTTATAAAATTAAAAATGTTATTGCATCACGACTATTATTAATCACAATAAAAAAATAGATTTTCATTAGTGTTGGGGACGTATTTTTCACTATATGTATATGGTTGGCATCTTAAGCAGATCAACATGTCAAGACGCCTCAGCATCCTGATCTCCACAACTTGACCTCTACAACTTGATCTCCACAACTTGGTCCACAACTTGGTCCACAAGTTGAATTTTTACAAGTTGACTTTACATGTTGAGTTCACATCTTGGACCGACATCTTGGCTCAACGTCTTCATCAACATCTTGAAGCCGGACCAACTTGAAAGCAGTTTTGCGGTTCCTATTTTTTAGGAGATACTTGTGCACTCATAGAAGACCAATTCAACCACGACTCTTCACCAACCACCATCAACAGTCATGCCCGAAATCTTCTCCTCAGTAACTCCATCATGCCTAGTTTTTAGGGATTTGATTATTTTTTTATTTTACCCTTATTATAAATAGGGGTATGGAGATTATGAAAAACACATGCATTTTCACACACTCACACTCTTGTAATCTCTCTCCATACTTCCGAGCTTGTAACTCACTGATCATAGTAAAACTTTGGTCAAGGTAGGTCCCAAATCCTCCCGAGGTTTTATGCCGGCGAACAATTTGTTCAAGGGCTTTCCTCGTCAAAATTCCTTTGTTCGTTGATTATCTCATACACAAATCTATATTCCATTGCACCCAATTCTTTCCTTGAAATATTTGGTTATTTACAATCACTTGTCGAAATTTGACCAAAACAATTTGGCGCCGTCTGTGGAAACTTTAGTTTTTTAGATTTGTTTAGAACATCAAAATGGTCAATCCAACTTCCGGTCAGGTAACCTCAGTAACCTCCGCTGGGCGGGGGCGGCTGGGGGCGCAAGATGCACCTCGAGAGATGACCGCGTCCGAAATCAATCTTGGTTTCGTGACTAATATGGCAACCATGTTGAATGAACTGAATAAGCGAATGGATGCTCGGGAGGATACCAATACTAGGATTTTCAATGCACCGAGAGTCTCGCGAAAAGGGAATCAAGTTGAGCCTCAAGTTGTAACTCCATTATCGCCATTATTTCCTAGAACTCTTTTAGTGCGAGTGCGTGGGGCAATCTTGGAGACATCCCCATGGCGAGTGCGATCTGCATCGATAGTACAATCAGTAACAACTAGTCAAGTTGCCCAACATGGTCACACCTCCCCATTCAACCAACCTCGTGCCAACATCTTGCTACACTTATGCCACTCCGTCTTTAGGAAAAACAGGAGTTTTTATAATGCATTTGATCACTCTGCTTCTCTTTATGCTAACACTTTTGCGAAAGTCAAGTTGCTAGAGAGTTGCGGCGGATCAAAGAGATGATTAGGAATGTGTACGAAGTTATCTTGCCTTATCATCAAGCTTCTCCAACTTGTTATAATGAGTCTCGCTTTGTTCAGCCAATAGCCAACATGGAGATCCCGAAGAGATTTGCAGTGCCCCACATGAAGAAGTACGAAGGGAGTACAGATCCAGTAGAGCATGTGTTGCTATACCAAGAATTAATGGACATCATCGGAATTCCTTCTATCTTAAAAGAAGCCTTTGTCTTTGTAGGGCTTTGGTTCCACCTTGTCCGGACCGGCTTTGAAATGGCTAACCGGCCTATCTCTAAACTCTATATCATCTTATTCTCAATTGGTCAATATGTTTGTGAATCAATTTTCATGTAATAGAGCATTTGAGAAACTAACTAGTGACCTCTACAGGGTGGTGCAACAACCTGACGAAAACTTGAAGGACTATTTGAACAGGTTCAACAAAGAGAGCGATGACTATCCCCAACTTGAACATGTCCACACCACCGAGGCATTCAGATTGGGCTTGAAAAAGGGATCACCTTATTATGACGAATTGGTCATGACTCCATGCAAGAGACTTGAAGATGTCCTGACGAGAGCCATTAAATTCATCAGATTTGGAAGAAGATAAGCTCATAGTCCTAAAATAACCACAATGAGGTTGACAAAATGAGAAAAGATGACCGCCTATCTTCAACATGTCAAAATATTAGCAAAAAAGTACCTCAAGTTGTATTTCACGTAAGTTGTCATTCTTTCATAAAAGCAAACTCCAAAAACAGGTATGATTTAAATTTTGTCAAGTCATTTATTTATGTTTGTCAATTCTTATGTTATGCTAAAAACTCTTATCGACTTAAGCATCGGAGAATCCTAACATGAATTTGTTTTGCAAGGTATACAACTTGAACAAACGGAGTAGGCTCAACATGTTGACACGCCAGTACGGCTGATACTTGTTGGGACCTAAGGCTGGAGCAGTCAAACATGTTGACACGCCGGGACGGGCGATACATGTTTGAACCTCGAGGAAGAAAAGTTCAACATGTTGATACGCCGATACGACGATACATGTTGAAACTCTAGCTGGAGAGGGATAGAACTTGTTGACACGCCAGGACGGCTGATACTTGTTCTATCTCTTCAAACGATTTACCTCTGATCAAAGGTACTTATGGTTAAAAGATTTACATCTTTTCAAACGAATTAAGGTTTTTACACCTTCGCCTGGGCGCACGATTTCACACTTATTCAAGTTGTGACTATTGGTTGTAACATTATCATGTTACCTATATGAACACCCGAAAGAGATGAAATCATCTTCCAATAAACTAAGGAGTGAAGATTAACATCTTCACCGAAAATCAAGTTCAACACACAAAAGTAAGTCATGTCAACACAAACATGACTCACACGATCCAAAGACATGCCAAATCAAATATAAAAATTTTGAGGATCAACCCTCATCTAACATACCAAACTTCAAACACCTTAACTGATGTTACTTAAAGCTTTATCTTGGTTTCTGTCAAGCTTCGTTTATAAGTTCTCAATGCGTTGGACAACTCTTTGGCGTAATCAACCGCTTCCTTAATGCCGATGAGGGGAGTAGCAGTTTAAAAATTCCTTGAATCTCCAAGTTTTCTCCGATTCAATAAATTTTGGGGGCAATTGTTGGGGACGGATTTTTCACTATATGTATATGGTTGGCATCTTAAGCAGGTCAACATGTCAAGACGCCTCAGCATCCTGATCTCCACAACTTGACCTCTACAACTTGATCTCCACAACTTGGTCCACAAGTTGACTTTTTACAGTTGACTTTACATGTTGAGTTCACATCTTGGACCGACATCTTGGCTCAACGTCTTCATCAACATCTTGAAGCCGGACCAACTTGGAAGCAGTTTTGCGGTTCCTATTTTTTAGGAGATACTTGTGCACTCATAGAAGACCAATTCAACCACGACTCTTCACCAACCACCATCAACAGTCATGCCCGAAATCTTCTCCTCAGTAACTCCATCATACCTAGTTTTTAGGAATTTGATTATTATCTTTTTATTTTACCCTTATTATAAATAGGGGTATGGAAATTATGAAAAACACATGTATTTTCACACACTCACACTCTTGTAATCTCTCTCCATACTTCCGAGCTTGTAACTCACTGATCATAGTAAAACTTTGGTCAAGGTAGGTCCCAAATCCTCCCGAGGTTTTATGCCGGCGAACAATTTGTTCAAGGGCTTTCCTCGTCAAAATTCCTTTGTTCGTTGATTATCTCATACACAAATCTATATTCCATTGCACCCAATTCTTTCCTTGAAATATTTGGTTATTTACAATCACTTGTCGAAATTTGACCAAAACAATTAGCATTTTTTTTTTTTAAATTATTGAACAAAGTAGTGTAATCAAGTTTACCAAAACTATATTTCGAGTGAGACAGAAGAAAAAGTATTAATTTTGGGAGTGAAAAAGTAAAATGGAAAGAACTAGACGACGAGCTTGTAAAAAACTAATAATAAACCTGCAAACAAATCTATATACGTAAGTACTCCGTCCCACTTCAAGGGTCTTATTGTATTGTAGTATTTCACGATTTTTAAGAAAATTTTAAAAAATAAATAAAAAATTGTAAGTGTATAGAAGATTAGAGGAGAGAGAATGTAAAAGTTAAAACATTTATGATAAAAACTCTTTTTGATTGATTTTTTGTAAATATGTTAACATTATAAGGGTATAATGAATGGTTTTTTGTAAATATATTTGCATTATAAGGATATAAATGTCCGAAACACTATTCAAAATTTGTCATTTATGGAATGGAACTCTTAGTCTGAGACGGACCAAAAGGACTAGTAGAACTCTTGAAGTGAGACGGAGGGAGTATAACTTTTTATATTTTATATTTTTACATACGTTACATAGTTATATACATGGCTATAATTTCAAAAATTCACAATAAACACAAGAACTACTAATTTGGCACGCACTAAAACATTTACATAATTTTAGTCAGAAATCCATTTCTCTTTTTAAAAAAAAAAAACAAAAAAAAAAAAAAAAAACAAAGCAAGAAATCACAAGTAGACAGCTGAAAAAAAATTCAGATGTCAAACATGACTAGGTGTAGTTTCAGCCTGAGGCAAGGGGGCAGAACCAATTCTTTTACCTCTTTCACTTACACTATTATTTGAAAACTTCAAACTTGCCTTGTGAAAGCCTTTATCTTTCTCATCTGAATTCCATTCAGACATGTAATAATCTTCTTCAGTGGTACCTTTAGATGATGGCCCACACAACATTCCTCCCCATTGAGGAAAATATATGAACAATATTGGGAGGGTACAACATACTATCATCACTCCCATTAGAGTTATTCCTGTTTCAGTTGAGTATCTTGATCCTCTGAAAAATATTACTTGTGTTAATACTGCTCCTACATTTCCTCCCCCTCCTGTCATTCCAGATATTATACCTAGTGACCTGGGAAAAAAAAAAGAGCGGTTAAATTCGGAAAAGATAAGTTTGGAAAATGTAAATTTCTCGGACAATGTGATCACATCATGACCTTTCATTGCATTGTAGCAGCAAGATGGTGAAAACGATGATTTCTTGTTCGGTAAACGACGTTCATCCTTATCTGGAACACTTATTTTGAGAAAAATCAACTAAATTAATGATCTATCTGATTTTGCCATTTTCATTGCATTGTAGCAGCAAGATGGCGAAAACGATGATTTCTCGTTCGGATCTGGAACACTTATTTTGAGAAAAACCAACTAAATGAATGATCTATCCGATTTTGCCATTTTTGTAATGCACACGTAACACAGGTTCTGTGACGCAACTGTAACTTTGGCTCCGCAAGCATGATTGATATAGGGACACAAAAGTGTTGCGGTGTTAAAAAAAAACACTGCAACTCAGATATCAAGGATGACAATTTAGCCACGCTTTTGCTGGTAGATCAACAGCTAAAATTAATAAGGTCAAATGATTCTTGGTGGTTCATTGATCCACGGCAGAGTATATGACCATATCGTCACCCTTAATAGCAACACCGCAAAGGTTATAAACCCTCTAAGCATAAAATGTCTACACTTAGGACATTTGAACTTTTTTTTTTTTAGAATTTCAAAAAGAGAATTAGTTTTTACAAAAAAAAAAAATTGTTAAACTTCATTTAAATTGACCACTAAAAATTAAAATGTGAATATTATTTTGGGACGAAATAAATATTGTTTTTAGTAAACAATAATAAGAAATCATAATGTTCTAGAGAAAAATATTTGCCTTAAAGGTCCACTTCATATAATTTAGAGACATACAAATATCATGGTGTGGTAGTCAAATGATCTAGATCTGCTAGTTATAGTACTACTATGTTAGTAAAGGAAAAAATGATACACATATAGAAATATAGATAAATAAATTTCCAAAAGTTTAATTTTTTTCGTCTCATAATAAATGTTATTAAATTATTTTTTTCATTCGTTCCAAAATAAGCTTTGCATTTTTAAGTAAAAAAATACTCCCTCCATCCCGTTCGAAAGGGCACTATAGGTCAATATAAGTTAACTTTGATCCAAACATAAATGCAAATTTAATCATCTTATTGAAATTCTAAAAATTATTATTCATAAACCATTTAATGATTTATCAATAACAATTTTTAGAATTTCAATAAAATGATTAAATTTGCATTTATGTTTGGGTAAAGTTTCCTTATATTGACCAAAAGTGTCCTTTCAAATGGGACGGAGGGAGTATCAATTTAATTTTATCTTATGATATTAGTCATGTTCAAACAAATAAAGTACTCCCTCCGTCCCGTTCGAAAGTACATTTTTGGTCAACAGCAGTTAACTTTGATCCAAACATTAATGCAAATTTAATCATCGTATTGAAATTTTAAAAATTGTTATTCATAAACTATTTAATGATTTATCAATAACAATTTTTAAAATTTCAATATAATGATTAGATTTACATTAATATTTGAGTCAAAGTTAACTGTTGTTGTTGACCAAAAGTGCCCTTTCGATCCGGACGAAACACATCTTTATCTTTTTAAGTACTGAATTTTGTCAAACTGTATAGATCAATAAATAATTGTTAAGAGATGAATATGAAGATGATACCTTCTGGATACGAAAGGAACAACTCCAAATGTAAGTCCACAGGCAGCTTGAACAAACACCGAGAACACAAGCATTACAAATATGGAAACATTCAAAGATCCCACTTTCCCTAGCAATATACAGAACAATCCTCCCAATGTCTGCACCACCCACAACGTCCATAGCCGCCCCCTCATTCCGAACCTCTTCGCCACCAAATCCGACAGCATACCCCCACCAGGCCGAGAAAACAAATTAGCCAGTCCGAAACTGGCTGCAATAATTCCGGCGGTGTGAAGATTCACGTTGAATCTGTCGTAGAAATAGTTTGCGATGATGTTGTCGACGGCCAATTCGACGCCGAAACAGTAGCCGTAGGTTAGGGCGAGAATCCAGCCGCGGTAGTTTGTTACGGCGTGATGGAAGATTTGTGCGAAGCTGTCTTTGTGTTTCTCGCCGGATTTTTGGAGGCGGGAGTAGTTTCCGTCGGGTAAGTCTTGGCCGAGGAAGAAGATGGCGTAGGCGGAAAGCATTTGAAATAATGCCGGGATGAAGAAGGCGATTCTCCAGGCTGTGAATTTTGTGGCGCCCATGTTGTCTTTAATTAGAGAGAAAACGAGCGGCATGATTAGCTGGGTTGCACCGCCGCCGAGGTTTCCCCAGCCGCCGGAGACTCCATTAGCGGTTCCGACAACAGTGGAGGAGAACATGGAGCTCATCCAGAACTGGGTCGAGACGAAAGTGGCTAATGAAAATCCGGTGAAGAAACGAACAAGAAAGAAATAGACGGGGGAGTTGGCGATGGAGCTGCAGAAAACAGCCGGGGCGGTGATGAGGATGAGGGCAGAGGAAGCAAGGCGGGGGCCGAATAAATCGCAGGCGGTTCCCATGGCAATACGGGCGAATACAGCGCCGGAGACGGCGGCGATTCCGGCATTGCCGACGTCGGTTGAGGTTAAATTAAGGTTGTCGCGAATGATAGGGAGGAGTGGAGGGGCGGCGAAGGTTGAAACGAAACAGGCAAAGAAAGAAATCCAAGAGAGATGGAAAGCTCTCATGTGAGGAGCAGAAATGGAAAATAATCGGAATTCCGTGGCCTTATTTTCGGAATCGACGGGAAGGGCAAATCTTTTATTGGTTTCTTCTGCCATGTTTGGTTGATAGGAAATTTTGAGTGTTTTTTGATTTGGGAGGGGAACAGAGTATTCTGTTCTCTCTTGAGCAATTAAATGGTATTCGGCAAGAATAGGATGCAAACAAACGTGTCTTTTGTTTGGTTGGGTTTATGTAGAAGTGATTGAATGATGCTACTTGTAATAAAGAACATTGGAATTTTGTGAGTGAAAACAAAGCATTTAATAAATAGAAAATGATTATACTCCCTCTCTCTTACTACCAAAATATTTACAGTTTTATTAAATAAAATTTATTTCAAAATACTTACAATTTTAAAAAATTTCTTAAAATTTCAATACATTTTGTATAAATATTTTAAGAGTAATTTAATATATTAGATATATATTAAATGCATTTCGTAATTTGTGTGAAAAAATCTATAAAATAATATTGGTACACTAGTTTTAGGAATACATAATGCAAAATGGAATCGGTTTGGTAAACGCTTTGTTCTCAGAAAAGATAATTTCACTTTAATTTGATGATTAATTTAATTATATTTAAAAAATGTTGAGATTTAATTATATTACCAAATTTATAAAATAATTTGTTCACAACTTCTTAGATTTTCCTTTGGATTAATAAATTTAATAAATTCTTAATCAAATTTAAATCAAAACATCTATTACTAGTTTCATAAATTAAAGGGTACTAGACGACAAGATACGACTTTCTAGGCAGGTATATTAGTATAATCAAAAACTTTAATCACTGTTAATTAATTAACTTGTAATAAAGAAAATTTTAAAGGAATGATTACACTTTAATTTGGGTGATTCAGGAAAAGAAGATTATGAATATGGTATTATTTTTGCTGTCTAATAAATAATAAATGTAGCACTTTTTTTTTATAATACTAGTGAGTAATCCGTCGAAATTTGACGGGCATATTAAAGTTTATTATTACTTATTGCTATAATCTGTAATTTTATTAGGCCATATTGTTTTCGTTTATTTAAATGAAATTACAGAGTATATGGGATGGAGAGAGTATACCTCGTATTCATGTTGTCGTTTAGGATGCAAATGATGCTTATACCATGTTTTTCCTAATTGTTTTTGACCTAGACCAGGGTGGTCATCATGCATAAGTAACTGCAGCAACAGCTTGTTCATTACAATATACTAAATGCTTTCAGAAAGATAGAAGGAAAAGAGAAGATGAAAATTTTGTGTATATTGGAACACAATCTGAAATGGTTTATATAGGACTAAGTTTTGAAAAGACATGTCTTTTCAAATTCAGACACAGATTTTCAACAGTTTATGACAGTTGAAACTGTTAATTCAAAAATCAAATCTTGGCATTATCCAGAACTTAAAATAATAATTTAAAATAATATTAAAAAATATTTTAATATTAATTTACAAAAATCAAATTAGTTGAGCACATCATTTGACTGCCAAGATTCGAGCTTTATGTTTATAAAAACCTGTGTCATGGGGCTATGCCCGATGACTTTTGTCCGTCTCGAAAAGAGCTTCGATTTGATATGCTGTGCGTTCCGTGGTTCATCCGGAATCAAAAGTTACGCCCTTTTTAGCGCACACACCTAAACTTTACCAAAAACTCTTATTTCAAAAAACACTTTTAATTTTCATCTTTTACCACACAATTTTACATAAGTTCCAACATCTTTATCATCACCAAGTATCACTTAGTACACTTGATAGGAATTAGAAAATCATAAATACTCGTATCTTTTAGGTTGAGTATTTTATTAATCATGCATTAAACAATCAAGAAGGCAGGCTCAAATGCCATACAAACCGAGTTAATATGCATTAGAAATTGGTTATAACATCTAACAACCCATTATACATTAAGGTTAGTAAACAACATTAAATGTTAGTAAATCACTGAAATTTCTATCTTAAGAATAATAGCTCGTTAGAAATTGAAATATCATTTAATTATTAATCACTATTGGAACTATGCAGCACAAATTTAATTTGACAAAAAAATGGATTTGAGAGAAAAAAGAAAGACAAACTTGGAAGAGGCAGATGCATGAAAACGTATGCAAAAGAATGATGGATACAAATGAATGATAGTGATTTCTGGTTATAAAAAGAGATTAAGTTCTAGGACTATTACTTCCAAAAGACATTCATTAGATGACAATTTTCAAATTTTAAATTTAAACTATTTAAATATACTGATTTGATAAGCTGAAAATAATAAATATAATCAGATAATATGATTTGGGAATCTTACTTAAAAAGACTTACAAAAATGATAATTTCAAAATTTTAAATTTAGCTAATAAAATATACTAATATGATAATCTGATATGGGGATAATGGATAATGATACTTCCTCTATCTCTAATTGAATGAACATTATTGTCTCAAAATAAATGTTCTTTTAAATTTTTTGATTTAATTTTTTTTCATAATTCATTATATGTTTAAAAATATAAAATTTTGAAAATGAATTAAATGAATGTTTATTATTTTTTCTAGATTAAAATTAAATTTTGTAAAATGATTATTAAATTTTGAAAAAAATCATTCATTCTAGGATGGAGAGAATAATACAATTTAAACAAATTAAATTTAATCCAATAAAATAAAATATACTAATCTAATAATCTAAAATCTAATATGGGGGATAATGATAAGAGAAATCAGTGCATGCTCCAAGAAAATATTTCTATTTTCTACCACCATCACATTCTTTCGGATGAAGTAGTTGAACCGCTGTAGTTTGAATTTATTACGTTTAAAAATATTTTGTTTGGATTTAAAAGCTAAAATTTGTGTTTAAATCAAAATCTAAAATAAAACTCTTCATTGAATGTGACACATGGCGGCTAATAATTGGTGAACATAGAGCTGACTTGGAATTCCACGTGGCGAGCTGTATGGTCTTGAAATGTTTCTGCTTTTATATATTATATAGATTGAATGACCATTATTGTCTCAAAATAAATGTTCTTTTAAATTTTTTGATTTAATTTTTTTTCATAATTCATTATATTTTTACAAATGTAAAATTTTGAAAAATGAATTAAAAGAATGTTTATTATTTTTTCTAGATTAAAATTAAATTTTGTAAAATGATTATTAAATTTTGAAAAAAATCATTCATTTTAGGATGGAGAGAATAATACAATTTAAAAAAATTAAATTTAATCCAATAAAATAAAATAAACAAATTTAATAATCTAAAATCTAATATGGGGGATAATGATAAGAGAAATCAGTGCATGCTCCAAGACAATATTTCTACTTTCTACCACCATCACATTCTTTTGGATGAAATAGTTGAACCGCTGTAGTTTGAATTTATTACATTTAAAAATATTTTGTTTGGATTTAAAAGCTAAAATTTGTGTTTAAATCAAAATCTAAAATAAAACTCTTCATTGAATGTGACACATGGCGGCTAATAATTGGTGAACATAGAGCTGACTTGAAATTCCACGTGGCGAGTTGTATGGTCTTGAAATGTTTCTGTTATATAGATTGAATGACCATTATTGTCTCAAAATAAATGTTCTTTTAAATTTTTTGATTTAATTTTTTTTCATAATTCATTATATTTTTACAAATGTAAAATTTTGAAAATGAATTAAAAGAATGTTTATTATTTTTTCTAGATTAAAATTAAATTTTGTAAAATGATTATTAAATTTTGAAAAAAATCATTCATTTTAGGATGGAGAGAATAATACAATTTAAACAAATTAAATTTAATCCAATAAAATAAAATAAACTAATCTAATAATCTAAAATCTAATATGGGGGGATAATGATAAGAGAAATCAGTGCATGCTCCAAGACAATATTTCTACTTTCTACCACCATCACATTCTTTCGGATGAAGTAGTTGAACCGCTGTAGTTTGAATTTATTACGTTTAAAAATATTTTGTTTGGATTTAAAAGCTAAAATTTGTGTTTAAATCAAAATCTAAAATAAAACTCTTCATTGAATGTGACACATGGCGGCTAATAATTGGTGAACATAGAGCTGACTTGGAATTCCACGTGGCGAGCTGTATGGTCTTGAAATGTTTCTGCTTTTATATATTACTAGATTGACTCCCGTGCGATGCACGGGACGTTAATATATATTCAAAAGACAAAAATTGAACTAAAATAAACCAAGAACTCAATTAATTTATGTATTATGGAATACTTTCTTAAAGACTACATTGTCAGTACATAAAAATTAGAAAATAATACAATAGGAAAAAAATTTATAAGGAATACGCATTTCTCTATATACAATTCTGTAGTACTTTATCATTTTAAAAAAATAAATAAAACACACAAACTTGGTTATCAAATACGAAGTAAGTTATTGAAATCAGTTTAAAAAAAGGTGAAGATTGAAAATCTAGTTAAAAGAAAGGTGATATTTTATTTATTTTTTATAAAGAGAAATTTTTACATAAAAACAAAAGCTTTGGTCATACCAAAAGATGTTTATAAATTTTGTTGCGCGAGTACAAAGTGAAAGTATAGAGAGAGTTACAAATGATTTTTTTACTGAAAAAAATTACTTCACACATAAATAATTTTCACTAAAAAGAAATTGAAAAATTAGTAACGGATAATTAACAAATTTATATTTAAAAAAGAGGATTTTTTTTTCTTTGTCGAAATCAAATGAAATAAGTCTCTATTTAAAGAGAAAAAAAATTATGAATTTTGATGAAAAAAAATAAACAAAATTAATTTATATTAAATTATGTTTTTTTTATCTTCGCACATGGCAACACACGGAAGGCCAAGGCCAAGCCGACCATTGATAATGCCACAATGAATCATGCATGCTTGGCTAAGCTTCATCCTCATTATATAACCAAGACAACTCATCTTACTTTGATTTTTTTTCCATGTGGGATAAAGGCCAAGGCCAAGGCAAGGCCAAGGGCCGAGCCGAGGTAAGGCCAAGGCCATGGCATATTTCCCACATCGAAAGAAAACGAATCAAAAATGGCCTTGACCTTGGTCTAGAATGAGGCTTCAAGTTCAAAGGATGTGTAATTATATTTATATACATATATAATTATGAATATTAAATATACATATATCTTGAAAGGAAGAAAATAAGAGAACAAATTATAAAAAGTAGAAAGAAAGCAAATAGAAATAAAGAAAAGATCAAATGAAAACTTTCCCTTAACTCATGCTCGTACATCTAAAAAAATATGTAATATTTATTTACATTAACTCATTATGAACATAATTATGAAATTTATTTTGAATTTAGCTTATTTAATTTTGAGAAGAAAAATAAAATTTATATATATATATATATATATATATATATATATTATATTAAATAATCATATATACTTTATAAATAAACAATGATTTTGTTTATACATATTCAAAACCATTTCAACTCATCATCCTATACCCATCACTTTTATTTTATATTATATTCCTTTTTTTTAGTATAATAATTATTATTATTATTATTATTATCATTTATAATAAAAAAATTACTTCAAACTTAATTAATTTTCACTGAAAAGAAATTAAAAAATTAATAAAGGATAATTAACAAATTTATATTTAAAATAGAGGATTATTTTTCTTTATCCAAATCAAATGAATGAAGTCTCTATTTAAAGAGTAAAAAAATTATGAATTTAGGTGAAAAAATAAAATAATAAAATAATAAATTTAAAAAATAATTTTTTTTATTATCATTTATAATAAAAAAAAAATTACTTCACACTTAATTAATTTTCAATAAAAAGAAATTGAAAAATTAGTAAAGGATAATTAACAAATTTGTATTTAAAAAAAAAGATTTTTTCTCTTTGTCCAAATCAAATAAAATAAGTCTTTATTTAAAGAGAAAATAAAATTATGAATTTTGGTGTAAAAAAAAAACAAAATTAATTTATATTAAGTTAATTTTTTTTATCTTGACACATGGCAACACACGTATTTCACATGTCCAATCCTAATTGTATGACCATGTGGGGTGCTTGTGTGCGTGTGTACGTATGTGCGCGTATGCGCGTATACGTGCGTGTGTGCGTGTGTGTAAACACACGTATTTCACATGTCCAATCCTAATTGTATGATCATGCTCATTATATAACCAAGGCAACTCATCTTACTTTGTTTTTTTTCCATGTGGGATAAAGGCCAAGGGCAAGGCCAAGGCAAGGCCAAGGGCCGAGCCAAGACCAAGCCGACCATTGATAATGCCTCGGACGAATGCTAAGCTTTATTCTCATTATATAACGAAGGCAACTCATCTTACTTTGATTTTTTCCATGTGGGCTAAAGGCCAAGGCAAGGCCGAGCCAAGGCAAGCCCAAGGGCCGAGCCAAGGCGAAGGCAAATTTCCCACATCAAAAGAAAACGAATCAAAAATTGTCTTGGCCTTGGTATATAATGAAGCTTCAAGTTCAAGGTAGGTGTAATTATATTTATATACATATATAATTATTAATATTAAATATACATATATATGATTTTAAATATAAAATATACATAGGAGTATATAATTATTAATATTAAATATATATTCAACATCATTCCAACTCATTATCTTATACCCCACCACTTTTATTTTATTTCATATTATTTACTTTTATAATTAGTAAAAATATTATTATTATTATTATTATTATTATTATTATTATTATTATTATTATTATTATTATTATTATTATTATTATTATTATTATTATTATTATTATTATTATTATTATTATTATTATTTCTAATTTAAAATAATTACTTCACACTTATTTAATTTTTACTACAAAGACCATGAAAAATAAAAAACTAAATTTATCAAATTAAAAAAAAATGCATTCACGCGCCTCTTTATGCCCGTGTAATTTACGGCTCTCATAATTTAAAAAAAAAAATAAGAAACAAAATAAATCATTTACTATCCACTTTATTTGGATAATTGTTAATAAAAGTAATTACCCCATCTCACTTATTAAATCGAAACCAAAACCCACATTCATCACAATCCCCCATATATATATATATATATATATATATATATATATATATATATATATATATATATATATATATATATATATATATATATATATATATATATATAATTCAACCCATTCAAACTCATCATCCTATATCCCACCACTTTTATTTTATTTCATATTCTTGATTTTTTTTACACCAAAAAAATAAGAAACAAAATAAATCATTTACTATCCAATTTATTTGGGTAATTGTTAATAAAATTAATTAATATTTTATTTACTATGCTTCAATTTTTTTTAAATAAAATAAATAAGTTGTTTAATGTATCGAACTAAAATAATTCAATAACCATATTACCCATTCCAACGCATTATCCTATACCCCATCACTTTTATGTTATTTTATATTCTTAGTAAAATTAATATTATTACCATTATCATTTATAATAAAAAATATACTTCACACTTAAATAATTTTGACTAAAACCATATTGAAAAATGAAAAAGAAAAATTAACAAAGGATAATTAGAAATTTATATTTTTAAATATGATTTTTTTTTTCTGTGTCCAAATCAAATGAAAATAGTCTCTATTTAAAGATAAATTTTTTTTATGAATTTTGGTGTAAAAAAAAAAATTATTTTTAATATATAATAATTGAGGTCAAAGAAATGGGATAAATTTATTTTTTTCGAAATTCGTACAGCAAATGGGGTGTTAACATGTGTCAAAAACCAAAAAAACCAAAAAAAAAAAAAAAAGAAAAATGCTGAGGAAACGCCCCCTTGTCGGCGCGTGTATACACGCGCCAACGAAATGACCAAAATGCCCCTCCCCCGTTAGGCGACATTTGTCCAAACTGAATTAAAAAAAAAAAAATTTGGCCAATAACACGACGCCACGTGGTATTTTGGCCTTGTTATTTGCTACTTTGCCACCGTGTGAAATGTCGAAAATGCCCCTCAAAGCCACAAAAATTACCACAATCTTATTATTATATATAGATAGATATAAATGTTTTACTATTTTTAGAAAAAGTGAACGCTCAAATGGAAAACCTATTTGAAAAATAAGTAAATTTACAAATGAGACGGAGAGAGTATATATCGTTACTTACACTTTAAAGCACAATAATTTGTATATATGTACACTATTTTTTCATATTTTCAGTCAATTTTTACTCTTTCTGAAAGTAGGAAAGTTGTGGCCTTATTGTTTGGCGTATATATGAATAAAATTGTGAATCGGAGGATTGTGAATTAAACTTTGGCCTTTGAAAAGTGAGAAAGGATTTTGAGCTTTGAATTTAAGATGCCAAATTGCATGAAAATTCAAAGGTTTAAAGCAACTTGTTGTTTGCGACTTTGTGTTTGGAGTATTGACTTTGGAGTTAAGGAAGATGGTTGAGAATCCCAAGGAATATGCATTTTCTTTCTTTTGACTTGGTAAAAGATTCTTTATTAATTATTAAATAACATATTCACTCACTCTGTTTCACTCGAAAAAATATAAAATCTTTCTAATAAAACAGAAATTGAGAAGTCTGTTTAGAGGTGCAAGTGTTGTAAATATAAAAAATAAGATAGGAGAGAGAACGTGTGATACAAAATAGTGAGTGCATAATTATTGTAAGTAACGTAGGTGAGTTCTATATATAAAAAAGTAATAAAAAATTTTCATTTAGAATTTGTGTCTTTTCAAATCAAATAGCTCCTCCGCCCCACTTTAAAGTGTTCATGATATAATTTCACGATTTTTAAGAAATTTTTAAAAAATGAATGAATAATTGAAAATTGGTAGAAGATTAGAGGATAGAGAATATAAAAGTTAAAAACATTTAATAGGAGAGAGAATAAGTGGGAGAAATAGTAAGTTAATGAATGATTTTTTTGTAAATATGTTAACATTATAAGAATATAATGAATGATTTTTTTGTAAATATATAAACATTATGAGGGTATAAATGTCCGAAACACTGTTCACTTATTTCCATTTATGGAATGGACATTTTGAAATATGACGTCTCAAAAAAGAAAAAAAGAAAGTGGATACTTTGAAAAATGGGAGGAGAAAGTATCTTTTTGGATAAGACAAAGAAAATATATTATTAATTTATTAAGAAAACTGGTGAAAGATACTACAATTTTTGTTTCTTATGCCATTTAATTTGGGGTGCTACTATATACAAGGCATGGTTTTACAAGGCATGCACAAAATGACCAAAATACCCTCATATAAATACTTTTAAAAAAAAATTCTTCCCCTCCCTCTCCATTTCAAACGCCGTGTCCCTGTTCATTCTCTCTCTCGCTCTCAAAAACTAAAGAAAAAAACGACGGTCTCTCTTCTCTCTCTCACAAACGCCGCCGATCACCACCACCACCGCCGACGATGAAGACAAACCTCCCTACCGGTGGAAAGTCCGCCTCTTCCGCCGCTCCAAAGAAAGTAATTAATTTTAACCTAAAATTTCAATTTGAAAACCCTACAACAAATGTATGCCTAAAATGGATTATATAATGCTTAATGTTGTTTAAACGTATCCTAAATGGTTCTAATTGCGATTTCGTAACATTAATTTGGGTTTTTTGTTTGAATCGGATACGAATTTGTGTGCCTAAAATTTGAAGTTGTCGGCGTGCGTTTCGTATGAACACATACGAATGGTTACCAACATATCGGGTATTGGCATACGAAATGTAACCGATTCATCGGTTTACATTTCGTATGCTAATACCCAGAAATGTTGTGTAACATTTCGTATGTGTTCATACGAATGGTCACCAACATTTCGGTATTGGCATACGAAATGTAAGCGATGAATAAGCTTATTACATTTCAGTATGCCAATACACGAAAGGTCAGTCACCATTCCGTACGAACACATACGAAATGTTACCAACATTTCGAGTATTGTCACACGAAATGTCATACGAATCTTGAATATTAAGCTGTCTCTTATTTAATTTTTTGTAGGGACGTAACCTGCGACGGCCTCCCAATAGAAAGAGGAAGGCCGAGGAGGCAACAAGTGGAGCCTATGCAGACAAACGGTCCAAAGAAGAAACGACAAGAATGTCGTGATCACTGAGCTTCTGGATGTGGTCAAGGAGCAGAGCGATGTGAGCTGGTGAGTAGTTATTCTAGCGAGGATTCATCTTCACGTACTATGTCCCGAGGTGCATCTCCGTGCAGTGAGAGGCACATTTATCTAGCGAGGAGGAGGCTGAGGAGAGGCGAGGAGGAGGCTGGAGGAGAGCCAGATCTCATGGAGGCCTCGCAAGAGGCGGGAGGCACGGGGCGAAAGGGAAAGGGGCCAAGGATGACGAGTGGCGGGGTGAAGAGAGTAACTCCCTGGCCGGCCCGAGGAGGAGGTTCGGTTGTTGTACGGGTTTGAGTCACTATCGAGCCCGTAAGATATGTGGGAGAACGCCCTTGTGAGCCGGTGTTGAAGCGCCAAACAAGGCAAGGCGCGAGATTTTAGATAAGTAAGTATATGATTTTGTTTATTATTAAATAGCCATTTGCAAAACATTATCAAGATTCAGATGACATTTCGTATGCTAAATGACATACGAAAATGTTGGTGATATTCGTATGTGTCCATACGAATGGTCATCAACATGTCGGGTATTGGTATACGAAATGTAAGGCGATTCATCGGTTACATTTCGTATGCCAGATGCACGAAATGTTGGTCACCATTCGTATTGAACACATACGAAATGTCACAACATTTTCCAGTATTGGCATACGAAATGTCATCCGAATCTTGAAACAGAGGGAGTATTAATTATAATTTTTTGTTTGGAATCAATGGGTTCTCCCACGCTTCTTTACCGGAGGATGATAGAGCTTGGTGGGCTGCGTGTTGAGGGTACCGGCCTCCATTTTCTTCATGATGCTACCATTCGCCAGGCTGTATAGCGCTCCTAACGGCGTTTGTGGAACGGTGGTCTCCCGAGACTAATACCTTCCACATGCTTGGTGGGGTGAGATGACGATCACTATGCATGACGTCGCTCGTATCCTAGGTATATTCTTGTTTGTTGTCTATTTTTTATAAATTTCATAAATTTTATCAATTTTATTAATTATTTCATTTTCAATTTGTAGGCATCACTGTTCGGTGTGGCCACCGTTGGGAAGGCGGTTCCAGGCCTCGACGTAGCCGCCATCGGGGCACGCCTTGAGACATGTCGGAAGGGGACGACCTACTCTTTAGATGGCCTCCGCCGTTCCTTTGAGTCCCTTCCGACATGACGATCGACGATGGCCATGCTACGTACATCATGTTCCTCCTGGGCTCCAGCTGTTCGTGGGCCAAAGACTCGAGATAAGATGCCCTCGACTACCTTTCATTGTGCGTGGATATTGGCCAGTGGGGGTACATCCTGGGGGGGACAGCTGGTTGGCATATCTATACTGGGAGTTGGGGAAGGCATCTAGATACGGATCTGGCAAGCGGATTGGCGGTTGTTTGAGTCTTTTGGAGGTAATATTTAACAATCATTTAATAATTACAACATGCATTTATGGTTATAACATTGTTAACTTATTTATTTCATACATTTGCGGAGCCTGGATATACGAGCACTTTAGGTTTTTCCGGAGAGAGATTGACCGATTATGGACGGAGGAGGCCAGAGGGCTCGTAGATGGGCACGTCTTGTCTGTTTGATAGGGATATGCCCCATCTATTGAAGTTTCGGCATACCTGGACACGATGACGGTTGATAGGGTGAGTTAGTTATATTTAAAGTTTTACAAATTATTATTTACATTGACGGTGTCTAACAAATTCATTTTTAGGTTTGTTGGACTCCACAGCTGCACCAGAGAGGCAGGCGCTTTTACCGGCCTCATACTTTCGTGGGGTTATACGCTTCCAGGATATCACGGAGGCGTATTTGCCTGACCGTGTTACACGCCCGGTTGGGATCCAGTGAAAATCCCGAGAGACCCCATATCTTGCTCCCCCAAAATTGTTCATTGATAGCGAGTCAAAAGGGGTACAAGAAGTCCTATGGAGGGCGTGATGATGTATGGGAGGATTGGTTAGAGGACGGCTTGGGGTTTCGATCCATTGCGTAGATGGGGGGCCCGTCCCAGTGAGCACATCCGATCCTGTTATTTCCACGTATATGCGGTGGTTCTGGCTAGGACTCATGTTCGGATTACTAATCCGAATCATGATGCCCTGAATTAACGTTCCACCACCGCCTAGGATTGTAGAGGCACGAGGCATACTAGTTTCACTGCTCACGGATGACAGTTTATCTGCTCCTGTCAAAGATAAGATTAGACGGGCCATTGAGCTGATCGCAGACGCTTCATGATTATTATGTTCATTTTGGTTGTTTATGTTGGTTTGTAAATTTTGGATACAATGTTTGTTTTGGAATATGTTTGAGAATATGTAAATTTTGGATACAATGTTTGTTTTTGGAATATGTTTTGAGATATGAAAATTTTGGATACAATGTTTGTTTATGGAATATGTTTGGAATATGTTTGGGATATGTTTGGGATATGTTCATTTTGGTTGTTTATGTTTTGGAATATGTTTGGGATATGTTCATTTTGGTTTGTAAATATTGTTGGTATTTGTTTCAGTTTGTGTTTCAGTTTGTTGCTCTCAGAATGACATTTCGTAGAGTATGGAGCAATCCAAGTCTCGCGGAGGTAGGTCAATAAATCAGGATAAGATCTGAAATGATCGCAAAACGATTGCCAACGGGTGTCCCACTCTTCGCGAGTAGCGGCTGATATTGCTTTATTAAATCTCCTCATGAATGATAGTGCAAACTCATTTGCTACCGATTTTTAGCCAACGCTCTCTTTTTAACATTGACTTCGATATGCCTTCGACACAAAATGGTGTGCGGTCTCGGGAAATACCATTTGGACGGCATTAATGAAAGCCAAGTCACGATCGATTAAGAAAGCAGTTGGCGTGTGGGGAGTATGAAAAGACTTTGCAAATTCTTGAGTGCCCACGTGTAATTATCGGTCTTCTCATTTTGGAGGAACAGCATGGCAATTGTGAAATTCTTCCCGTTGAAGTAAATCCTATAATCTCAAGTAACGCCATTCCATGCAACAAAGGTTGGTGTTGTAAGTACGGTCACCTTGTATCAATAAAAAAAAATAAAGTTAGAAATGAATAAAATTGCAATTCAAAAACATGCATACGACTTGTGGAAAACCGAGTCAAAAAACAGATTCAAAAAAATCAAAAATTTACCTTGTACTACATATGGAAAACAGTTAAGCATATCCGATGCTCGTGGGTGAGAGAAGAATATGTCACCGATCATGTCACTCTCGTTAGCTTTCCTCATGAAGAAGGTATATTTCTTATCCTCGAGTGCTTTTATGAACTGTTTGAGCTGAGGATCTCCCTTGTCGTTCTTGTGACTTGCATTTTGTGAGGGCATTGTGGACGTGTTTCGGAGTACTCACGTTCTTCTCATCCTTCCTCTTTAACATTGTTAGAATGTTATTTGGACGCACCGAAGACTGACTTGCGCTACACACCTCCTCATATTCGTAACTAGTCAATTTACCCAACGGATGACCTTCGGGATACGCTGAAAGTCGTGATTATGAGAACCATGCTTCACAACGTAACCCCATACCCCATCACCCCTATCTTTGGCCCGGATTTCAAAATTGCACCCAATCTTCTTCGTGCTAGTCAACCTCACATCTTTAGTTTTTCCGGACTGCACTTGCCACCAAAATGGCATACAATCTTCGCGTAGCCTAGGATCTTGCCACTTGTCTTCCTCGAATCCACTATAGAAAGGGTTATATTTTGACGGGCCGCGATATCCCGTACGTGTTTAACAAGATCATCCCTATTTGAAAATAATAGGGATGTATCGAATTGATCACTGACATCCGGTCCCTACAACATCAATTAGAAAATTGCACAATAAGCAGCCAGGTGTATGACATTTCGTGTAGCATTATACGAGATGTTCTGAACATCTCGTGTAAGTGTACCCGACTTAAACCCATTTATCTCGTGTCATACAATACGATATAATACACTATAACTCGTGTATAAAAACACGACAAATAGCATAAAACTCGTATAATATGACACGAAATAGAGTAATATCAATTTAAAAATCCAATCTTGAAAAACAATTTCGTTTCAAGATTGGATTTTTATTGCGACTTTGATCAAAACACCAAATATAACTTTAAAAACTTACTTCATTGCTGCTTGGATTTTGATTTTGATGTGGAGAATTTGGTGGCAAACCTTCTTCTTCAAAAATATATTCCACAAGCTCAAGATCAATATGATCATAAAAACTTGGAGAATGTTGTGGAGAATCCATACTATGGTGTTAGATGATATGAGAATTAATGAAAATAATGGGCATAAATTTATGGGTGTTAAGAATAGGACAATGGTGTCACAATGCATGGGAGTACAAAGAAGAACGGTGTTTCTCTGTTGGGCCGTCGTCTGCGTGGAATATCGCTTTGATGTAGGAGCCAGGCGTATCTCGTGTGTATATACACGAGATACTATGGTACATATCGTGTATACAAACACGATATAGTATTTGTTTCTGTAATTATATCGTATGAACAATACACGAGATTCACCTTGATTACTTTCGTGTATTGTTCATACGAAATGCCTCAAGAATATCGTGTATTTAGACACGACACAACATATAATAAAATAAAAATGGTATACGGCTACCTCATTTATTTATTTTTAATTTTTTTATACATTCTAAAATGACATTTAAAGTGTTTTTCATCTACATCACTTTCCTCAAAATCCAAATGGAGATTGAATTAGAAATATTTGCCATTATTTAGGGTTTTAGGGTTTTACATGTCCCGATCTTGCCAAAAATGGTATACGGCTACCTCGTTTATTTTTTTTTAATTTTTTTCTACATTCTAAATGACATTTAAAGTGTTTTTCATCTACATGAGTTTCCTCAAAATCCAAATGGAGATTGAGTTACAAATATGTGCCATTATTTAGTGGTTTTTAGTGGTTTTATGTGTCCCGATCTTGCCAAAAATGGTATACGGCTACCTCGTTTATTTTTTTTTAATTTTTTTCTACATTCTAAATGACATTTAAAGTGTTTTTCATCTACATGAGTTTCCTCAAAATCCAAATGGAGATTGAGTTACAAATATGTGCCATTATTTAGGGTTTTTAGTGGTTTTATGTGTCCCGATCTTGCCAAAAATGGTATACGGCTACCTCATTTATTTATTTTTAATTTTTATACATTCTAAATGACATTTAAAGTGTTTTTCATCTACATCACTTTCCTCAAAATCCAAATGGAGATTGAATTAGAAATATTTGCCATTATTTATGGTTTTTAGGGTTTTACGTGTCCCGATCTTGCCAAAAATGGTATACGGCTACCTCGTTTATTTTTTTTTAATTTTTTCTACATTCTAGATGACATTTAAAGTGTTTTTCATCTACATCACTTTCCTCAAAATCCAAATGGAGATTGAGTTACAAATATTTGCCATTATTTAGGGTTTTTAGGGTTTTACGTGTCCCGATCTTGCCAAAAATGGTATACGACTACCTCGTTTATTTTTTTTTTAATTTTTTTCTACATTCTAAATGACATTTAAAGTGTTTTTCATCTACATGAGTTTTCTCCAAATAAATAAAGTGGTATCACTTAAATGTGATAGGTTATATGATATTGTATGATCCAATATGACGTTTGTTCCTTGTCATGTATAAGTGTATAAATTTTGCTCAATTAACAACACAATTCAATAATATAACATAGAATATGCGTATCATTAACATCGTGTCGCAAATCATCGAAGAACACCTTCATTATGATATGTCGTATGGATATACACGATTTTAGTACATTATATCGTGTTGTTGTGTACGAAATTAATGACAGAGTAAATTTAAATTTCGTATAATTTCATACGACCTATTATTTAACCCAATTAGTTTATGTCGTGTAAAAGTACACGACATGAAGGCTTCTTGTCGTCCTTTCGAGCACGACAGACGAAGGGTAGTTTGGGAATTATTGGTGCCTTGTATATAACATGCCTTGTATATAGAATTCTCCTTTAATTTGGTAGATTTCTTTTGTCAATATTTATTTTAAGATACAGAGTATCAAGACTCAAGAGTAATTTGGTAATATCTAAAATGATGCAAATTACTTACTTACTTATTTTGTAGTAATAAGTATCATAATTAATTTATCAATTTTTATTTGTAAAAAGTATTTTATGTATTTATACATAATTTACACAATGTTAAAATCTCATTATAATTACTTTTCATTTAAAAATACAATATTTATTTCAATTAAATTATAAAAAAATCGCAACACTTATTTTATAGTCTCATATGTTTACACAAATATGTTAACAACTTATTTTCATTTTTATGACTAATCTTAATTATTTTTAGTAATTAATTCATTACATCCTCTTCTTTTTAAGTGGACTTAAATTCTTTCACTCGTCCTATTTTTTCTTGATTAACAATTTTGTAAGATCACAATTTTAAAAATAAAATTAATTTTGAAAGAAACAAAATTAATAAATAAAAATTTTATTAAGAACCAACATTTTCACTAGATTATACACTTTTCAAAATAAATGTTATATTTGACTTATTAATAATTGAAGTAATGTGTTTCACTCGTTTATCCATTGTTTATATAGGCCCTGTCTTGTCAAGCGTTTTAACAAAAACGGAGATAAAAAAATTCAGCTTTTTTTTATTAAGCGTATTAGTCAAGAGTTTTAGACGATTGAATTTTAAAAAGTTGGGGACATTTTGACCGCTCAAAATTATAGCGTCAAAAAATAAGCTCCGTTTTAAAAACTCTCCGTTTATAAAACTGTATACCAGACGAGCCCATAATGATGAAACTACGCTACGTTTATTTTCTTATTTGAGCGAAATTTATTTTGGAACAAATAAACAGTTCGATTTGTCAATGTTATTAAAATATTTTTTTACTTGTTTTTTGTTCATTGTTTTAAAATTACAAAATTTATTAAAATTATTTTCTTAATTAAAAAACGCACTATTTATTCTGATATACTCCCTCCGTCCAATAAAAACTTCACTAATTATCCAAAAGGGCGTCCCGTTAGAAGATTCACCTTTTCTTTTTTGGCAAAGAATCTTTACTATTTCCTCCACTCATTCTCTCTCCTAATTCACTATTACACTCACAACACTTTTCAAATTTACTATTTTCTCCACTAATTCTCTCTCCTATTTTCAAATTACACTCACAACATTTTTTCTTTCCTCCAATTTTCTTAATTTGCGTGCCGAACCAAAAGGATGAAGCATTTACTGGGACGGAGAGAGTATACTAAAATAAAAGTACGATATCGATATCTATAGTATAAATGGCAACCCCTCCGTGAACACTGAACAGTACAATGAACAGTTCTATAAGTCAAATTTTCCATTTTGCCTTCACTAAGTTGTCCCTTTCCCATTTTGCCCTTTAAAAAAAATTATTTTTTTTAAAATAAAAAAATAAAAAAAAATACGTGTCCTTTTAGATACGGGCTTTTACTAGTTTATTATAAAGCCGAGGAAATAAGTGCCAGAAATTTTATTTTATTTCCATCAATCAGTCAATTATATGTTTAGTCATTAGACTACCCACAGTGGTTTCATCCTCTTCCCTCATTTCATTCAACACTTTTTACACTTTTTCTCATCCACCTAATATTTCATCTACCCATTTCATTTAACCCCCTACAATAACTAACTTAAATTAAATTTCAACTCCTTCCAACTCATCATTCTATACCCCACTACTTTTATTTTATTTATATTCTCTATTTTTGAAAAGTGAGTGTTTTTTTTTTTTTTGTGTCCAAATCAAATGAAACTTATATCAATTTGTAAGGAAAAAAAAATGATGAATTTTGGTGAAAAAAAATTAAAAAAAATATTAATTTACTAGGTAATAATTCAGCTCAAATTGAAAACTAAGTATTTTTTTTTTTGTGTCCAAATCAAATGAAACTTATATCGATTTGTAGGGAAAAAAAATGATGAATTTTGGTGAAAAAAAATTAAAAAAAAAATTAATTTACTAGGTGATAATTCAGCTCAAAAATTTGGGATAAATTTTTTTTTTTCGAAAATCCAACGGACCAATTAAACGCTGACACGTGTTAGATAAAAAAAAAAACGGAAACAGTTTCATCCCGGATGAAAAGTTTCATCCTCCCTTTTCAGTCAACCCCATTTCACACTGCCATTGCAGTGTTTCAACTGGCTTAAAACCATTTCATTCATCATTTCAACCAGCTATTGCTCATGGTCTTAGTGTACTAGTATGGATTTAATAATATTTTGGTCCCTAAACTTGTCCCATTTTATTATTTGGTCCCTTATGAATATTTGAATTAGTTTGATCCCTTATGTTGACTTTCTTTATCAATTATCCCTTTTTGTTTGTGTAATATTCAATATACCAAGAATACCCTTATAATAGATAATAATTTGGTTCCTAAACTTAACACTTTTATCAATTTAGTCCTTTGTGATATTTTTATCAGTTTATCCACGCTATATTTTCGCTAATTTTTAACACTTAGTTAAAAATATCCCTTACTATGTGATCGATGTTGTGTTCTCCAATTTTTTTGGATTCAAACCAAAAAATAAAAATTATCACCTTTTTATCAAATTATCAACCCAAAAAAAATATTTTTTTTATAATGTGCTGATAAAGTTAATTTGATTTTGTAAATTTTTGTAATACCTCTCTTTCAATAATGGAGAAAAAAAATGATAGGTGACAAGATTGAGTAATCTAAAAAAAAACTAATTAGAAAAATTAAAAAAGTCATTCAACTAATTCATGTTTTTTTAAAATCAAAATCTATAATTTTTTTTTATAATTTGGATTCAAAAAAGTTGAAACTCATAATCAATATCATAGTAAGGGGTAGTTTTGACCAAGGGTTATAAATTAGCAAAAATATAAAGAGGGGACAAAGTGATAAACAATGATCATAAGGGACTAAATTAATAAAAAGTGTTAAGTTTAGGAAACAAAATACTCCCTCCGTCCCATTTCAAGCTTCACTTTTTATCAAAATGGATGTCCCGTTAAAAGTTTCACCTTTTCTAAAATGACAAATAATCTTTACTATTTCACCCACTAATTCTCTCTCCTATTTCACTATTATACTCACAACACTTTTCAAATTTACTATTTCCTCCAATCATTCTCTCTCCTATTTTCAAATTACACTCACAATATTTTTTCTTTCCACCTATTTCCTTAATTTGCGTGATTTAAAAAAAGTGTGAACCTTGGACCGGGACGGAGGGAGTATTATTTAGTACAAGGGTATTTTTGGAATTTTTAAATATTCCATGAACAAAAGGGTCAAAACTGGTAAAAATAGCCAACATAAGGAATCACACTAATAAAAATTATTCATGGGAGACCAAATTAATAAATAGTGCCAAATTGAGGGATCAAATTATTATTTTATCGTACTAGTATTGCTTTTGCCGTTATTGACTTACTGTATACTCCCTACATCCCATACATACGACTTAAAATTATCTCTTTTGATACGGCATTAAAAATACATTATAATAAGAGAAAAGAAAATGAGTGAAGCAGGTGTTGTGAGTACGAAATTAAAATAGAAGAGCGAATGAGTCAGAATAATAAAAATAAAATTATTATTGTAAGTATGATAAGTGAGATTCATAAATATAAAAATAATATAAACTTTGATTTTTTAATGTCCTAAGTTGAATATAACTCCCAAAATAGTAAATTTTTCTAAGTGTGTGGAACGGAGGGAGTATACTTTCTAACGTAATTAACACGGTGGTGACTTTGAATCAGATTCCCTTTTTACGAGCAGCTGATTCCCACTCCAAAGAACAAGGTTTAGCAAACCTAGCCGCGACTTTAGATTCCGTACTCCGTGTATATTCACATGGAATCATCAGCTGTCACCATCAATATTCCTACCCACTAGTTTATTAATGCTATTTTTCAAATTACCCCTTGTACTATGACTCAATTTCAATCTAGTACAAGAAAATATTGACATGAGTAGATCCACCCCCATCCACAGTCGAGATTCATTCGGAGACATTGATGGAGGGGGAGGGGGAGGGGGAGGGGGAGGGAGGAGGGAGTAGTTTAGCTCAGCTCGACATTCATTTCAATTGCTAAATACTAATGAGTTATGTAACTGCATAAGCAATAGTACGTAAAAAAAAATGACTTTTCAAATATTTTACTGGCCTTGTTAAAATGTTAAAAAGCTCAATACTCTCTCCTACATTATTAATCGATATTCAATACTCCCTCCGTCCCATAACAAACAACGCAGTTACTGTTTCGCACGAAAATTAAGAAAAAAGTAAAAAGGTTGATGTGTTGTGAGTGTAGATAGTTGAGTAGGAGAGAGAATGAGTGGAGAGAATAGTAAATTATAATGGTGTTGTGAGTATTATAATAATGTAGGAGAGAGAATGAGTGAAGGAAATAGTAAAGATTCTTTTCCATTTTAGGAAGTGTGACTTATCAGTGGGACGCCCAAAATGGCAAAGTGTTTCACTTGTTATGGGACGGAGGAAGTATTCTTTTTGATATGAAAGATCAGACGTTCGATCTCCACCAAATATAGATTAAGTCATTGATCAATAGAAACAGGTCCGTCTCAATATTTAAAGGGGTCATGTGCTAAATATAAATATTGATGTCTTTAATACTAAAAAAAAGAACACATTGGAATGAATGCAATAGTAATGTTGAAATAATTCATTGAAATATATTATAAAAAGAAAATCAAAATTTTAATTAAGGTTGGAAAAATGAAGAGACATTTACAAAAAACTACTTTAGAAAGATGGAAATTACAAAAAAAAACACATAAGTTCGAAATTACAATAAAAAAAAAAAAATTATTGATTTTTTTTTATCAGTTTTGGTCAAACAACTGATAATTTCAGTTATCACTTGTTTACAACTGATAACTGAAATTATTAATTGTTTGAAACTGATAACTGAAATTATCAGTTGTTTGACCAAAACTGATAAATAAAAACCAAAAAAAAAAAAGTGTTTTGTAAAAAAAGAAAAAAAAATAATTTTTTGTAATTTTTCATCTTACATGTTTTTTTTTTTGTAAATGCCATTTTTTAGTGAGTTTTTTGTAATAAACCCAAAAATGAAATGAAAGCTCAGACTTAGAAAAGAATAGTGAAAAAAAATCCAACTAGGAAAAAAGAAAAAATTGAGAGGAAAGCCAACTGGGAGGAAAGAAAAGAAAATTTTGCAATGCTTGGTGTAGGGTTTGAAATCAGACCAAATGCAACTTTACATCAAAACATTTTCCACTGAAACACTTGAATTTACATTAAATGAACACGCACTTTAATATATATAACAGAAATTTAAAAATTTGGGGCCCTAAAATTTTTTGGGCCCTTTGCAATTGGACGGGTTGCACTTGCTAGTTCACCGGGCCTGAATAGAAACTCAAGTGACGTTTGTTTTTTGTTTCTTCCTCTTATTTGCCTCTGAATGCTCATTCATTTAGAGGTGGAGTAATTAAGTCTGTTTGTTTTTTTTTCGATTAAGACTTAACTGTCTCTTATTTACCTCTTATTTTTAAGTGATAGATTTGCCTCTTATTTGCCTCTTATAATATATATATATATATATATATATATATATATATATATATATATATATATATATATATATATAATATATATATATATATATATATATATTATATATATATATATTATATATATTATAAATATTATATATATATATATATAATATTATATAATATATATTTATATATTTATATTTATATATTATATTATATTATATTATATTTATATATTATATATAAATATATATATATAATATATATAATATAATATATAAATTATATATATAAATATAATATAATATAATATATAAATATAAATATATAAATATATATAATATACTATATAATATACTATATAATATTATATATCATATATATATAATATAAATATATATTATATGTATAAATATATATAATATAATATATATATATTTTATATCATATACTCCCTCCGTCCCGGAACAATCTTCACACTTTCCCTTTTGGGCGTCCCAAAACTAACTTCACACATTTAAAACTTACCAAAAATGGAAAGGAATCTTTACTATTCCCTCCACTCATTCTCTCTCCTACATTATTTTAATACTCACAACACCATTATAATTTACTATTCTCTCCACTCATTCTCTCTCCTATTTTATTTTCACACTCACAACACTTTCAATATAATACTCCCTCCTTAAAACCAGTGCAAACAGTGTTTGTGAAGTAAGTTCCGGGACGGAGGGAGTATATATAGTATATATATAATATATATATTATATATAATACACACATTTCAGAAAACGAATTCAGATGGAAAATCAAACAAATTCTTGCTTAATTCGTAATTTAGTTCTTGACGCCTCTCTAACACTTAATCGTATTTCGACTGAAATCGTATTTCAAAGACTTTAACGCTTAAAAAAAACAAAAGTCACCTCAATCTAAAAAATACTAACTTGTAAAAGCGACTGAGTCAAGTGGACATAACTCGCCTTAGTTAAAAGTTTGAGAAATTTTTCTTTTTACCTTCACATAGTACAGGGGGTTATTTGGAAAAAAAATACCAACTTAACTACTACAACAAAGATTCAGTTCCAAATGGCATTATTAAAGTACTAATTGTACCATTCTTGGAATTTAGATTTTGAGCATATGATTCTAACTAATACTATCTTGATTGGTAATCCAAGTACACTAAATATAATTAAGTTTTAGTTCTTCCCACGTCCCATCACGACAAAGAAAGTGATGAGCCCGGATTTACTGGACCGGGCCCGCGCTCGGTCTAGTCCAAGGAACCAATGACGTAGCAGTTCTTAGACCGCTGGAGGGAAGACCGCGGACAAATAGGCCCTTGTGGTCAAGACCGCGTCCCTCACTCGCATCGTCCCATCGAGGACCATCGGGACCCTTTCCATTGAATCCGTGCCCGCATGAGTCATGGACCGCATCAACCGTGCTCGCGTCATATATCTTTGGCCGCGGCCTGGCGTTGGCCGCGGCACATGCCGCTTCCCGGTTAATGTCAAGCCTTACCGAGCAAGTTAGCTTGCGGCTCGACAGCCACTGCTTGCCGGCTCCCATAACGCATTCAATGCGGCTCGGTCCGCGCCTACTTATTCCATTTAATGCTAAGCGACTCTGCGGCTCATGTCCCTTTCGGCCATGTCCCCCGACGATCAATGTTCCCTCCTGACAGTGACCAATTACTGCGGACACGTGTAACTGGTCAAATACCAAAGTGCCCCTGTGGCCGATCTCACGGCTTACATCAACAAGCACCACGTGGCATTGCTATAAATAGAAGGCCTTTACCCCTTGGGCAAGGTAAGTTCCATATACAATTGAGTAAGCTCTATTACTCTCTAAACCTAAACACACACACACTCCAAAGGTATTCAAAGCCTTATTACTCGGTATTCTTACTCACACTCCGAGGGCCCGGAGTTGGAGTAACATCCAACTTTGACCTTAACGGTGCTTGTTTGTGTTGTGATCTAGGTACATCAAACCATCAAATATATCCTAGCCAGATATTCTTGAACCGCTCCTGACCCCCAAAAGCTGTGGCGTCATCAGTGGTTCCATTGCCGGGAACAATACTTTCTTTCGTTTTCTCGTTAAAAATCTTTTGTTTTCAAGGCACCTCACGTGTCCTAAACAAATTCAGTGCCGAAAAGCTCTTCTTTTTTCCATCATCTTCTTTCCAGAATATGGCTAGAATATTGAAAAATGCTGGTCACTGAATTCGAGGAGGATGATCAAGCCTCACCTCCGTCATTAATAAAGGCAAGGCTCCAAACTCGCTTTCAATAGAATGGGGGCACGTTCCCGGCCCACCAGAACACCCTCTCTCCTGGTCAAAGGGCCATACACCAACTCACGGACCAAATACGTCTTTGAAAAAGTACGATGGCCCTCCTAAACAATAGCCCAAAAACTCCCCAAGCTCACATAAAAAACACCACTCGACCACCCCACTTTCCCCAGAGCAAATCCCGAGAAGGAAGGAAATCCTGGCCTCCAAGTCCAAACCGGTCGCGGAGGCCATGGCCATCAACGACGCGGAGATGGAAATGTTTGAAATAGAGGCCAATGGAGGGCTACGAGCTCCCTCAAGGGTCACAAAGATTCTCCCAACGAGCTCCCGCTAACTCGCTTGCTAGTCAAGCCGCGTGGGGGACAAGCCGGGTTGAACCGGCCCTTGAACGCGGACACCGGCAAGCGGAGCGTGGTACATGTAGAGGATAGCGAGGAGATCGGGAAGAGGCACGGTCAAACCACCGTGCGAGGTTCAAAGCCAGACCCTTGACTCCGACCAAGGAGAAGGCCGTGACTCCACGAGCTAAGAAGCGTAAGGTTGATGATCGAACCCTCGAGCTTTGTGGAATTTATGCGTAAGATGTGGGAGACCCATCGAAGGTCGCCCCTGAAGTGTGGCCGCACCACGGACGCCTTCAGCGATAAAATTGCGCGGCACCGATCCGCAGGGGCAAACCCCCCGTATGGACACCTATGACGGATCCAAAAATGCCAAGAGTCATATGGGAAGATTTGAGGGCCGAGATGGCTTTATTCTCCGCGGACGAGTCGGTGATGTGCAAAGCTTTGGCCTGCGACCTTCACGGCAAGGCCCTATCTTTGATGCTAGCCCTCAAGCCCCGGTGTATCCGGTCATTCAAAGCTTCGAGTTCTCTTCCTCAATGCCTTTGCTGGAAAGCAGTGTGTGCCCGCTGTGACCAAAGACAACATCTTATGCTCGTGTCAAGCGTGCACCAAACGAGCCTACAAAAGATTATATATCCCGGTTCAGGAAGGTGAGCGAGGAGATTGTGGACCTGGATGAAGGAGATATCGACTATGTTTTGAGGGCGGCCTCGCCCTCCTTCCTCAAAATGAATTTTGCCTCCAAAGAAACCTAAATCGGTGGAGGAAATGTATGAAAAGGCCTCGGCCATTGCCTCCGCCGAAGAGCCTAGTGTGCCCGCTCCCGATCTTCTCGCAAAAGAAAGGATAAGCCAAGTCCATGAGACCACCCTGCAGCCTGCTCACACCAATAATCGTGGCAAAAACAGAGGCCGGGGATCAGAAAAGCTCAAAAAGGCTATGGCTGAAACAGTTTACACAGAGCTCACCGACCCAAGGGTGGTGATCATGAGAGCCTCAGACTTTCCTGCTCCTCCCCCCATGCTTCGAAAGCCAAATGAGAGGAGTAGACTTAAGTTCTGTGAGTATCACAACGACCACGGGCACGGAATCGAGGATTTGTTTCCACCGAAACGAGTAATCCAGCAGAAAATCAATAACGGGGAGCTAACCAAGTGGGTTAAGGGAAACAATACTGCCCCCAATAACAATGATCAGCAGCGGGCACGACACACGCGGGGACCAGAGAGAAATGAAAGAGACAATTATGATGACGATTTCGGGGACTATGACATTAACTTTATTGGGGAGGAATCACCCTCTAATAAGCAGCTGTCCCTCCAAATTCGGACATTAGAGAAGGTTTTCTCCATCCCCGTCATGGCTCCGGAGGAAGAGCAAGAAATTGGGTTCAAAAGGAGTGAATTTGCCTCCACCCTTTTCCATTCCACTCAGCCTCTTACCCTCAGAATGAGAATCAACCGGGCAAACATAGCCCGAGTGTTGATAGATACTGGAGCTGCCCGCGACATACTCTACTACCATACTTTGGTGGGAATGAGAATGACTGAAGCACATCTTACTCCATATGCGGGCATGCTCGAAGGCTTCACTAACCACGCTGTAAGGGTAAAGGGGACGATAGTGTTTGACGTAACTATTGGGGAAAAACCCATGCAGAAGACGGCCAAGATAACTTTCATGGTGGTCGATCTTCCTTCCCGATCTGATGCCATTCTCGGCGAATCAAGCCAGCCGAATTGGGAATAGTTGCGTCCGTCCCCACCAAAGGGTGAAATTTAACACCTGCGGGGTTGCTACCATCAAGAATCGGCCGGGAGATTCCTCCGAGCACCGGAGGAAAAAAGGAAAGAACAGAAGGCCAGCATCCTGCCCGCCAATACAGGGCGAGGACAAAATGATAGAGGGAAAAGGCGAGGACAAGTCAAAAAAGGGGAAAACTCTTGCACTCCCGCCGCCACCCGTACCGATTGGCATGCTTTCTTTCCATTCCACGAAGGTGGAGCTCAAGATGAGCAGAAAATCGAAACAGTTGGCTGCCCCTGTTGAGGGAGGTTATATTGATCGAGGAATAGAGGGGGAAATTGACCGTGATATCATATATTCAATGGCAACACTGACTGAAGCTCAGGTCAACCCCCCAACTATTGTCATTGACTCCTTGCACAATCGTGAAATCAACGACCTTCAACCTAACGACGAGCTCGAGGAGGTGGTAATCAATCCCCACTTCCCTGAGCAAACAGTTAAAGTTGGGCTAGAAATTCACTGCGAGGAGAGAAGGATACTCATTGAGTTCCTTAGAGCAAACTGCGATGTGTTCGCTTGGAGGGTGGAAGATATGCAAGGCATCAGCGAGGACGTGATCCTCCATAAAATCAACGATGACCCATCCTTCAAGAACATTCACCAGAAAACCAGATATTTCTCCCCGGAAAAAGAGATTGCCATCAAGGAAGAGGTGGAAAAATTGCTAAAGGCGGGGATAATAAAGGAGATCTCCTACCCCAAATGGCTGGCCAATGTGGTCATGGTTAAGAAATCCAATGGTAAGTGGAGGATGTGCGTTGATTTCACCGATCTCAACAAGGCATGCCCCAAAGATTGCTTCCCTCTTCCTCGCATAGACAGATTGGTGGATTCTATAGCCGGACACAGAGTTCTAAGCTTCATTGATGCATACTCCGGCTACCATCAGATCCAGATGGCTCCCGAAGATGTCCGCTCTGTAGCTTTCATCGTCGCGGCAAGACATACCGCTTTCTATTTATGATGCCCTTTGGGCTGAAAAATGCAGGAGCCACATATCAGCGCATGGTCAATCGGGTCTTTAAAAACCAACTAGGCAGAAATCTTGAGGCCTACATTGACGACATGGTCATAAAAACTAAGGAAAACTCCCACGAGCTCGATGTGGAGGAAACCTTCAAAAACTTGCGCCACAACAACATGAAGCTAAACCCTCTTAAGTGCGCTTTCGGGGTCAAGGCGGGCAAGTTCCTGATTCATGGTCAACCAAAGAGGGATAGAGGCTAATCCAGAGAAAATCGGGCCCTATTGGACATGAAACCTCCCGCCCGCGTGAAGGATGTACAAAAACTCAATGGTCGCATCACCGCACTTGGCCGCTTCATCTCGCGGTCGCCAGAGAGATGCCTCCCTTCTTCAAAACTCTCAAAGGGGAAGAGAGCCGATGAGTTTGCATGGAGCACCGAGTGCCATCAAGCTTTCGAAGAAGTCAAGACATACCTCGGGCACCACCTCTACTCAAAGCGGCCGGTGCCCGGAGAAGAGCTCTTTTTATATCTAGCCGTTATCGATCCGGGCAAGAGCCGCCGTTCTTGTAAGGGAGGAAGATAACTCCCAAAACCAGCTTTATTATGTATCCAAGGCACCGTCCGCCGTAGAAGGGCGTTATCTTAATATAGAAAAGTTAGCTTACGCTTTGCTTGTATCCGCTCGAAAATTAAGAGCCTACTTTTCTCGCACATCCTATAACTGTACTAACCTAGGCCCCGCTTAGAAAGGTTTTACATAAACCAGAGTCCTCGGGGAGAATGCTAGCTTGGTCTATAGAGCTCACCGAGTTCCGCATCACCTACTCCCCGAGAAAGACAATCAGCGCAGCCTTAGTTGATTTTGTAGTAGAATCATCATTCAAATTAGCGGACAAACGGCCTCGGAAAAAGAAAGCGAGCGTAATCGTAAGATGACCCGTAAAGCCCGAGCACGTAAATTGTTCAACCAAGGGAGCGTCCGAAGAGGTGTGGATTTTATATGTGGGACGGCTCACGCGAGCAAGTTAATCAGTGGAGCGGGCATACTTCTGATCGCACCCTGCGGGGAGAAATTTATGAGGGCCTTGAGATTCAAGTTCGAGGCATCAAACAATCAGGCTGAGTATGAAGCGATTATAGCGGGCATGGAATTGGCAAGAGACTTGGGAGTTCAGAATATTGAGATCAATAGTGACTCTCAGCTCATAGTTAATCAAATTAGGGGGGAGTATGATACTATCAACCCAGTACTAGCTCAGTACTGCGGCCTTGCAAAAACCCTCATCAAAAATTTCACTTACTATGAGCTGAACCAAGTCATGAGAGAGGATAATGTGGAAGCTGACCTCCTCTCAAGAATAACCGAGCAAGAAATTGGTGAATTGGAGACAGATTGCCAGATTGAATTCACGGAGAGACCTGCTATAGATCGAATTCAGATAAACAATATTGAGGATCAAGTAAGGGACTGGGTAGATGAGATCAAGGATTACATTGAAAAGCAAACCCTCCCCGAGGATCCAGCAAAGGCTAGAGCCATTGGAAAGGTGTCCGCGAAATACCTCGTCCTCGATGGAGTACTTTTTCGACGATCATTCACCAAACCTTTGCTCAGATGCGTCAAAACTCACATGGTCACTAACTTACTCTATGAGGTCCATGAGGGAGTTTGTGGCGGGCACCCTGGTGCTCGCACTCTCTCGAACAAGATCAAATTCCAGGGTTTCTTTTGGCCTACGATGAGAAGGGATGCACAGGAGTATGTTAGAAAATGTGATAAGTGCCGAGATTCATGGACATCCCTAGACTACCATCAACAGAGCAGACTTTGGTTGTACCATCGTGGCCGTTTGATACGTGGGGGATAGATCTTATTGGACCATTTCCAACTGCTAGAGGAAGCATTAAGTACGCCGTGGTGGCCGTGGATTATTTTACCAAGTGGACGGAAGCAAAGGGCTTAGCCACTATTTCCGAGGATAACACTATCAGTTTTGTCCACGACCACATCTATTGTCGATTTGGGGTTCCCCGAGCAATAATTTCAGATAATGGCACCCAATTCTCCGCAAAATTCACTGCTGAATGTGTGAGAATGAAGGTGCAACACCGTAAGTCCGCAGTTGCCTATCCTCAGGGAAATGGCCAAGCTGAGGCCGCGAACAAGCTAGTCCTGACTGCCTTAAAGAAAAATTTGGAAGGACGAGGAGGACGATGGTTGGACGAGCTACAGATCGCATTATGGATTGTCCGCACCACAATTAGAAATTCTACAGGAGAAACTCCTTTCTCGCTCACGTATGGGTCAGAGGCAATGGCTCCAGTAGAGGTAGCCCTACCTTCGTACAGAGTCACCTACTTCGAGGAGTCTCAAAATGAGACAAACAGAAGGTGTGACCTGGACGATCTCGAGGAAAAGAGAATACGGGCAAATGAAAAAATGGTGAACTACAAGCAGAAAGCGAAGAAGCACCATGACAAGAGAGTAAATAAGAGGAGTTTTTCAGTTGGAGACTGGGTACTCAGAAGCGTAGAGGTCCAAGGGACCCAACCTGGTTTCAACAAGCTGTCCCCGAAATGGGAAGGTCCATATGAGGTCACGAAGATAGTCAAAGAGGGCACCTACATATTGCGACCAAAAGAGGGAGAAGAGCTTAAGCACGCTTGGAATAGCGACCACCTTAAGAGATATTTCTTTTAAATCTTTGTAATTTTTTGGAAGGAGTATAGGGATCGCTATATACTGAAAAGGAAGTTATCATCATATTTTGATGCAAAAATCAATTCCCACCACCTCAAAAGCTAGGGTGGATGCCCGCAGCGGATGCTGTGGGTTCAAGAGCCAACATATGAGCTCCTACTTACCTATGCGCAAAGATCTAAGGATCCGCATGCCTATATATGTACAAAGATCCATTACGATCCGTACTATGATCTCTGGGGAGGATACTCTCTCCCGCCCGCGTGACACCACCAAAAATAAGTGGATATAGATGAACGTAGGTACAAAGGCCATGATGCCCGTGCCTACGGATTCTAGTGGGGACAATGACCAAGTCCGGACCCACTAATTGCGCGAAGGACCTCGTTAGGGCCGTTACTCGCATGCCCGTATGTGACAAAGGCCTACATATAAGCCCGTTCACCGGATCGCCACGAGACCCTCACGAAAAGCCCTAGGGAGTTTTGAATAAAGGGTCAAATAAGTGAGAACCTCCAATAAGGGGATACAGATGCCAGGGGGTTAAAGGGCCTCTATGCTAAAATATGCTCCTACCTTTCTGTTGCGCGGACAATAGCCTCACGGCCACCTTCTGCATGCCCTATGAAAGTATGCTTGCCTTGGCTACTTTTGACTTACACCACAGCTCGCAAGGCTGGGAATAAGTGTAAATGGATGAGAGTGATCAAACTAGTTTAACAAAGCCAAACAGACAAACGAGATTAAGGCCTCAAAGTTTGCCACAAGGCTAAACAAACGCGATCATAGAAAAATAAGGCTGACTCTCACGAAAAACCTAAGGGTTTTGAATAAAGAGTTAGGAAAACTCAAAAAATGCGGGCAAAGGGCTCTTAAATCTTGCCGCCGCGAGAAGGAAGAGTATAAAGTTAATTGCAAGTCAAAAACGCTGGAAAAAGTAATAGGCAAGAATGCAAGTACTAAGGTGCTCGAAAATTGCCAAACTACTCAAAATAGCCTACGAGACAAGCAATTAAGATAAATAGTAAAGGAGCCAAGTGGAGAAAAATTCTTCTATTAATGTTGAGGAAACATTTACAAAGTCCTATACTATTACAAAAAGAAAAAGCAAAAACCCTATACTAGTGGAGCATTCTCCTTGGGCTCCTCAGTGGCCGCACCACCTGTGCCCGCTTCCCGGCTCCTCGCCGGCCGCACCCCCGCGCCCGCTTACGAGGCCGGAGTCGGGAAGGCAGCCGTCCCCGCAAGCACCTCGGTAATAGGAGCAGCTTGTTGCTCGACAGAGGCCGAAGCGGAGCCGCCCGCCGGGGAAACAGATCTCCTATGGCCGGCCCTCTCGGGAAGAACTCCGAGCCGTGGCATCCCCCAATGATAAAGGGTTCTCCCCGAATCGCAGCCTCATCCAATTGGGCGATCGTGCCAGCGAGGGCCACTTCGCCACAGGAGGCGAGAGGCCGGCGAGAGATCCGTGACCCTTGACCTCGTCTCCCTGACAGAGGAACTAGCGCATGCCCGGTACGCACTCCGCGTCGCAGCAACCAGCCGAGCCGATCACGGCTTGGCCAACTGCCGCACGGAGAACATACCCGTGGCCGCGAAGTTCCGGATCTGTGTCCGACACCGGCCTCATACCGGGCCGCACTCACGCGAACTCCTCGGAGTTCTTATACTCCTCGATGGCCTCCTTGCGAGCTTCGCCAAGATCCTCTCCTTCTCCAAGCCAAACTGCGTCGAGGCAAGAACTTCTCGGAGAGGTCATCCGCCTTGGCCTCCGTGATCTCGACTTGCTTTTGGGTGGCATCCGGCTTGACCATGAGCTCGGCATTTCTTTGCTCCATCCTGGAGTTTGTGGCCCTTGAGCTCATCTCGCCGACCCTTTGCCTTTTCAAGGCTCTTCTCCACTTCGGTCACCCGCTCCCGGAAGCCCTTCAGATCGAGACTCCTTGGTAGCGAACTCTTTCTCCTTCGCATCCAAGAGGGAGCTCGTGAGTCCCCACCTTCTCCCGGGCCGGCTCCACTCGCGGAGTTTACCCGCCATGTCCTTGGTGTTGTTGGCAAGCTCAACTGACAGCTATCACAGTCTCCGAGCCGCATAGCCTTATTGCCCACCTGCGAGGAGGATAGTTAGAGCGAGGAAGGCTAAAAGTGTCAAAGGGACGGGACAGAAGAGTCAAACCTCGGTGAGGGCAATCCCAATGTCTCCCATCAAGGCCGACGGGTTCTCCTTCTCCGCCACGGTATGATAGAAGTCCTGGCGAAGAGCCTATTGATAAGCCCGATCCCAACAAACGGAGTTGTGGGAAGAGCGGGCATACAGGTCCACCCCTTCAATGGCGGGCACGATCCCACCTGTTTCCTCTTCTCCTGTGTCTCCTCGCGGGTGGCCAGGAGGAGATCGGTAGGCTACCGAGCATATTGTCCCCGCGGTGGAGGGAGCAGTGGTAGAAGCGGTGTCAGCAGCAGGGGGGCTACGAGAAGAAGTCTCTACCACTTTCTGGGTCTTGGAAGACCTCTCCCTATGCGTAAGATCCGCATCTCTCGCCCTTTCTTTCGATCAAGCCCCGGTTATGCCCGAAGGCAATAGTACGGCCGGGAGATGATGCCCGGAGAGCATTGGGTGGAGGAGGACCCCGGGAGGTGGAGGCAGATTCCCGGTGGTTAGAATAGTTCTGGGAGCGAGATAGAGCCTCCCCGCCTTCCCGCTCGCTACAGCACGGCCTTATCTTTTGTGGGGACCCCTCCCATCTCATTCTCGCCTCTTCGGGCGGCTTCCTTTGTTGGCCCTCTCGGTTCTTGGCCTTCAACCGAGCAAAGCACTTAGAGGGGCCATCGAAGTTATACTCTTCCTGATCTACTCTGGAGGGAAAGAAAAATGGTTAGCAGAAAGCGGTTCAAAAATCAAAGGCAAAATAAATTGGCAACAATTTTTATAAAGGAATCGAGACCGATTATTTCGGGAGGATCGCACTCGCCGCCCAAAGATACGTGTCTTACAATCGGCCTCAAACCGGTAATGTTCGTGCACCCGCCAATCGTGGTCACGGGCAAAGGCTCTATTTCTACTGGGGCATGTGAGGCGCCCTCCCGCGAGGAGCCACCCCGAGTAGATCAATAGGGCTCATCTTCCACTATGGCGCCCACGTCATATACGGGCTCCTCCCCGCTATCCAAATAGAGGGCCGCATGCCTCTCTATGGCAAAGACGCATAACATCGGGCCGAGGACGGGTCCGGATAATCGCCACGGCCACCTTCATCGGGACAGGGGTTTGAAGGTTTGGAGAAGGGCCATCCAAATCTTGACTCGATAACCAAAATATCCTTCCGATTCCATTGGTCAAATTTGTTTGAGGGAGGAGAGAAAGTCCCGGTAGAGTAGTTCCTAGCCTTCAAGCTCGTGATACCACTGGCTAACTGGTTACTGGTAGTAGGCATAGAGCCCAGCGGGTAGGTTCATAACCCGGGAATCTGCATACGGCTATGAAGGAGGCAAATGGCCCTGATGGCATTGGGAGTCGGGTCCATGGGCGGGCGGGCATTGAACTCCGGGAAGAAGTAAAAGAAAGGGTCCAGGGCGCCTCAACCCATTCTCAAACCGGGCCCCATAAAAACGCAGCTCGGTTGTCCCCGCGGACATCTCGCTATGGTCTCTGGCCGCAGCTTGTCCTTTTCCTTCAAATGAACATGCCCAAGGGTGCGGACACGGTAAGCGTTGCGGTCCACATTATAAACCTCATAAATCTCCTCCTCCCAGTCAATGGTGGCCACCTCCTTGGCCTTCTTGCTACGGCCACGACCAGGATTCACACCCCTAGCTGGCCTCTTGCCTTTGTTCCGGGCAGGGGCCACAACCTCCTCCTCCTCCTCGGAGTCAGAGCTCTCGAAGGCATCCAAAATGTTTGTGGTCTCAGCGGCCTTCTTAGAGGTCCTCGCAGCCCTCCTAATATCGACCTCGCGGTCATCCTCCTCGGTCTCCGTGCTCGTCGAGCCAAAGAGACCAGTGGCATCACCGCGGGCAGAGGTCACTTCATCCTCATCCTCCCCGCCTACAGTAGTCTCAAAGTTCAGAGGCTCCAGCTCCTCACTGCTGCTCAGCTCAATTGTCCCCGCCCTAGGGGCCGCGGGCACAACGGGGGGAAAGATGGTACTCAGGGGCAGAACATCTAAAGGGTCACTCAGGGTCCCCGCGCTCGGTGCCCGCGAATTGTTTGATTGATCGTGGTCCATTAGTTCACACTTTTCCCGGGCCACAAACTACTGGGACGCGAATCGCTCTCCTCACTAATTCAACGGCGTTCGTAGCCGAGCCTCTCTCGCGGAAACCCGCACAAAACCCCCATTACAAAATTTCTCGGCCCTCTTGGTATCCCCCAACACCAAAACATCACCGTTCCTTTTTACCCTTTTATCCTTGGCCTCCCACAACCGGGTGGGACAAAAGGCCCCCATCGGGATTTTTCACGAAGTATTGGAAGCACTCGAGGGATAACCTAAGCCACCCACGGCCTACCTTCCTAAATATCCCCCGTCCGTTTACAAACGGCAAACGGATCCGGGGTGCTCCCATCTCCTAACTCTGCATGGGACGGCGGGGTCCAAACTCTCGAGTGGTCATTATTCGAAACCGGAAAAAGAAAAATAGAGGGAGATGAAGAAGAAAAAACACCCAATTACTTACGAGAGAAAGATTGAGAGATGGATTCGGAAAACAAGAGAGCACGAAGTTCGCAAAGAAGAAATTTCTCTCTCAAAGGGCTCTCTCAAGGTTTGGAAACGGTAAAAGGGTTTGAGGTTTAAGGGTTTGGTATTTATAAGGCCTACCTATACGGGTTAACCCGTTAACCCGTATTAATTAGCCCACAAATTCAACCTCGGACCCCGAACCGTCTCCAACGTTTGAAAATTCGAAAAATTAAATACCCTTTGCATTTATTGCCCCCTCGATGAACGACACGCACTCGTACGTACCACTAACCCGTCTTTTCATCTCGCCAAGGGGCCCACTCGTTAACCGGGAGGCACGCCACGCAAGGGACCACGTGTCACTCACCGGTGCCTTCCGAACGTTCCCGTTGGCCACGTAGGGCCAAGCAATGACAACAAAAAGCGCTAACACCGGTGCTCGCTCGAGGAACAATTGGAGCAAACCGAGCTTCTAGTAGCTCCTCACTGCACCATAAATAATCACACTTGGAGCTAGGGGCCATTGATGAGCCCGGATCTACCGGGACCGGCCCGCGCTCTGCCTAGTCCAAGGAACCGACGTAGCAGCTTCTTAGACCGTGGAGGGAAGACCGCGGACAAATAGGCCCTCGCGGTCAAGACCGCGTCCCTCCTCGCATCGTCCCCATCGAGGACCATCGGGACCCTACTCGCCGGATCCGTGCCCGCATGAGTCATGACCGCATCAACCGTGCTCGCGTCATATATCTTTGACCGCGGCACAACGTTGACCGCGGGCACATGCCGCTTGGTTAATGTCAAGCCTTACCGAGCAAGTTAGCTTACTGGCTCGACAGCCACTTGCCGCCGCTCCCCATAACGCATTCAATGTGGCTCACCCGGCGCTCTACTATTCCATTTAATGCACTAAGCCGGCCACACGGCTCATGTCCCTTTCACCATGCCCCCCGGACAGCCAATGTTCCCTCCCCGACAGACCAATTAGCTGCGGACACGTGTAGCTGGTCAAATACCAAAGTGCCCCCTAGGGCTGATCTCATGGCTTACATCAACAAGCACCATGGCATTGCCTATAAATAGAAGGCCTTTACCCCCTTGGGCAAGGTAAGTTCCATATACAATTGAGTAAGCTCTATTACTCTCTAAACCTAAACACACACACACACTCCAAAGGTATTCAAAGCCTTATTACTCAGTATTCTTACTCTCACACCCGAGGGCCTGAGTTGGAGTAACATCCAACTTTGACCTTAACGGTGCTTGTTTGTGTTGTGATCTAGGTACATCAAACCATCAAATATATCCTAGCCAGATATCCTTGAACCGCTCCTGACCCCCAAAAGCTGTGGCGTCATCAGAAAGAGAATCAAAAGATGCCGGAAAATTTCCCATAAGCCCCTTGATGCTCAGATTTCAGATTTATTCTTTTTTTTTTAAATTTTTTTTTTTTTTGTAAATTTCAAATAAAGAGTTATTTTCATATTATATTTTTTCAGACACTCTTCCCCCTAATTGGGAGCGATCGCTTCACAACATAGCGCGATCGTCCTATATCTTCTGGCCTTTGGGTCCGACCGGCAACCGCTCCCATTAGAGGGGTGCGATCGACCTCCTCCAATTTCAGCTTAATGTCCTCCATTTTCTGCACAATTTTCATTGTTACAACTTCAATAAAAGGTAAAATAGTCTTATAAGTCAATTATAAAAGGTGATTTGATTTTATAATTAATATATAAGAATTGTAATGTGTAAATTATGAGATTAATTCATTGCTATTATTGAAATTTTTTATTTTTTGATTGAAAAAAAATATTTTATAAGTCAATTATAAGAGATGAAGTTGTTATAAGAGGCAAATTGATATTATAATTCAACTTTAAGAGTTGTAATGTGTAAATTATGAGATAATTCGTTGTTATTATTGAAAATTTTAATTTTTTGTTGAAAAAAATTATTTTATAAGTCAATATAAGAGACAAATTAGTTTTATAAGTCACTTATAAGAGATGAAGTAGTTTTATAAGTCAGTTATAAGAGCTAATTTGTTGTTTAACTGAATATGTGAGTCAATATTAATAAAATATTTAAAAAAATAATTTTGTGAAAAAAGTAAAAAAAATGGCTTTGTACTTTATTTATAAGAGATGACTGGCATATTGTGAGATCCCAATATGCCTAACGTAGGTAAAAAAGTTGCTAGTGTTAGACAAATATTTTTTAAAATTTATCAAGAGTACAAGTCAATATATGGTGATGCAACAACAAGTTAGCCTTCTAATTCGGTACTTCAACATTCCTTATCATTATTTGTGGCAAGTTTGTATGTAATACAACAATCTCTTGGCGGTGTTAATGACAAATTTAATAAATATTCATCCACCGAATTTGAACATGATCCATTTGATATTTTTTAGTTGGTGGTTAAGGAGAGCACAATTTTTTTTTCTATCATTTCTATAATTTAAAAAGAAGTACTTGCTTGTACCACATTAACGATTTCGGCGGAGCAAGCTTTTATCATTGGTGGGAATATGTCACAATTTATCATTCGATAGTTTTGAAATTTGTAATTTGTTGAGTGATTGGATTAGAACGGAAAGAAGAAAGCAAGATGACAAGCCAACGGATCTTCTTGATAGCAGGTGGGTACTTTGATGAAACTAAACTGGGAAGCGATTAAGGTAAGTATAATGTAATTTATTTAATTGTTACTATAGTTTTTTTATGGGTTAAAATTTAGATAACTATTGTAATAAAAAGAGGTAAAGGCTCCTAATATATCACTTAATTATAAAAAGGAAAGGTTTGGTTGTGCCCCTCATGTAATTTTTTCCTATAATTAATAAAATTTAAAGGTAACGTCCCTTTTTTCTTTTATATAATTCATTTTGCTTAGTTTTTTTCTATCTTTTTATATACATTTTTGTAAAAAAAAATAGTAATAAAAAATTTTAAAATATTGTTTTCTAGTCAATAAAAAATATAAAAAATAAAAAATAAATAAATGGTAGTCCGTACCCTCTTTGCTTTTATATACTTTCATTCCTTTAGTTTTTTTCTATTTTTTAATATACATTTTCGTAAAAAAAATTGAATAATAAAAAAAGTATAAATTATTATTTCCTAATTAATAAAAAATTAAATAAATAAATAAATAAAGGGTAGTCCGTCCCTCTTTTCTTTTATATATTTTTATTTGTTTAGTTTTTTTCTATCTTTAAAATATTACTTTTTGTAAAAAAATTCAGTAATAAAAAAGTCTAAAATATTATTTCCTAGTCAATAATTTTTTTTAAAAGAGTAAATGGTAGTCCGTCTCTCGTTTATTTTATTTACTTTAATATGTTTATTTTTTCTATATTTTTTATATTACTTTTTGTAAAAAAATTCAGTAATAAAGAAATTTAAAATATTTTTTCCTATTCAATAAAAAAATTTAAAGGTATTTTATATACTTTCATTTGTTTAGTTTCTTTCTATCTTTTTTTTTATATAACTTTTTATAAATATTTTCAGTAATAAAAATATTATAAAACAGTTTTTTCTATTAAAAAAAAAATTGAAACCAAAACCAGCGATTGCAAACGGGAACCATGTTTGGTTGTAATGAAGTGAAATGGTGACTTCGATCTCCCCGTGTACATAAACTAGCCAGTAGTGAAGCGCGATGTGCAAAATCTGATGTTGTCCTGATTAGGGGTGTAATTGGTTCTATTTAAATTGCAGTTAGTTTGAGATCGTATCAAATTAAATTATGTGTTTTGGTTCGATTTTTAAGCATGAATGATTCGATTCGATTTCAAATATTGACAAATCAAATGGCTTGTTTTGGTTTGTAGTCTAACCTTCCCAGACCAAACCAAACCAAACGTGGTTTGAGACGCGATACCGAACCACCAAACCGATTGCGAGACCAAACCGACAAACTAAATAACATTAAATAAACTAATTCTAACTTCCGTTTTGTATCTTATCTAATATTTTCGTATATTTATTAATATTTACCGTTAGATCAATAAAAAAAAACCTACATTAAATAGAATAATCCTAACCCCCGTTTTGTGTCTTAATTTTCATCATTTATTATCTTCTTTGCGATAAATAAATAACCAAGTTCTATCAACGGTCTACATTGTAAAGTAGTTTTCTTCCTTCATCTTCTCTATTCCTCTAGTCTGTCTTACTCCAACTTTCCTCCTAACACTAGGGCTGTACAAAAAATTCGTGGAATCGGATCGGACCAGTAGAACCGGATTAGACCAGTAAAAATCGGACCGAAAAAATAGTATTGGTCTGGTCCTGGTTCCAAAATTTTATGGAACCGATTATTTGATCTGGTTCTGATTTTGAAAAAATTATACGCGGTCCTGGACCGAAACCGGACCAGACCGGATATATATATATATATATATACTTTCTTACCAAGTGGTTGAACAAGGAACTCTTCTTTCTTAACAGTTGATTTTGTTATTGTAATTTGTTTCTTAAATGCTTGCTTGTAGATTTTATTATTGCAAAAAAATATATTATATTTTAATTTGTAGAATCAGTGGAACTGGACCGGAATCGGACCATTAGAACCGGACCGATGGGACCGGTCCTATAATGTAACTAGCCTAAGCCCGTGTCCAAGGCCACGTTTTTTGTTTTTTTTTTTTGTTTTTTTTTTTTAATTTAAAAAAAAAATTAAGGGTAAAATGGGAAAGGAACAAAATAGTGAGGGCAAAATGGGGATTTCGGCTGGTGAAACTGTTCATAGTGGAGCTTCCATTTATACTATAGATGGTCTGGTTCTGGTCCTAAATTTTTACAGAATCGGAGTATTTGGTCCGGTCCTGATTTTCTAAAATTTTGACAAAAATCGAACCAATCCGGACCGTGAACACCCCTACTAAACACCCGCATCTTCGCTCTTTCTCCGTGATCAAGGAAAATATAAACAAATCTAATAATGAGTTGCGGTCTAAATCGTGGTTTAAACTGTAGTGTAAATCATGGTCTGTACCGCGTTCTGAATCGTGGTTTGAACCACATAATTAAACTGTGGTTTGAGTCAAACCGAACCAAACTATAACGGTTTGGTTTGATTCGATTTAAATTTTTTCATGATTCAGTTCGTTTTGTAATTTTCTCAAACCGATTACTATTGTTTCGATTCGTAAATTCCCCCTAATCGAACTAAACCAAACTATTTACACCCCTAAGTCCCGTATGTCCAATCAATATAGCACTCGATTTGTCGGACGCATAGTTAATGGGTACCCGCGTGGCCCATAGGTAAGTTGTAAGGAAAGCCTCAAATTTGTCTCCAAGAATTTTTTCTTGTGGAATAAATCTTCAACAAGGCCCATAGACAAATAGGAACTTGTCTCTGAGCCACACCAATACAAAAAGCCCAACAAAGTGAATCTGAATCAGTTCTCCATATTATCATACCATCTGCGGCACCCAATTAACTAGGCACGGCAAACTTGGGCAGGTTGCTATGGAGAAAGCAATGCAGAGCCATTGCTTAGAGGGTGAAATTCTGTGTTGCCTTGGATCCAGAGCCATCAATGATGCAGGCCGAGACCTATACAAGAAGAGATAGAAACCTAGAATGCCACTCAACTAGGGGTGACGGAAGCCACTCAACGTCACTAATCACGGAAGCCACTCGACGCGACCAAGCCGATAGCTTGATTCAAAGAAGGATGTCACTCACTCCAAGCAAAATGATATTTTGCAAATAAAATTATTATCCAAAACTCTACCTTACAAAGATATGTTGTGGCCTATTTATAGATTACTTGAAACATCCCTCCAAGCTTAGGAATAACAAAATACTTAAATTTTTTAAAGATAAACCTAACAATTAATATTTAGTGATAAGAAAACGTAGAAAACTCAAAAGACTTGATAAACATCAAAACTTAGCCCATTTTCGGATGAATCAGACTTTCAGGCTACCTGTCACGAAAATGTTCATAACTCCCTCTAGAATGATCCAAATTTTGATCCGAAAAGTGAGTTGGAAACTAGATTAGTAGAGCTTTCCAACCATATATTTCTTGTAATGCTTGAATAAACGTAATGGGAGATACAACCTGTAAAAGTTGACTAACTTTGTTGAGAGTGTCAAATACCGACCACTTGGCTCCTGCATCAATAAATTATTTTGAAGTGTTAACGTATTTAGTGGGATTTGATTTTTCCTAATCACAATCCCTTCCTTATAGATAGAGATAGACTCGTATTAATTTTGGGTGATAATCCTTATCATATTTAACTACTTCCTCTTGTATATATATACTAGGGACTTGTATACAATATAATTAACGTGAATGAAATATACATTTAATATTATTTACGTGGTATCAGTCTGAAAAACCCTAACCCTAATACGTTTTCATCCGGCTGCTGTTTCTCTTTCTAACGCCATGTTTACCACTACTAGTTCTTCGTCCGATTCTCTCCCCTATGCGACTTTGATCCATATGATCACTGTCAAACTCACGTCCCTAAACTACCTTCTGTGGAAGAATCAAGTTTCTTCTCTTCTCTCATGCCAAGAACTACTTGGCTATGTTGATGGCACTTTGGCTGCCCCAGCCACTGAGATTGTTGCTCAGGATGGCAAAAAGACTCCCAATCCAGCCTTTATCTCTTGGTCTCACCAAGATCAGAAACTCAAGAGTCTACTTCTTTCCTTCCTCACAGAGGAATCCATGGTCGTAGTGATCGGCTGCCAGACCTCTAGGGCCGTTTGGCTTGCTCTTGAATCTGCATTTAGTCATGCTTCCAAGGCTCGTGAAGTGAGTCTTAAAGACACACTTTTCTCTATGAAGAGAGGTACTCAGTCGGTCTCTGACTATGGCATTCGTTTTAAGTGTGTGTGTGACCAATTGGCTGCTATTGGTCGCGGTATTGATGAGACGGACAAGGCACATTGGTTCCTCCGTGGTCTTGGTCCCTCTTTCTCAGCCTTTTCCGCTTCTCAGATTGCTATTATTCCACTTCCGACGTTCGCTGAACTCCTCCCTCGTGCTGCTAGTTTTGACATATTCCTAAACTCCCTCGAAAATGGAGTTCCTGCCGCTCCTGTTCCAGCTCCTCCTGTGGCTTTTGTTGCACATAATGGGCATGTTGCTGCTGCTGGAAATCGTGGCCGAGGCAGAGGTAATGCAGCCTTCAGAGGTAGAGGTCGTGGTAACCAGCGTCGTCCTCCTCGTTGCCAGATCTGTCGCGTTGAAAGCCACTATGCAGACAAATGTGATCAGCGGTTCTCTCGTGATAGTCCAGCGAAGCTAGCTGAAGCCCTCACTGCTTCATGCAATATTTCTGAGACTACACCCTCTGATTGGTACATTGAAACTGGTGTCACTGCACATATGACTCCGTCCTCCTCCTCTTTGGACACTTCAGCGGATTATTCTGGTAATGAGCGTGTTGTTGTGGGTAATGGTGCTCTTCTTCCTATTACTAAAATTGGATCTATCTCTCTTTCTCATGATATTAAATTATTGGATGTTCTTGTTGTCCCTCATATTACAAAGAATTTATTATCCATCAGTAAACTCACGGCTGATTTTCCTGTTGACGTATTATTTACTGATTCATCATTTGTTATTCAGCATTGGGTCAACAAGGCAATCATGGCAAGAGGCCGGCGTGATCATGGGCTATATGTGTTGGAGCATGGACAACAAGTTTTTATTTCTTCTATTAGTACCAGTCGTCTTCGTGCATCTTTTGAGTTATGACACTCTAGATTAGGCCATGTCTCTCATGATATAATTTCCCTTTTGAATAATCTTTGTCATTTAAAAGTTACTTCTATTTTACCTAAGCCTTCTCTTTGTACGTATTGTCAACTTGCAAAGAGCAAGCATTTACCCTTTGTTTAAAATAATAAACGTGCTTCGCACGTCCTAGATTTGGTTCATTGTGATTTATGGGGTCGTGCTCCGGTTGCTTCCACAAATGGTTATTGGTATTATGCAATTTTTATTGATGACTTCTCTCGATTTACGTGGTTTTATCCGTTGCATTCTAAAGCCGAGTTTTATGATATATTGCTTGCTTTCTCTGCTTTGGTTCGTAATCAATTTGATTGCAATATTAAAGTTTTTCAAAGTGATGGTGGATCTGAATTCACAAGTAACAGGGTTCAAAAGTTTTTTTGTGACAATGGCATTAACCACAATATCTCGTGTCCCTACACTCAAGAACAAAATGGTAGAGCCGAGCGTAAGCATCGTCACATTACAGAAACAGGTCTTGCTATGATGTTTAATGCCCATGTCCCGACGTCTCTTTGGGTTGATGCTTTTTCTTCTGCGACTTATATTATTAATCAGCTTCCATCTTCGGTCTTGAAGGGAAAATCTCCATTTGAGATGTTGTTTCATACTCCACAAAATTTTGAAAACTTTCACCCATTCGGGTGTCCGGTATTTCCATGTCTACGAGATTATGCCAAGAATAAGCCCTCACCTCGCAGTGCTCCATGTGTTTTTATTGGCTATAGCAGTTCGTATAAAGGGTTTCGGTGTCTCGATCCTCTCACAGGCAGAATATATCTCTCACGCCATGCTCGGTTTGATGAAGTTGATTTTCCTTATTCTGGTTCGGCTAATACAACCACAACAAATGATCTTGTGTTTACTTCTTTTCTTGAGCTACTTTGACCGAGTCTACCTCGACATCTCCGATCACCGGTTCATCTTCGGAGTCCTTTTCTGGGATACCTCTCTCCAACTCATCTCAGTCCGAGCCTTGCAGCCTCTGTTCGCCTGTTCAGACTTCCGCTTCTGGGCCTACTGCAGAGCCATCTCTTCTCGTGCAGCCAGAGCCCACTGGTCCTCCCTCACCAGAGCAGCTTGTGGTTGCTCCTACATCTGCTCAATCTGTCGGTAGGCATCCCATGACTACTAGGGCCAAGGCTGGAATTTTTAAGCCTCGTCATTTTGTTAACTTAGCTCACACGACTCTATTAAGCTCGTTGCTCTCTTCCTCGGAACCCAAAGGATTCAAATCAGATGCAAAGCATTCTCATTGGGTTGCAGCTATGGATGAAGAAATGGCTGCCCTTCGCACCAACCACACTTGGGATCTTGTTGCTCGTCCTAGTAACGCTAATATTGTTGGCTCGAAATGGGTATTTAGAACCAAGTTTCTTGCTGATGGCTCTATTAACCGTCACAAAGCACAGTTAGTCGCTCAGGGCTTCACACAACTACCAGGATTTGATTACTTCCATACATTTAGTCCTGTTGTCAAGGCTTCTACCGTTCGAATTATTCTTGCACTTTCTGTTCTTTTCAAATGGCCTCTTCATCAGCTTGACGTCAAGAATGCGTTTCTTAAGGGAATTCTTTCCGAAACGGTCTATATGGAGCAACCCCCTGGTTATACGGATCCACGTTTTCCCGATCATGTGTGTCGGCTAAAAAAGGCATTATATGGTCTCAAACAGGCACCTCGTGCCTGGTTTCAACGGTTCAGCGCCTTTCTTGTCACTCTTGGGTTCTCCTGTAGTCGAGCGGATACCTCCCTTTTTATCTTCCATCGTGGCACTTCGATTCTATATTTATTAGTTTATGTCGATGACATAATTCTAATAGGTAATATACCATCTTTGATTCAGCAATTTATCATTCGACTCCGTGATGAATTTGCTATCAAAGATCTTGGTCGCTTAAATTATTTCTTGGGTTTAGAGGTGACTTATACTCCTACGGGTTTATTCTTAAGTCAGACCAAGTATGCCCATGACATTCTCAAGCGAGCTGACCTTCTCGACTCCAAACCTGTGGCCACTCCTCTTGCTGTTGGTACCGCTCTTTCAACTACTGGCTCTCCATTTCGTGATCCTACACTCTATCGGTCTCTTGTTGGCGCTCTTCAATACTTAACTATTACTCGCCCAGACGGGCCAGACCTCTCCTTTGCTGTGAATCTTGTTAGCCAGTTTCTTCATTCTCCCACTGATGACCACTTTCAAACTGTTAAACGCATTCTGCGTTACGTTAAAAGCACCATTGCTTTCGGTCTTTCTTTCACACATAGCTCTGATCATTCTATTCTTGGGTACTCTGATGCGGATTGGGCTCGTTGTTTGGAAACACGTCTCTCAACTTATGGTTACTCTATTTTTCTTGGCGGTAATCTGGTGTCTTGGAGTGCAAAGAAGCAACCTACCGTTGCTCGCTCTAATTGTGAATCTGAGTATCGTGCTCTTGCTAACACTGCAACTGAACTTGTTTGGGTCACCAATTTGCTTCGTGAACTTCGCGCTCTTCCATCAGCGGTTCCCTCATTGCTCTGTGACAATAAGAGTGCAATCTTCCTTAGCCAGAATCCTGTTGCTCATAAACGTGCCAAGTATATTGATCTCGACTATCATTTTGTTCGAGAATTGGTCTCCACAGGAAAACTTATGACCAAGTTCGTCCCCTCTCATCTTCAAATTGCAGATGTCTTCACCAAGAGTCTTCGTCGTCCCTTGTTCGAATTTTTTCGATCCAAGCTTCGAGTTGGAACCAATCCAGCCTCTCGCTTGAGGGGGGGGGGGTGTTAACGTATTTATTTAGTGGGATTTGATTTTTCCTAATCACAATCCCTTCCTTATAGATAGAGATAGACTCGAATTAATTTAGGGTGATAATCCTTATCATATTTAACTACTTCCTCTTGTATATATATACTAGGAACTTGTACACAATATAATTAACTCTGTTATAAAAGACTCCGCCTAAGGGCGCCTAGGCCTCGCCTAGGCGCTAGGCCCTTCTCCAACGTCTAGTTCTAATTCCCGCCTAGGTCCCAACTAATTCCGATTAATCCCGATTAGTCCCCGACTAGTCCCCGCCTAGGCGCTAGGCCCGGCTCCGCCGCCTAGCATCCGCCTAGCGCTTTTTAGAACCTTGATAATTAACGTGAATGAAATATACATTTAATATTATTTACATGAAGAGAGGCAGAATTATTTTCGCTAAGTAAAAGGGGGCAAAAAAGTATTAATCGGACCAGAAACTGATGTTATGATTCCAATTTACAAATTTACAGATGTATATTACGATTAACTTTATTTGCTTGATCAGTAAAACAAATTAGTCAAATGCGTATTGATCACTATAACGAATTAATAGAAATGCATACAAGCTGATATAAATAAATATCTCTTTAATAAAAAAATAATTTTTTTTTGCCAAGAAGGATAAAAGTAAATAAAATGTATGTGAAAAAGCAATTTCATTTATCCCTTTGTTCTTTTTAGATCTAATACAGTCTTTTCTTTTGTATCTTTAATAAATAAAATAATATTTTTTTGCCAAAAAGGGTAAAAGTAAATAAAATGTATGTGAAGAAGCAATTTCACTTATCCCTTTGTTCTTTTTAGACCTAATACAGACTTCAAAAGATTCTTTGAATATGGGTCGGTGGTGATATTCAGAGGCTTAGCTATCCCAAGGGGTTAAAGGGGGTAATTGTTGTTGTAATGAAAGCCTAGACTTGTTTATTTGCATTGAATCAATATTTATAGTTACAATGGAGAATCCTATTTGTACAAGGATTGTAAATAATAACTAAACATGGAGAATAAACTAGTTTCCTAATCTATGAGATTTGATAATATATTCCTAATACAAGTAGGAAAAATATATTAAGAAACTTTGGGATGTTTCCTAAACCAAGCAAGGGCTGCAGTATGGCCGAGGCGGGCGCTTGATGTTGGGCCAGGCGTGCGCCTGGCTTCCAGAGAAGGTGGCCGAGACATTGGGCCATGAGGCGGCCGCATGACACATCTTGAGGCGTGCGCCTCAAGGTCCGAGGCTTTAGTCTTGTTTTCTCCATTGTGAGGCGGGCGCATGGAGATAGATGGGGCGGGCGCCTCATACTCAGCAACATCCTTCATTGTTTGATCATTTCTAGGAACAGCAGTAGCTTTATCCTTAACACGCCCCCGCAAGATGGACGATCCGTAGAGAAGGCCAATCTTGGAGATAAGATATTGGAAGCGTATGCGAGGCAGTGGTTTTGTGAGAACATCTGCGAGTTGATCTGAGCAAAGCAATGTGTTGTACTCGAAGGGAACCAGACTGAATTTGCTCACGAACAAAATGAAATGAGAGGGCCACGTGTTTCATACGAGAGTGAAAAACCGGATGTGCAGAGTAGGTGGTGGCACCAAGGTTGTCACAGTAAATTACAGGCGTAGCAGGGGATGGAAACCCCAGCTCGGTGAGTAAGTTTCCAACCCAAGTAAGTTCGGCTGCGGTGTCGGCGATAGCCCGAAATTCGGCCTCAGTAGTGGATCTAGCAAGAGAACGTTGTTTTCGTGAAGACCAAATGATCGGGTTCTTACCCAAGTAAACAAGTAAGCCAGAAGTGGATACGAAATCATCTTTGTCTCGGCCCAATCGGCATCGCGAAACGCATGAAGGGAGGGAGGAGATTTCGCAAAATCGAAGACCAAGATGCATGGTGCCATGAAGGTAGCGTAGAAGACGCTTCAATGCAATCCGGTGAGAAGATTGTGGATTTTGCATGAATTGCGCAAGCTTGTTGATCGAGAAGGCGATGTCGGGACGAGTGAATGATAAGTGCGAAGTCCACCAACAATAGCACGGTATGCGGTGTGGGTCAGCAGTGGAGTGGCGGTGGATCGAGTGAGGGGAGGAGATGTTACTATAGGAGTGGGAAGCGGCTTGCGAGTCAATCATTTTGTGACGGGTGAGAAGGTCATGGATATATTTGGTTTGGGAGAGGAGAAGCCCGTGATGGTTAGGGACGACTTGACACCCCAAGTAGGACAAGGGCCGAGGTCCTTGAGGAGAACCGGTTGGATAGGTTGGAGATGAATGGCGAAGGTGAGTGGGAGGGACCGGTGACAATGATATCATCAACATAGACAAGTAGGTAAATTGGAGATGGGGATGTGTTGAAGATAAACAGAGAGGGATCGGCTAAGGAGGGTTGGAAGCCATATGTGGTGAGGTGGGTTTTGAGTTCTTGAAACCATGCCCGGGGAGCTTGTTTGAGGCCATAGATTGCTTTTGACAAGCGACAAACAAAGGATGGGTTGGTGGAGTCCTCAAATCCGGGGGGTTGTGTCATGAAAACGGTTTCGAGAGAGTGCCTTGAAGGAAGGCGTTGTTGACATCGAGTTGGCGAAGGGCTAATGGTTGGTTGTGGCGAGGATAGCGATGGCCGGTGTGGCTGGTTTGACTACGGGGCTAAAGGTTTCGGTGTAATCGACACCGGGTTGTTGGTGAAAACCTTTGGCGACAAGCCGGGCCTTGTATTTCTGAATGGTGTTGTCGGGGTTGTATTTGACGCGGAAGACCCACTTGCATCCGACAATGTTATGGGGCGTGTAGGTGGAACCAGACCCAAGTGTTGTTGCGGGTTAGGGCTTGGAATTCTTCAATCATGGCATTGCGCCAATGAGGAATGGATAGGGCTTGTTTGGTGGTGGTGGGAAGACTAGTGGGAGATGTGAGGAGGATAGGTTGGCATACTTGGGGTTGGGTTTGGTGATGCCATGGGAAAGTCTAGTGGTGATGGTGCGGGTGGGAGGTGGAGGGTGGTGGGTTGGGAGTGGGTGGTATAGCATCAAGTTGAGTTGTGGTAGGGGTTCATTAGTGGTGGGATTGGGAGAGGGATGAGTTGGGGAGGGGGAGTGGGGGAGGCGGAGGGGTTGGGGTTGGGGTTAGGGGAGTTGGGATGGAGGGGTAGTGTCTAGAATGGGGAGAAAAAGGGTGTGCCATTCGGAGGGGGAGGAGTGGGAGTAGTGGGGGATGATGTGGTGAGGGAGTTGTATGGGAAAGTGTTTTCAACAAAGCGGACATGGCGGGAGGTGTAGACACGATGAGAGGTAGGGTCAAGCGGTAGTACGCGCTTTGCGTGGGTGAGTAACCAACGAAGATGCAAGGGATGGATTTTGGGTCAAGTTTGTGGGTGGTGTATGGGCGGAGCCATGGGTAGCAAAGGCAACCAAAACTACGGAGTTTGGTGTAGTTTGGAGGGAGCGGAAGAGGCGGAAGTAGGGGGAATCATTGTTTAGGGTGGGGGTGGGTAATCGGTTTATGAGGTAGGTGGCGGTGGTGAGCGTAGGGCGAAGGGTGAGGGGTAGGTTGGCGTGGGAGAGAAGAGTGAGGCCGGTTTCAACAATGTGGCGGTGACGACGTTCGGCGTACCCGTTGTGTTCGCGGAGTGTGAGGGTGTGGTGAGGTGGGTGATACCGTTTTGACCAAGAGTGGGTGTGAGTTTGAGGTATTCACCCCCATTGTCGGAGTAGATTTGAATGATGGGACGATTGAAGTATTTTTCGACTAAAGCTTTGAAACGGAGGAATGTATTGTAGGTGTCGGATTTATGTTTAAGGGGATAGAACCAAATATATTTGGTGTAGTGATCGACAAAAATAACATAGTATTTGAGGTTGTCTAGGGAGTGGATTGGAGAGGTCCATACATCCGAAAAGATGAGGTCAAGGGGACCATGGGAGACGAGAGAGGAGGATGCAAACGGCAGCTTGTGGCTTTTGTTGACAAAACAGGAATTACATGGGGGTAAACTAGAGGAAATAGGTAAACTGAACTTGCTACGTAATAAACTAAGGATGGGGGAAGAGGGATGTCCTAATCTATGATGCCACAACTGCGATGAGAGAGAGCTTGAGTGAGCTTGAATGGGCGGAGGGTGCCAAATGTAGACGCCATCCTCAAGGTGTCCATGGATAAGTGTTTGGCTCGTGGTTTGGTCCTTGATAAGAAAGGAGGAGTGGGAGAATTCAATGATGGCATTGTTGTCACGACAAAACTGAGATACGGACAGAATATTACGAGTAATAAGGGGGACGTGTAAGATATTATTAAATTTGAGGAGGGAAGAGAATGTGGGGAGAGAGAAGGAACCTATATGAGAGATCGAAAGGGAGGAACCATCGCCGATGATGACGTCGTCACTGCCAATGTAGGGTGTGTATAGGGCAAGGTTGGAAAGATTGTTTGTGATGTGGTTGGTTGCACCACTATCAATGAGCCAAGAAGGAGGGGGAGAGGGGTTGGGATAGGTGGCGTTGTGGGCTTGGTGGTTAGGGTGTGGGTTTCGATGTTGGTGATGGTAGGGGGGGATTTTGTGGGGTGGTATTTGGTGGTATGGTAAGAGATACGGTTGGTTGATGGGCGAGTTTGGGCGGTGAAGGCGGTGGTGGGGTTGGATGGGTGTACTAGAGAGGCGATGGTGGGATCTAAGGTTCTTGTGGGAGCCCTACGGGTGGGGCAAAATTGGCGAAACCATTTTATGGCTGCCGGGTTATGGGTAGAGGTGGTGGTGGCCGGTTCATCGTCGATTTTAGCGACAGATTGGTGGGGAGCCTTTGGAATGATGGAGGAAACTCCGACCATTGTAGGGTGAGGGGGAGGGCTGCCGAAAATTAGAGGGTTTTGGGAGAGGGGGTTGAATCTTGCCGCTCTGATACCATGTTGTAATGAAAGCCTAGACTTGTTTATTTGCATTGAACCAATATTTATAGTTACAATTGAGAATCCTATTTGTACAAGGATTGTAAATAATAACTAAACATGGAGAATAAACTAGTTTCCTAATCTATGAGATTTGATAATATATTCCTAATACAAGTAGGAAAAATATATTAAGAAACTTTGGGATGTTTCCTAAACCAAGCAAGGGCTGCAGTATGGCCGAGGCGGGCGCTTGATGTTGGGCCAGGCGTGCGCCTGGCTTCCAGAGAAGGTGGCCGAGACATTGGGCCATGAGGCGGCCGCATGACACATCTTGAGGCGTGCGCCTCAAGGTCCGAGGCTTTAGTCTTGTTTTCTCCATTGTGAGGCGGGCGCATGGAGATAGATGGGGCGGGCGCCTCATACTCAGCAACTTCCTTCATTGTTTGATCATTTCTAGGAACAGCAGTAGCTTTATCCTTAACAATTGTTTCCATTGATTTTTTTAAAAATAAAAATTTACTAGTGCAAAATTTATAAAATTTGGGGGTCTAATGCAATTTATTGGTCTTTGAGATAAATTAAATAATACACTAAAATATCCTATCCCATTAACAAAAATACAATTAAAAAATTGTTTTGCAATTTTCGACCCAATTGACAAAAATGGGCCCCCAACTGTATTCATACATGTATGTGTATCAGTGTATTATGTATTATGCATTTTTAAAAGCAGGGATGTCAACGGGTCGAGTTCAGATTGAATCGGTCCTGATCCGAACCCAATCCGAATCTTAATTTTGTCAATCCGACTCGAAAACTTAAAATCCTGCAACCGACTCGATCCGACCCGAATTATACTAAAAATCAATTTTTTTTAGCTCAAATATGATTGAGTAAAATTTATTTTTAAGCACAATGTTTAATATTCCATAGAAAATAGTTCAAAATCTCAATTACAAACACAAATAAAAAAATAAAATTTCGAAAAATGTTAAATATATTTTATTTTTCTTTTAGATTAACCTTTTATTTAGCGTTCGAGTCAGATCAGGTCGGGTTTCGGTCGAATCAATATGATTCGGGTCGAATTTCAGTCGGATCAGCAAGGTAATTTGAACCCGATCAAATTTTAAGAATTACAAGCCAAACTCTAATTTTTTGAATCGAATCGCATTCGATTCGAATCGAGTTCGATCAAATTGTCATTCCTATTTAAAAGGATAAAATTGTAAGTTCCATTTTGGAACACTACTATTTTCAACCTTAAATGAAATCTACCGAACATAGCATGGAAAGGGATATTTTAAAACGAGTAGGTTTTGGGGGAAACTAGTTTCTTCCTAACATTATAAAAAGTCTTGTTTTAAAAATCGAAATAAAGGCACGTACAATTTCTTTTTAAATAAAAAACAAGACTTTTTATAATATTTGGAGAAACTAGTTTCCTCCAAAATTTTCTGTTTTAAAACAAGTCGGCACGCTTTTACTACTTATACAGTACTACTTGTCTATGGATGAGTAAAGGAATCTTGGATCTATCAATAACGTTGCATCTGAAATGTACATTGCATATAATTCTGAGCCCACTAAGAAGGAACATTTACATCATTGTCCTCTCCAAAGTTCTTAAACACGTTCACATGAAATGAAAGATGATATCTTTTCGTTTCACATAGAAAATATATAAAAAATTAATTTGCTATATAAAAATTTCATTCACTACTACTAATTATCAAATTACTAATAAAAATTTGTGTTCGAGGACACGTATTTTTTTTTTTAATTAATTTTTTTTTTAAAGGGCAAAATGGAAAAGGGACAACTTAGTGAGGGCAAAATGAAAAATTTGATATTTGGTACTGTTCATTCAACTGTTCACCCATGTTGCCATTTATACTATAAATTTATTAAATTTTTGGATGCCTGTGATATAGGTTGTGATTGAATCAAATGAGAAGGTGATTAATGGGCCAGTTTGTGGTGTCTTCATAGCGGTTCGGGATTCGGGTTCAAACCATTACAAATTGTATCCGAGCGAAACCCCGACATTAAATCTTGCGAGTTAGCTTCGGGCTTGAGTTGTTACATTATTACAAGTTCATGTACATTGTAGCACTTATTTTTACGTATAAATCAATTATTAAGAATTATTTTTAAATAATTTGAAGCATATCAACCCTACTTTTAATGTTAATATATAGATTTACACTAAAGAAAATTTGTAATTCCGTTGCATGGAAAATATGTAGCTATGTTGTAACCTACGGTCCGAATTTCCATCATGAATAATTATAATTATTCAACCATAATATGGCTAGCAAATATTTCCGATAATAATCTTCCAAAACAAGGGTATTTGTCTCCGCCAATCACTGAAGGGTCGGTGACTGGTGGTCCAAGACTTAGTCAGTCGAAACTGAAAACTAAGAACTGGATATCAAAAAAAAAATTAAAAAAAATATATCATCAACGAATGGTAGCTTCCACCATTTAATTTAACGGCCCAGCCCCCTTGGCACACGGTGCAACAATTAGCAGTCAAAATATCCAATAGTTTCGCTAAAAAATACAAAGTGTAATATTAATTTGATATAATATTATTTTTTTGGTATAATAATAAATTTATTTGGTCTTGATTTGGACCAATTGAGAAAATTACAAAGATTATTATCAAATTACTAATAAAAGCCCGTGTTCGAGGATACGTATTTTTTTTTAATTAATTTTTTTTTAAAGGGCAAAATGGGAAAGGGACAACTTAGTGAGGACAAAATGGAAAATTTGATATTTAGTACTGTTCATTCAACTGTTTACCCATGTTGCCATTTATACTATAGATTTATTGAATTTTTGGATGCCTGTGATATAGGTTGTGATTGAATCAAATGAGAAGGTGATTAGTGGGTCAGTTTGTGGTGTCTTCGTAGCGGTTTTGGATTCGGGCTCGAACCATTACAAATTGTATTCGAGCGAAACCTCGACATTAAATCTTGCGAGTTAGCTTCGGGCTTGAGTTGTTACATTATTACAAGTTCATGTACATTGTAGCACTTATTTTTACGTATAAATCAATTATTAAGAATTATTTTTAAATAATTTGAAGCATATCAACCCTACTTTTAATGTTAATATATGGATTTACACTAAAGAAAATTTGTAATTCCGTTGCATGGAAAATATGTAGCTATGTTGTAACCTACGGTCCGAATTTCCATCATGAATAATTATAATTATTCAACCATAATATGGCTAGCAAATATTTCCGATAATAATCTTCCAAAACAAGGGTATTTGCCTCCGTCAGTCAGTCACTGAGGGGTTGGTAACTGGTGGTTCAGGACTTAGTTGGACAAAATTGAGAACTGAATATCAAAATAATAATAATAAAAAAAATATCATCAACGAATGGTAGCTTCCACCATTTAATTTAACGGCCCAGCCCTCTTGGCACACGGTGCAACAATTAGCGGTCAAAATATCCAATAGTTTTGCTAAAAAATACAAGGTGTAATATTAATTTGATATAATATTAATTTTTTGGTATAATAATAAATTTATCTGGTCTTGATTTGGGCCAATTGAGAAAATTATAAAAATTGATAAAATAATTAGATAATAATTTTTTGAAATACCCTTTTATAATTTTAGGTCCCACAAAAATCATTAATTAGTAATTATTAGAAATTGAAAAAATAATCTTACAATTTAATCAAAATATGACTATATTTATTTGCTTTCTAATAAAGTTCAAAATTTAAAAGGAGTTTATCTCAATATTATCATCAACTTCCAATACCTTTCAACTTATTATATATACATATAATGAAATTAGTTTATACTCCCTTCCTTTCAAAATATTTGTCCCATTTGACTTTTTTGTTAAATTTTAACCACAAATATATGACAATTTAATTATGTTCATGAAATTTTAAAAGTTCCTATTGATTCACCATTAATAATATTACCAACAACAACTTTTAAAATTTCATGAACATGATTAATCTCTCATAAATTTGTGGTCAAAGTTCAACAGAAAAGTCAAATGGGACAAACATTTTGAAAGGAGGAAGTACATAAATTTGAAATTCATTGAATCTGTTAAAAACTCTTTAAATTAATAAGTATTAATTTATCAATAAATTAATAACTCTGTTAATTAATAAATTTCATTGATTTCGATATTATTAATTTATAGATTTTTTCAATGTATTTAGTGATTAAATTTAAATTTGTCTGAAGATATGTAAAATAATACTTCCTCCGTCTCACTTCAAAAGAGCCCACTTTTCTTTTTGAGACGTCTCACTTCAAAGAGCCCATTACATAAATGAAAATATATGAACAGTGTTTCAGATATTTATACCCTCATAATCTTTACTCCCTCCGTCCAGTTAGTACTTCACACTTTCTATTTTGGGCGTTCAATTACATACTTCATACTTTGTCTCCTACATTATTTTAATACTCACAACACCATTATAATTTACTATTTCCTCCACTCATTCTCTCTCCTATTTTACTTTTACACTCACAACATTATATCATTATTTTTTTCCTTAATCCACGCGTGAACAGTAACTGTGAAGTATTAACTTGGACGGAGGGAGTATATATTTACAAAAAAATAATTCATTATATCCTTACAGTGTTAACATATTTACAAAAAAATCATTCATTAATTTACTATTTCTCCTATTCATTCTCTCTCCTATTAAATATTTTTAACTTTTACATTCTCTCTGCTTTAATTTTCTACTCACTTTCAATTTTTTATTCATTTTTAAAAAAAATTCTTAAAAATCTAAAATATTAGCATGGGCTCTTTAAATGAGACGGAGGGAGTAATTCAATAATAATTTTGTGGTTTAATAAATCATAAGCACGTGATAAAGCTCCCATTCCCAACATTGTCAAGTGAACCTTTCTCGCTTACGCTTACCACCTCAACACGTGTCACCCTATCCCCCATCCCTCTCATTTACGTCCCCGTTTTTCCCATTTCCGCCCCGCCTCCCATAAACCAATCACACTGCATCTCCCAACCTCCTCTCCCTCCCTCTCTCGCGCGCACAATCCCAATCCCCAAGGTGAAATCTCATGAGCTCAACTCGAAATGTCTTAACTCCGGTACGCAACAACAGTAGTAATTCCGTTCGATCGTTATATGAACACTTCATATAACGATTTTTCTCCTTGAATAAATAATGATGAAATCAATTAGACTGTTGTTGCGTACGAAATGAGCAGTTAATTGAATTAGTTTGAATTATTATGATGTATATAAGATTTAATTCATGATAATGTATTGAGTTTTGTTTTGAAATTTGAACAGTGGAAATTTTTGAGGGGAATATGAGCAATTCACTGGGACAAAACTTGAGTTTACTTCGGACGACGGTGTTTGAGCATCAAAGCAAAATCAATTCGTCTTGCATTGCAGGAAATACTTTGATTCGAGCTCAAGCGACTTCTCAGTTACGGAAATCGCACTTAACTACCGGTTTTCGCGGCAGTAGATTGAATGTGCGGAAATCGAGGTTGCCGATGGGAACGAATCGTGCGACTTCGGTTGTTCCAAAGGCCGTCCTAGCTACTGATTCTGCTTCTGAGGTAATGCATTTGCATAATTTTACATAATCTGTTGTCATCTTGTTTCTGTGACCTCATTTGTGGTTGAATTTTAGTTATTGAAAGTTCTCTCGGTGAAATTATGTTTGCTGTGCAAGTATCTAGGGATATTTTGGTATGAAATAGCAGTGATTCGTTTTATTGTAATTTTGATTATCATGGAATGAAATTTGTACTAGCAAAATGACTTGAAAGGTAGTGATCATAGGCCCGTTCCAAATTATCACCAAGTGCTTCGATTTGTTTTTTCATCTCATGTTATTTAAGCGTGAACTTCACTAGTAGAGATAAATGGTAGTTAAAATCTGAGAACTGACAATTCTTATTACTGCTATTAATGCCAATTAAAAAATATTTTCAAATTGCAGTAAAATTAGTTAGTCCATAGGAATGTACAAGTAGACTTGGGAGCTTAAGCTTCGTTTGTTTGGTGTTTTCAGAACTCCTTTTGGTGGATACCAGGATGTATCTACTAACTGACTTAACTTTGTAATCTGGAACTTTATTTTTATGCAGTGTCCTTGTTTTTGAAAACTATTTATTTCACCACTGTTATGATTTTCAAATCTATTGAGGTGAATCACAATGCACTAAGTATCTAAAAAGGAGTCATATACTTGCAAATGTTAGCTGGATTGCTGGACTCCATTTGGAAGCACAGTGTGTTAAGTGGACTTAGCTACTATATCTCTATCGAATATCGCTATGAGAGGCAAGGAATTGACTAATCAAGGGACTCATATGTATAGCTGTTGGCCCCTCAATATCACTCCCTTCGGTTTATATGATTAAGAAACTAAAGAGAATGAAGAAAGCTGATGGAATTCAATTTTCTGTTGTCGAGGGCGTAAAATAAAAATAGATAGTGAATGGAAACTAACTGGCACTCTTATTTTAACAGATCCTGATAGGCGAATATGGGTCCTTGTTGATATATTGGAAGTATTGATCTTTATAGGCTGTCTTGTTGATTATTTGTCATGAATCTGCTACTTCTACTCTTCTCAGAATTGTGCTTCCCATTAGGTCTACATATAGACCCCTTTGTCTCATGAATATATTCTACCCTCCGATATGAACAAAGCATTCTCTTCCTTTACTAGGCCTGATTGTGTTAATTCTATTTTATAGAAGCTATGTATTACTTGAGTTAGCCTCTATTTTAATGAGCAGCATATCTGTAGAAATTTTAAGAAATCTTTTCTGGCATCTTACAGGTTGAAACAAATGTCAGTTATGAATGCTATTTTTTTTCATTTTGATATGCTTGGCTCTATCTTCCTTGATCAACTACATTGAGTTTATATTCACATGTTTTTAGTATATTGACCTCTACTTTATTCACTAGGTTATATTTTCTTTTGGAATTTGGATAATTTATTTCCTTCTTTGCTTGTAGCAGCTTGGAGGAAAGTTCAGTCTGGGAGGGAATACTGAGCTACAGGTATCTTTACCTTTGCATAATATTGATATAGCTGCATGTTAAATTTGGAGTGGCCCGCTTTAAGTTCTAGTGAACTCAGATACTGAGAGCTTATCATTTTATTCCTTGTACCAGTGTGTCATATTGATGTCTTGCATATGCAACTGAACAGGTCGATCTCAAAGCTTCTACCGCAGGTTCTAGTGTACAAGTAGATATTCAGGTCACAAATAGTAGTGACAATCTATTTCTACACTGGGGTGGAATACGAAGTAAAAAAGAGTGAGTTGTCTATTTGCTTGTTTTGACTATGTGACTGGTTTAATGCATACCGTTTCACACTTTTCCTCTCCTGTTGTCCAATCAGGAAGTGGTTACTCCCTAGTCGTCGCCCAGAAGGAACTAAAGTATATAAGGACAGAGCCCTTAGAACTCCTTTTGTGAAAGTAAGTTCTTAGCAATGTTAGTTCCATCACTTGAGTTATTGCAGAATACTGCAGGTTAGAGGAAATTTGAACAAGTGAGTTTGTGTGTCTATTCAAAATTTCTTGTAGTCTGGCACCAATTCGGTCCTAAAAGTAGAGATTGATGACCCTGCAATTCAAGCTATAGAGTTTCTTTTAGTTGATGAAGCACAGAATAAATGGTACGCTAACATGTATATGGAATTTATTAATTTCCCATATCCTCTACATAAGCAATTTTACCCCCTTCATTCTTTTATTGCTAGGTTCAAAAATAATGGGGACAACTTTCATGTTAAACTTCCTTTGAGAGAGAAGCTGGTTTCGAACGTTTCAGTTCCCGAGAAGCTGGTACAAATTCAAGCATATTTGAGATGGGAAAGGAATGGAAAACAGATGTATACCCCTGAACAGGAAAAGGTACTGCTGAATTAGCTTTTAATCTTGTTAAATGCCAGCCATAACTAACTGTGATCAACCTCTTTATATGATGTGATCTTGTTAACATATGTCCATAACCAACTGTTATCAACCTCTCTACATGATGTGGATGATGGCCTGTTCCTTGATCATGCTTAGAACTCATAGCCACTATGCTTGCAATATTCATTTACCATGATCTTAAACTTACTCCTCAGTCCAAAATGATAGCAGTGGCTAAGCTAGGATGTTTGTAAATGGGGGCAAATTACTGCAAAGCATATTTTGTCAAATGATTTGTACTCCCTCCGTCCCAAAATGAATGCCCAAAAAATTTCAAATCTTCTCTTGATTAAACCCCTATCCGATTTTTAAAAGGGGGCAAAAATAAAAAACATTGTGCATTTTTTTCTTACAAAAACAAGGGCAAGTTTGCTTATACTGCACTAAAACTCCTGAATTGTAAATAACTGTAGATAATTGCACTAGTAATTTTTTTTTTATTTGTTTAAAAAATGGGGGAAGTTGCCCCCTTTACCTATTGCCTTGCTCTGCCAGTGAATGATAGCTCCCCTTCGTGTAAACGACCAGTTTACCACTTCATGTTGATGATTTGATGGAAGGTAACATTTCAAAATTTTGAACAATCTTCATGAAATCATCAATAGTGATGTGTGGAGAATGTTTTTGGATATTGTAATTACTAATCGAGATCATCCTGAAACTGAGCTAGGTAATTATTGAAGATAATGAATGCACTAAAAAAGAACTTGTTAATAAGATATGTCTTGCTGGAATGCGAAGATGAAGATGTATACATGGTAAAACTAGAAAAAAATAATTCGTTGTGAATAAATTCTCGAGGTGGTAAATTTCCCCCTACAGCAGATAAAATGATAGAAAATGCTTTTAAGGGTTCTAGACATATACAACGTAGACCACTACTGCGCCCATCAACATACTAGAAGTAGGGGAAGCAGAAGGCCAAGACAAACATGACATCAATAGAAGTAGTGACACTTTTGGACTTAGTGTATTTTCTGAGATGAATATTGCTTGTAAGGACAACATTATTACTTCCAGGACATTCATTTCAGAAATTTCTTATTTCTAGTAACACAAAAATTTAGTCAAGAATGTCTGGTGAAGAGGAGTTTACAGAGTTTGATATGGATCAGCACACAAGTAACTAACAGTACTATGTTTCAACTTTGGGTATTATTAGCTAATCTTGCATTAGTAGCGTTGCAATGTTTTTTGCTTTCGGAATATCTTTATCTTCCCCAAGCATCAGAAGTCTATCCAACTCTTCCCTTAAAAATTCCTCCCAACACCTCTGTATTAATCTGAACCTAGAACTTCTGTACTAGAGTTCAGTGAATAATGAAGCAAATAAGCTATTGTGTTCATATGTTTCATGTTCCACCTAAAGTTTCTCTCCACTTTCATCTTTCCACATCGTACACAAGAAAGGACAGATGCAGAAATATTATCTTGTCTGGCTCTTAGCCCAGCTCCAGGAAAAGATGACTACAGACCTTGAAGATATTTAAAGTGGCATATTCAAACTTCAACTCCCTCCTATTGTGAATCGAGGAACACAAACTTCTGTATATCTCTATGTTGTGAGTTATGGTATATTATAATTAAACAATTACCTCGTTCCTCATGTGAACAAGTATGCTTCTCTGATTGCTACCATGATTAGTATAGTTGTGATGTCAAGAGGCACCAAGTTTCACATTTGTTGTTGGTTTTCCATGGGGTAAGGTCAGAGAGCTGCTGCATTTAGGATTTACTAAGTGGATGAGTGTGTTTGACTTCCTTAAGGTGTCAAGATAGATTGCAAGATACGAATCTAATGTTTGTTTAACTTCTTGACAATTGGCATGAATGGTTCTCTTTTCCCTATTGCTAATTTTGGTTTCACTAAATATAGGATGAATATGAAGCAGCTCGAGCTGAGCTATATGAGGAACTTTCTAGGGGGGCCTCCTTAGAGGAGATTCAAGAAAGACTAACAAACAACAAAGGTACTACCGTGACGTCTTCGTCTGAAAAAGGAACCAAAGGAGACATTCGAACTAAGGTTCAAAAACAACCGGGCAAAAAGAGTTACTCTACTCCTGGAAGGATTCATCGAAAGAAGAGGGACTTAATGCAACTTCTCAACAAGTTTACTTCAGTAACCGTTAATGAAAAAATCTCAAATGCACCACGAACCTTGTCTGCGATAGAACACTTTTCTAAAGAAATTTCAGAAAAGAGTGGTGATATTTTGAACAAGAAGGCATATAAGATTGGTGATAAGGAACTCCGGGTTAGATTTGATATCTATTTGATGTTTCTATCCAGGAATCTAGTTATGTGATTAATTCTAAGTTTAGAATTCTTTTACATTTTGAAGGTATCTGTTGCAAAGTCTTCTGCTAAGACTAGAGTTTATTTGGCCACAGATCTTCCAGAGCCAGTTACCCTTCACTGGGCATTGTCAAAGAAACCGGGAGAGTGGCTGGTAATTAGATTTTCTCTCCAATCAATCCTTTCACGTGTTGCGTATGATATACATGTCAACAGTCAACTTAGGAATGTGTATCACCTTCATATGAGCAAGTATTAATCAATTGCCATATTTCAGGCACCACCTCTCAGTTTGTTGCCCCTGAATTCAGTCTCTTTAGAAAATGCTGCTGAAACACAATTTTCAAGCAGCTCCTTTGGGGATCCAACAATCAAGGTCTGACAAGATAATTCTGCTGGAAATATGTATTTTTAACTCTGAATTTCTTTTAGCAGCAATCTGATGTTCTAATTCCAAACTTTAGGTTCAGTCTCTAGAAATAGAAATTGAAGAGAGCAGCTTTGTGGGAATGCCATTTGTTCTTTTATCAGGAGGAAATTGGATAAAGGACAATGGGTCAGACTTCTATATTGGATTTGATGGACCTAAACAGACACAAAAGGTTTCTTAGTATATTATCTTCTCACAAGGATTTGATTTCATTGTCTGTTGCTTTTCCTTTACATTTTTTACTCTTAAACTCCATAAATCAGTTGCTTCCACTGGACTGACTTTACTATTATTCTGTTCTGAATTGAAGGATGCTGGTGATGGTAAAGGTACTGCAAAGGCATTGTTGGATAGAATAGCCGATATGGAAAGTGAGGCTCAAAAGTCTTTTATGCATAGGTTTGCACTCCCTTAAGCTTCTACTTTTGGATCTTTTTATAACACTTTTCTATGAGGATTTCTAGTGAACTTAGATTATTAGATTTTGGTGAAACCAAAGGAGGTTATGGACTTCACTTGGAGCATTGGACCTTCTATGCATCACTCTCTCACCATCTTTGTGTGTGTGTGTGTGTGTGAGTGCGCGCCAGCCAATGACCTTGCTCCTGGACAATCCAAAGCAAGAACTCATTGACCACTGAATTACTCCCCAAAGGCATTTTTAAGGTTCACACGTTCTATTTTTATTTTCGGCTTCTTAATTTCACATAAGTGGTGACAGCTTTGAGTCAACTACCCATATAGAATTAGACGCTGCTTACTCTGTTCGTATGTGATAGTTGACATTTGCACTGTTGGACATCTCCTTTCTAATGGCTTTTTGCATTTGTTTGTCTCCTAAGTTTACCTCAGGATGAGATTTATGGTTTGTCTAGTTCCTACTTGCCATATGCTGATATGCCTATCTTCTCTTGTGCTTCCCCCCACCACGTATTTGGGGTTATGGAAGTGTATTGATCTTTTTCATTATCATTATGATAATAAACCGTGTCTTCTGTCTCTATTTCTTCCTCCTCTCAGATTCAATATTGCAGCAGACTTGATGGAAGAAGCTAAAAACAACGGTGAACTAGGCCTTGCTGCAATTCTGGTGTGGATGCGATTTATGGCTACAAGGCAACTCATATGGAACAAAAATTACAACGTAAAGCCACGGTACAACTCATCTCTTTGCTTTTTCAGAAATTTCTATAGTATGTTCTTTTTCATGGTTTAAGCCTGTAAGTCATGGGACTATGTATTCATGATAATCAAATTATCTCAAATAAAGTTTGGCACTTGACTCATCAAAAACGTGCATTTAGTTAATCTCATGTGTCCATGAAGAACCTACAGACTTGCATGTGCCCTTGAGATCTTCCTCTATGCTTGAAACTAATTCCAAGTTTGCTCTTAATCATCTGTTGCTGCAGGGAGATAAGTCAAGCTCAGGATAGGCTTACAGACTTGCTCCAGGATGTATACAAAAGTCAACCAGAGCATCGTGAACTTGTAAGAATGATTTTGTCAACTGTTGGTCGTGGCGGTGAAGGGGATGTGGGGCAGAGAATCCGGGATGAAATCCTGGTTATCCAGGTATGTACCTAAAGTCTTTTATCTTCGTCTTTCTTATTTTTGTTTTCCATAGGATCAAATTGTTTATGAGCTTATGTGGTTTAATTTAATCGACTGCAGAGAAATAATGATTGTGCGGGTGGAATGATGGAGGAATGGCATCAGAAGTTGCATAATAACACCAGCCCTGACGATGTTGTGATCTGTCAGGTATTATCATATTAAGCTGGTGATAATTTCTCAATTGTTATACTGTGTTCATTTTTGTCATGAATTGGTCATTTCTGCAGGCACTAATTGATTACATCAAGAATGACTTTGATATCAGTGTTTACTGGAAAACATTGAATGAGAACGGAATAACAAAAGAGCGGCTTTTAAGTTATGATCGTGCTATCCATAATGAGCCAAAATTCAGCAGAGACCAGAAGGATGGTCTTTTGCGTGATCTGGGGAGTTACATGCGAACCCTAAAGGTTGGCTTCAAAATACCTTTTCTTTCATGTACATCATTGTACACTGTTTAAGCATGGAAATTGTGATTAGACTTATGTCAATAAGAAATGCTTAAACAAATACTTTTAACTCTCTTACTCAACCATAAACTACAGTTTGCAGAAGGCCGGCCTGAAACTGGAATTTAAATGCTTCATATTTCCCACACCAGGTGGTGAAATGGTCCTACCTGCATCATTGTTCTTGGATGCAAGACATTTCATTGTAAATGAATTTAAAAGCAGTAGATGCAGACAGAAAGAACTGAACCCATGAACTTTTCATATCAGTTCTTTGATAACATGTCACATCGCCAATTGCTGTAAAAGCTTCAGCTTCTAGAAAGAGACTTGAGTATGCATATTGGGCCTAACCATCAGAAATGCAGCGTCCTACAGTAAAATACTGCAATTTTGCATGGTCAAGCTCCTAACACATCAAGCTCCTTTTTTGAGGTTTAGTCCAATTCATTGATATATAAGGAATGGAAACCTCACAAAACAACAACTCTAAGAAAGATCCCAAATCTTAATCAGTTAGAAATGCAAAATAGTAGGAACTCCACATTAAATTAGTTTCTCTACAGGCGTCAACTGTCACTTCCATTGAAATTAGAGCCACCATTTTCCTATACGTTGTCATGTTGACTATTTATTATCAAGTCAAACCATAAGAGGAAAAAAAAGAAATAGTAATAACAACAACAATAAAAAATTTGAGCCTCCATCTTTTAAGTACTCGTTTTAAGCCACAAAAACATGACATACCATCCATTTGAACATCTGTAAGCGAAATTATAGAAGTTGATAAAATTCTGTCTTTCCGGGGTTGCTCTCATTTACCAGGGAAAGGGAGAGTACATATTACATATACATATAAATATAATGTGTACGGATTATGAGTTATAATTTGACGGTGAATCCACAAAGCTCTTGCCATTGGAAGTCTGATGGATCCGTTATAGCATCTCGCACCCTTGCGAACAAGCTGTCTTGGTAGAGCTCATATCTGTTAACCAGAAGTTTATGAGTTATAATTTGTACGCGTGCGTCCATGTGTTTTGGGTAGGAGTTTAAGTATTTTTGATATTGAAATGTCTTCTTCATCATGTGGGTCAAATGAAGCAACTCTCCATGAACCTGATTTATCGGATTTCGGTCAACTATTTTAACTTAGTTAATTACATACTGAATTGTGGTTCCCTGTTTAAAAGTTGTGAAAAATTTCCATCAATTTATAATCACTTTGCAGGCAGTTCATTCAGGTGCAGATCTTGAGTCTGCAATTTCGAATTGCATGGGTTACAAATCTGAGGTAATGTCAATAATTAAATAATGTTCCATTATTATGCTTTTTAAAGCCATGTGATAAAAACCTGAAATTTTCTATAGGGTCAAGGTTTTATGGTTGGGGTGCACATAAATCCTGTACCAGGCTTGCCGTCTGGATTTCCGGTAAAGTTTTCTCATGCGTAAATTACAGCAATTCCATTTATTACCGAGTTTTCCTATAGCGTTTAGATTCTGTAGAACTCACTGATACGCTAAACAGGAATTACTTCAATTCATCCTAGACCATGTTGAAGACAAGAATACTGAAGCTCTTCTTGAGGTACTTGTTGCTCAACATGTTCATTTCGGTCTCGCTACTCTTTATTATTTGGTCTTGAAAAGAAGAGGTTACTTTTTTGTCCAGGGACTGCTAGAGGCACGTGCGGAGCTTCGACCATTGCTCTCTAACTCAAATGATCGTCTGAAGGATCTTCTATTTTTGGACATTGCCATGGATTCTACTGTACGGACAGCCATTGAAAGGAGTTATGAGGGTTTGAACAATGCTAAACCGGAGGTGAATAATTCTATATTATGTATATTAATTATCTTCTTCCTAAATTTTGACTAGTTGTTAGTTTGGATGCATTTTCTTTTTCGGTTTCCATCATGACGCTCTGTAAATCATTGCAGAAAATTATGTATTTCATCACTCTTCTACTTGAGAACCTTGCACTTTCATCGGACAGTAATGAAGATCTGATCTTTTGTTTAAAGGTAAACAAGTACCATTTTAAGTTATGCTTGATATCCATTATTCAGACAGTAGATGAATCTAGTATCTCTCTCTAGTTTAATAATTTTCTGGATATGACTGGTATACATGTTGCGAAAGGTGCTACGCTTGAAAAAACATATTATATTGCATTCACATTTCCTTAAATTTCCTTAAAAAGAGATGCTCTTATCCTATAAATTTACAGAATTGCAAATACCTTGGTTCTTTAAGTAGATAATTGCATAGCATATACTCCACACTTTATTAGATCTTGAATTCTAACAAAGAGAATTTACGTGTCCTCCTTTACCCTATGTGTGCAATGTGCACTGTGGAATAGGATCTGTTTAATGTTTTCATCATTACAATTGAGATAATAGGTGTGACTCTGCCATGGCTATGCTCTCTTTGTTACGTTCCTCCACCAAAATAGAAGCTTACTTCTTTTCCTTCCCTTTATATTTTATGGAGGCACCAGCACCAAACCATAAAGGAAAGCACCATTGTGTGTCCATGTCTCCTCCAATTGTTCGGAATCGTCTATTTATTGCCTGTTTTTGAAAAATATAGCAATGCTTTACTCGTCTAATACTTCTTGATTTATTTTCAAGGGGTGGAATCAAGCACTGAGTATGTTGAGGAGTGGAGACGATAAGTGGGCTTTATTTGCAAAGTCAGTTCTTGACAGAACCCGGCTCGCTCTTACAACCAAGGCTGAGTTATACCATAATCTATTTCAACCTTCTGCAGAGTACCTAGGATCACAACTTGGACTGGACCAATGGGCTGTATGTCTATTATGCTATATCTAAGTACTCTTATCAAGAATTTCATGGATTACATGTAACTATGTTTATCACGCATTCATATTTGACTTTTGAGTTATGACCTTTCGCAGGTAAGCATCTTTACTGAGGAAATTATTCGTGCTGGATCAGCTGCTTCTTTGTCCTCACTTGTTAATCGGCTTGATCCTATTCTCCGAAGCACGGCTAATTTGGGAAGGTTGGTGTACTCATCATACAGTCAATCTGTTAGCATTGTTCTTCTTTGTTTAATGTAGCAATGCTTGCTATGTGTTAGTTTTTTTATTGTGAATTTGTTTGGTGAAACAGCTGGCAGGTTATCAGCCCAGTTGATGCTGTTGGATACGTTGTTGTTGTAGATGAACTGCTTTCTGTCCAAAATAAAACTTACGAGCGACCAACAATTTTAGTTGCAAAATCTGTGAAAGGAGAGGAGGAAATTCCTGATGGCACAGTTGCTGTGTTGACGCCCGACATGCCAGATGTCTTATCTCACGTGTCTGTTCGAGCAAGAAACAGCAAGGTAGTTGTCTCAATCTGCAAAGTTTTTTTGCAATGCTTGAGATAAAAGAGGCTTATCTATGACAACATTTCCTCCCTTGGCAGGTTTGCTTTGCTACTTGTTTTGATCCCAATATTTTGGCTGACCTCCAAGCAAAAGAAGGGAAGTTATTGCAAATAAAACCTACATCAACAGATGTAGTTTACAGGTAAATATTAATTTGAATGGTCAATATTTATTTATGTGATATACTATGATGTGCATGATAGAACGATATAATTACTCTCACGGGAAAGTTTTTGAGTTTTCTACAATTCCTTAAATTTGTTGCTACTATAATACTCATGATCTTTGAAATGTCAAAATTCATTTCTGATGCATGTGATTTTGATCTAGTGAGTTGAAAGAGGGTGCTATTGGAAGTTCGACTAACATGGAGGATGTTGGCCCTGCACCAACTGTAAGATTGGTCAAAAAGGAATTTAGTGGTAGATATGCCATATCATCTGATGAGTTCACCAGTGACATGGTTAGGCTTCGATGTCAATCTGGTTCATATTTTAGTACTGTATTCTCTTTTATCTTAGCAAACAAATAATTTTACCCCAAAATTCCTGTGTATTTGTACAAAAATCATGTTTGCAATGACCTTTGTTAAATTCGGTGATCATAATATTTGTAGGTTGGAGCCAAATCGCGTAATATTGGATACATTAAAGGCAAAGTACCATCTTGGGTTGGAATACCTACATCAGTTGCTCTACCTTTTGGAGTTTTTGAGAAAGTTCTTTCAGATGAATCAAATCAGGTTTTCCGTCATTTTATAAGCCTGTAATTCTTATCCATTTACATCAAAATTTACAAATAACCCGATGTAATCTTAATAGTATTTGGAACCACATGCCAATTAAAATTTGACATGATAAACATGCCTAGATCATACTAAATGATTCAGATGAAATGATTCAAGTGGATCTGTTTCTTTATGTAAAACCTAAAATGCCTTTAGTCGACTTAGCAAACTAATGATTTGGAAGATGCACCATTTTATGCTTCTTATAACCTCACTTTACTGTTGGACTCAAACATACATCATTGGGGTCGTGCTCTCTTCCAATATGCATTCAGATTTCTGTAGCAATCTGTGATTTTACTTGACCTTTTCAAATTTCTAATCTTTGACAGCTTTCATTGTATTTCATTAAACTGGCAGGGAGTATCTGAAAAGGTGCAACTTCTGAAGAAAAGGTTAGAAGAAGGAGAATTCAGCGTCCTAGGGGAAATCCGTAAAACAGTTTTGGAACTTGCTGCACCACCAGAATTGGTAGGTGTTTCGCTCTAGTAAAACAATTTCTTTTGAGATTAGCATATACTGTATATAGTGATACTGGGGAAATTTTCCACATCATTCTTACATTTCTCAGTTGAGGGGACATATCCTAATAAAGGATATAATTGTACTGTAACATGCTTTCATATTTCTATATTCATCACTTAATTGACCAGAAATTTGAACTACAATTTGCTTTATATGATAATACTTAATGACAATGACTATGGGCATTTCAGGTAGAAGAGTTAAAAAGCAAGATGCTAAGTTCTGGCATGCCATGGCCTGGTGATGAAGGTCAACAACGATGGGAACAGGCATGGATGGCCATAAAGAAGGTAAGAGCACATTGTCCTCACAAGGATAAGCATCTTTCCTTTTATTCCCTCCGTCCCGGAATGATGTTCCCAATATATTTGCTGTTAGTTTGAATGAACTTTGAGCAATAATTTATAAGTTAATTTAAATATCCTAATGAAAACCTAAAAATTGTTATTGGTAGTATTTATAATGGTGCATCAATAACAAATTTTAGATTTTCATTAGGATATATTTAAATTAACCTATAATTATTGCTCAAATTTCATTCAAACATACAACAAAAAAGGGAACATCATTCCGGGACGGAGGGAGTATTTGAGTGTGCCAGGACTGATTCCTATGCAACTTTCTCTTGAATTTCTGTGGGAAGCTCACGACTATGTTTCCCTATCCTAGAAGCGTAAATGTTACTATATTTTCCTTCATTTTTAGAACATGAGATTGTTGGTTAAGATCCTGAAACAATTTTCATTGCCCATGCTAATTCTATTACAACTTTTTTTCATCAAAAAGCAATTTTTATGAGGCTTGTGTTCAGGCACATGCAGAAGACACTGCTTTCTCACTTGTACAAGTGGTATTATCTTATGTATGGCAAGTACCCGTACTGAAGAGAACTAATATATGATGAAAAAATTTGCTTCTCATTTTCAGGTTTGGGCCTCGAAATGGAATGAGAGAGCATACTTCAGCACAAGGAAAGTGAAACTTGATCACGACTGCCTTTGCATGGCTGTTCTGGTTCAGGAAATAATAAATGCTGATTATGCATTTGTGATTCACACTACTAATCCATCTTCAGGAGATTCCTCTGAGATTTATGCAGAGGTAATGTAATCTTTTATTATTATTATTTTTATTATTATTATTACTACTACTCCCTCATTCCCAAAATGGTCTTCCTACTTTTTTTTGCCGTTACTACGATTGAACTTTGAGCAATAATTATAGGTTGATTTAAGTATACTAATGTAAATCTAAAACTTGTAATTGATACACCATCAACAATACTATCATTAACAAGTTTTACATTTTCATTAGGATAATTAAATCAATCTAAACTAATTGCTCAAAGTTCATTCGTTGTAATGATAAAAAAGTAGGAAGATCATTTTGGGGCGGAGGGAGTTTATTATTATTTTTGTTACTCAGCTTTGTTTCTCTCTCTATCTCTGGTGTTGGCTCCGAGTTTTAGTTTAGCTTTTGGTGATCAGTTTAGAAAACACTAGATGTTTATCCAGGTGTCTAATTGTTTTACAGGTAGTAAAGGGCCTGGGAGAAACTTTGGTGGGAGCTTATCCAGGCCGTGCATTGAGTTTCATTTGCAAGAAAAACGATCTTAACTCGCCTAAGGTTAGTAATGCAGGTTCCAAAAATCCTATTAAAAGCACGAATAAACTATCTTAATTGCATCTAAAAAAAGAAGGAATAAAATCAAATTGTGGACTCTTTCCTAAGTTTCCTGATAACAATGTTGAAGAATCTAGGCTAGTCTATCTCATCACTATGAATTTTCTCCAGATCTTGGGTTACCCGAGCAAACCAATCGGTCTTTTCATAAGACGGTCTATTATCTTCCGATCTGATTCCAATGGTGAAGATCTTGAAGGATATGCCGGTGCAGGACTTTATGATAGGTAAAATTTTATGATGCTTATGGCAGCTGATATATGTGACTTACTCCCTCCCTCCGTCCATAAATGAATGTCTAATTTTCATTTAATGGTCATTCTGAAAATGCTTACTTTTTTGTAAAATTTAATGACAGAAGCATAAGTATTCTTGTTATTCACTTTCTAAACTTTTAGTTTTGTTAGTATATGATGAATAGTGAAAAAAATTGATAAAAAATCATGTAGCGAAAAAGTGTTTTTGAAAAAAGTCAAAAATTTGGGACGAAAATTTCGTGAAAATAGACATTCTTTTATGGACGAGGGAGAACTAATGTAATCTTATCAGCGACTACCATGTACATTAGCTTTCTACACTTCAATCCCGGAAACTTTATACTACCTCTGCTGACCCAAAATGAATGTCCAAATTCTTTTAAAATTTACTCATCAAGAGCAAATTTGAATTTTTTTGGACGGAGGGAGTAACTGACTTACTGACGGAACATCTCTCTGCGTAGTGTGCCTATGGATGAGGAAGAGAAGGTTGTGCTTGATTACTCAGACGACCCATTGATAAACGATAGCAAATTTCAGCAATCAATCCTCTCGAGCATTGCACGTGTAGGACATGCAATTGAAGAGCTATATGGAACTGATCAAGACATTGAAGGCGTTGTAAGGGACGGGAAAATCTACGTTGTTCAAACAAGACCCCAGATGTGATTCCAATCCATGTCCGTCCCAAAGGTGTGTGCAAGAAGGTAAGATTATTTCATGCTTGTTATTAGGTGTGTTGTTCAATATAAGAAAGAATAACATATTAGACCACGTAGAAAATTGATTAAAGAAATTATTTAATGAATTATCTTAGAAACCAACAATAAAACTGCAAATAATATCTGTACTGATCAAAGAATCTTTTAGCCTTTATTCAGTATCAATATGCATGCAGGCTTTGAGTTGTATAAATACAAACACAATTCAGTAGTATTTGTCTCAACTTATTGCAATATACATGTACTTATATACACATTTTATGTGTATTTTTAGTTTATATTTTAATTTAAGCATGACCTCAGCTTGTTTACGCCTTATAAATAATTCTTAATTTAAAAAATGACAATAATTTAAGTGTAATTTGGAGAAGATGGATGAAGTAATGCATCACTTTGAAATGGTTGACTCGTCAATGATTTTTATTTTATTTAGAGGCATTTACAAAAAATTACTTTAGAAAGATGGAAATTACAAAAAAAAAAAAAAAACACATAAGTTTGAAATTATAAAATTTTTTTTTTGGTTTTTTTTTATCAGTTTTGGTCAAACAACTGATAATTTCAGTTATCAGTTCAAACAACTGATAATTTCAGTTATCACTTGTTTACAACTGATAACTGAAATTATCAGTTGTTTGAAGCACAAATTACTCTTCGAACAACTGATAATTTCAGTTATCAGTAACTGATAACTGAAATTATCAGTTGTTTGACCAAAATTGATAAAAAAAAAAAGTTTTTTGTAAAAAAAGAGAAAAAAAAAGTAGTTTTTTGTAATTTTCCATCTTAATATTTCTAATTTGTATTCCATTAGGTCCATTGATGTAGGAACTGACTCAAATTAGGTTTATTTCATTTGGTGACATATACATAACGTTAGAAATGACATCATCTACTACTTGCATATGCCACAGAACTTGGAGACATTGTGGTTCGACTATACAACCATGTTCTAGCAAGTGCTTTTATATATGTTAGGCATTTCTCCATTCACATCATCCTACCTTCAAATATAGTTATAAAACTTCATTGCCGAGTATAATTATATGATATATGCTTAGTTCATAGTTTCATCTATTTTATACTCTCTCCGTTTCATTCAAAAGTTCAATTTTTTCCAAAAAGTTGTCCCATTCAAAATTTCGAGTGTAAAGTTTTTATTAATTCTTTATTTGTGTGCCTCACATGTCACACTCATAACAATTATCCACTAATTATTCTTTATCCTACTTTCTCTCTCCTACCCAACTATCTACACTCACAACGCATCACTTTTTTCTTAATTCTTGAACCATTTTTTTTGTTGAACTTCTGGGCGGTACAAAGGGATTATACTTTTTTTAAAAGCACAAAATGTTGGCAATTATTTTTCTATGTTTTAGCTTATGAATCTGAATCGCTCGTTAATAAATATAGAACTGAGGCTCCATTTGTTTCACGGAAAATAACCCCCATAAAATGATTTCTTGGAAAATATTTTTCGGAAAATGAAAATGCTTTCCGAAAAATGTTTTTCATTGTTTGGTGAATTTTAAGAAAATATTTTTCGAAAAACATTTTCCGATGTTTGGTTGGTAGTTTCATTAAAGTAACTTTCTAAAGGTAAAATCAATACAAACAAAGGAAAATGAGGAAAATATTTTCCGGAAAACAACTTTCTTAGGAAGAGGTAAGGAAGTCATTTTTCTTAGAAATCAAGCTCATTTTTCATTGACCCGAAAAATGTTTTCCGTTGACTTCATTTTTCGGTGTTTACCAAACACCGAAAAATGGAAAAAACATTTTTCGAAAAATGTTTTTTCCCAAACAAACGAAGCCTGAGTGTTGGACGGAGGCAGGAGTGGCAAGGGGGTTACTAAACCACACCCCCCCCCCTCAACCCAAACTTTCCGGGAGAATCATGAAAAAACCTAAGTTCCCATTTTGACACCCCAAAACATTATTTAAATAATATCTTGCCCCTAAAATTTAAAGAACGAAACAAAAATATTTAAACTCTTGACATAGCGGGAGTATAATGGTGTCTCTATGTAATATTTTGACACCCCGCGATTGCAATTCTGGCTACGTCCCAAAACTGAATGATATATCCCTAGTCAGAAAATCCAACTCGTGGATTTAACTGATTTTTTGAAATTGATTTTTTCTTTTACAACGACATATGAATGAGGATTCATGTTAGCCGACTCCAAATTATTTTGACAGTAACACTTTGCTTTGCTGTTGTTGTATTAGGAAATCCTAAGACTTGACACGATTATTGTGCCCAAACACGGTTAGCAACATCACATAGTGGCATGAATTGAGTGGGGTGTGGGTGCGGGGGGATATGACAGTCAAAGGAGTGATGAACTTAGGAAATGAAGAGAGTCAGAGAAGAGCCTATAAATTTTGTGGACCTTTTGGAAAACACGAAGTCAAATCTACTCATATCCCAGATGCTCCCTTGACAATATTTCCAAGTTCATTGCCAATTTATTGGGTTAGTCAATTCCACTCAAGGCCAACAATTTAGGTGCTCTTGGTCCACATTTTAGTTGGGCCCCATGCAATCTTAAGAATTAGGCATTATTCTTTGTAAGATAATTTCAATTTTTTCGTTAATTTTCCTTTTTTAAATATGGAATACTTTTTTTTTTTTTTTCCGGATATTGGGTCAAAATTTAACTAAGCTAACAACAAATAGTCAAATACAGAAAGAGTATTTGTTTAGGAACGGACGAAGGGGTTTATCAGTTATACTGTAATTAACAAGTCCCAACCGACAACATCGCCGATTAATTAATTATGGTCTTGATTGGTAGTTAAAGCAGTGTTCTAAAAGATTCCGTCTAAGGGCGTTTAGGCCCCGCGTAGGCGCTAGGCCCCTCTCCAATGCCTAGTTCTAAGCCCCGCCTAGGTCCCGACTAATTCCGACTAGTTCCCGCCTAGACGCTAAATTCGGCTCTGCCGCCTAGCATCCGCCTAGCGCTTTTTAGAACCTTGAGTTAAAATGACTTATTATCCAGAAAGTGACAATATTTAGCCTGCCAAAACCGAAATCCCTTAATCCCTAAGTAACTTCTATAGCTGATGGATCCTAGATAAAGTCAATATTATCCTTTCTTTTAGAAGTGAAAAACATAGTGTAATGACCCGAACCCAAAGTCCGACCCGCTACGTAGGCACCATATACTTGCCCACTAAGCACCTTCTCAATTGGGTTAACCACGGCCCATCACAGGCCTCCAAAACTCTAATGGATGATTTGATGCTTAGTAGTAGTGTATGGATATTCTATATATCACACTAAATTCCCACATATTTTCAATGTGAAATTTTCGATGTGAAATAGGGAATATCACACGTAGAGAGAGATGGATAAGAGCCACTAAAATAAAGTATCTAAAGAATATATCTATCCATGGTAGGCTGATTCTACAATCTTTTGTGAAAAATAAGTAAATGAGGGAGGAATTTTTTAAATTCCACTAGGAATTGACTTGGTGAATGCTTGTCTTGCCTTAGGAAGAGGGAAAAGCATAAGTGTAGTTGTAGACCAGTATATTTGGTCTTAATCAATAAAGAAATTAAGAAAATATATACCACCTCCGTCTCATTTTGTTCGGTCATATTTTTTTGAAAGTCAATACAATACAAGTGAAATTTGATCAAACATTAATATTAATTTAAGTATCCTAATAAAATACTAAAAATTGTTAACGATATAAGTGAATTATAAATAATAATATTTGAAATTTTATTAGGGTAATTAAATTAGCACTAATATTTAATCAAAATTTACTTGTGTTTGTGTTGACCATTAAAAATTAATTACTGTCGAAATGAGACTGTGGCAATATCTAAAAAATGAGACAAATGTTTAATTTGGCTTGCATGTGTGCATGAAATTGAATCAAAATAATTAACAATCATGGTTATCACCCTATTTGTTGATGTGAGCTTAATTTGGGTTTACAATGGGTAGTGAGTAGAGGGAAGGGACACAGACTCGTCTCAATAATTATAGGGACTATGTGCGAAATATAATTATTGGACCCCTAATGTTTAAAAAATTAATACAAAAAATATAATATATATATATATATATAAGTACTTTTTACAGATTAAAGTTTAACAAAATTAAGCAATAAAATTCAAAATAATATATTACATTGATCATTACTTTTCGACACAACTTTACTTTTTTTTTTTTAATGAAAAACTATATACCTAATGGGCCTAGATAAAATGGGGGTCCTTCAAAATTTGGGCCCCATGCAAAAGGACCTTCTTACACCTTACAAGAGCCGGCCCTGAAGGGACATCATTATGTACATCATGATGATGCAATGGACATGTCTAATTTGAAGGTATAGTTCCCTTTCCATTTCATTGTGCGTTGAGAAAATTCTTTCCAAGGATTCCCACGCCTTTCTATGTTCTATATCATGGTTTAGGAAAAATCCCACCTTTGGCATGGGTTAGGGGTTATCCAATTCAAATATTCCATTTGTTGCATCATTGTTGGAGTGTGCAAGAATTTGATGTGACTGCTTAGTATTTCAGCTAAATCAACAGCCAACATTCAATCTCTTTAAATAGACGATCTCCATTAAAAAGAGCACGAGAACAAAAAAACAACCGCTAGATCATCCTACTACTGGGCGCGAATTTGGGCATGTAACCCAAATAATGTCGCTGCCCCATGTGAGTGAAGCATTAAGGGTCAAGATTAGCATTTCCTAACAATTTTTGGTTCATGATATTCTAGCAAGGGTCTGTTGCCCTAGTATGGGGGACTATGATTATTTCAACTTCCTCTTATTCTCTTATGCTAAGAAATAAAAGCTGGCCATGCTTCTTGAACACAATCATTACTCATAACATCACCCTTCTCAGGGTTGGAACCTTTAATAATCTCTAGGATATTTCCCCTTTTCAAGATACCCTTAATTTTGAATATATTATATGACATAGGAGCTTTACTATATTCTACTTGAATGCATACTATTTCCCAATTTTACCAAAATGGAGCCAAAAGTGGGGTGTGATGAATGAATTTGTAACAGAGATATGTGGATGCCACCGAGTCTTTGACTCCGGTGGTATAGTCTTGGCTTCTTTTTTCAAGGTTCAGGGTTCGAATCTTCCTTCCTACGTTGCAATTTGAAATGTTGAAACGTGAAAAAAAAAATGTGGATTAATGTGCAAGTTCTAAATTACTGCCATATTCTTTCTCATGATTCTATTCTCTTCTTTTCATGTGAATGTCTTAGTGGGAATTTCCTTTTTCACCCTACATGTCACATTTACTCTCAATATAGCTTGAAGTTTTAGATGCTCTAATTTGATATTATTCCAACTTGGAATTATTTGGGAATATGTTGGTGTATTTGATTAAATTCAACTTGTTCATTCATCTTGTCCATGCACTATTATATGCTTTGTTTCTTTGGTTGGCAAAAGGCCAAATTGAGTGAGGAAAAAAAAAACATTGTATAAAGTTTATTCAAAAAAAAGAAAAAGTGATTACATCATATCGGAACGGAGATAGTGTGATTTTGATCATGCTAGCCTAAAATATATTGTTATCATATACGGGCTTTCAGATATGTATCTCGTGAAGATTTTTCGAACGATGGAAGCTTTCATTGTTCCAAAGCGGGGTGTTAGATAATGATGAAAATTTAAAATGTTTGTGAGGCTACTTTAGACAATTACCGCAGTTCATTCAAATATAAATAAAGTCAAAGGAATTTATAAGCCATGCTAATGTAATCATAATAATGTGGGCAATACAAACTGTTCATCTTTGGAGCTTTTGACTCCAAATTGGCCTACCAACAAATGGGGCTGTCCTCAAATCTCATGTTAATCATTTCTTGAAATCTTTAATGAATGCATTGAGCCCTAAAAAGCTCATGTTTGGCTATTGTGGGGCTCTCTAACTAATCTTATGTGGGTAGGTCATAAAGAGTCTGGTGTGGGTTTGCTCGGGTCAAGTTAGTGTGGGTTAGATCGGGTCAAGACATTTAATGTGTGATAACTGACTCTACTTAAATTTGATATAACGATGAGCTATATGAACGGTCCAAATTTAATCATTCATCTAAGGATGACTTTATTGGTGGAATGAGATCAAAAATACGATCTTATCATAAATGAATTAATTCAACAAACTAAGAGCCAATTGCCAATTTTGCATTGCGGCGATCATAGATCCCCCATATGAAAGGTTGATGTAGTGTGTGTGATACGAAATTCTCGAAATGATGCTTATTAAATTTCTACCGCATATCAAAATCAACGGCTCGAAATTTGACCTACTTTACTATGTATGATATCTGATGACTGGCGTGTGTGGAGTGTGCTACCCAGGGACGGATCTACAGTAGTGTCTGGTGTTACTCAGGCAATCCCAATTTTTTTTATTTTTTTTGCAAAACGACGTCATTTGATCTGTTTTAAAGAACAGGCAACACCAAATGTTTCGCGCCTAGTGAAACCTATTATATTTATGTATGTAAAGTGGTGCCTAGTGAAGCCTATGTATGATATCTGATGACTCATGACTGGCGTGTGCGGAATGTGCTACCCCGAGACACTATAATCATATTCGAAGGTTAGATTCTATAAAAAGAAGTTGTAATGGGACAAGAATGGGTTGCACTAAAAGTTGTATATACACAAGGTAGCTTTCATATTGTTAGATATTGGAATATTTTTAACTTTGCGGCCGCGTGCATAGTCCTCCGGCCGGCCGCTTCCACTCCAGATTGACCAAATAATTATCATGTTGACAACAACTGAGAAATCAAAATAAAACCTGTATTTCTTACCCTTCAAGATCAAATTGTTGGTCAACTACATGGTCCCGGGTAAATAGCTTGCGGTAACTTCAATTTAAGTTTATGTCGAGATTAAGACATTTGCCTCGCGAAAAATGTAAGTAAAGAGTATGTTCTTGAAATATGAGTTGTGCACGTCCAGTTATCTAGTTATCCTACCGTTGCGTCAAAACTCGCTGCAAACAGCACCAGATGTTTTGGTGTTGTCTGTTCTTTACTAAAAAAAAAAAAATTGGCGCAAAACTAAAATTCAAAATGTTTACATACATAAGAGATAATAGGCTTCACTAGGTACCACTTTACATACATAAATATAATAGGCTTCACTAGGCGCAAAACATTTGGTGTTGCTTGTTCTTTAAAAAATAGGTCAAAATGACGTCGTTTTGCAAAAAAAAAAAATTTGGTTGTCGGGGCAACCCCAGACACTACTGAAGATCCGCCCATGGCTGCAAAAAAAGGTGTAAAAATGAATAAAAAGATTATTAACACCCAATTTAGGTGCAACAATCTTAGTAACTAGAATCATCAGAATTGATGATTGCTTGAATTTCAGGATATGATTGGGGACCATGAAGAAGACTGCAAGATTGCTTAAACTTGCTGGTCCAGGAACAAACCCTGCAACTATAGGACATCTACCATTTTTTCATTTTTATTTTATTTTTTTGTTTTCTTTATCTACATTAAGAACAATATTACAGCCATTTTCATCAGCTTTTCTTCACTCAAAGATAATGAAAAGAGAAACATTGACTCTTGAGTTTGTCTTATGACATTTTGGTGTCATGGTTTGTGAGAATAAACATCAAATGAATTACTCCCTCCGTCTTCAAATGAATGTCAATTTATGTTCTTGATTTTGGGATAAAGTGATTAATTGTAACTCATAATCTTGTCCATTTTTTATTTTATTTTTTTATGAAAGTAAAAAATGTTGAGTGTGAACATTAGGGGCGTAAATGGTTCGATTTTGGTCAATTTACTGACCAAACCACTAGTAAAAAATATTAAGTGTGAACTAAATCGTATGGTTTGGTTTGGTTCGATTGCGAACTGCGGTTTGAACTGAACCACTTACCGTCCTAGTTAACATAATTAAACATTACACGCATGGGGTACTTATCATTTGATTAGCAAAAATATTAATCATGTGGTCTTATTTCATGTAATTATATGCTTGGACCTACGTACCTTTATTTTATTTTTCTAAATATACAGTAATTTTTTACTGTCCCCTCTCAGTAAAAAGCAACCATGATTTTGGCAGCCTTGCTACTATCTAACTTTGAGGTAACTATTTGTTTTACCATGGTCAAATATTAAAATATTTATTTCAAAATCTATTTAATATTTTTTAATTTCTTCTTATTTCTTGAAGAAAAATGGTATCGAATAAATATATTCTTACTCGAACTAACAATAATGAAAGTTTTATTCGACTATTGATACAGTTTTGATCAAAACAGTCAACTTGATTGCATTTTGACAATAAATCAAAGAAATAAATTTTAAAATTTGATATGTATCGTCATTAAGAATACTCTCAATTAATACTTTTATATTTTCATTAATATAATTAAATCTTTATATAATTTTTTGTTAAAGTGTAATTAAATTGACTATTGATTAAAATTGTCTAATTAAAATGGAATGGAGGGGGTATAGACTTGAAAAAGTACGTACGAAATGTAGTCAACATTCTTAATAAACACAAGTGCAAACTATAACACGATAATTGAAATTATGTACTTAGAAGACATTTTCAGATGGAGTAATCTAAGCTTGGAACATGCAGGCACATTGACTTCAGCTAATAAGTTACTGGCCTAAAAATAAAAATAAAAATAAAAATAAAAATAAAAATAAAAATAAAAATAAAATAATTGAAGTGGGAAATAGTAAGTGATAGTTATTGTGAGTATAACAAACGGGTATAATGAATAAAAGAGTATTAAAAGGTTTTCATATTCTGGGCGTGTGTCTTTTTAAATTAAATGGGATACTCAAAATCAAAATTTGTGTATTTTTCGAATGACACTAAGGGAGTATACGTTTAGTTTAATAAGAGGATTTTTTTTCTTAAATAATTCCATTTAAAAAATATAAATTCCAAAATAATTCACACTTGAAACTATTTTTCAAAATGACCAACTTTTTAGAACTCGCTACACAGTGTAGCAAGTTCAACATGTTACGTTGAAACTCGCTACACCATTTAGCGAGTTTAGTTAAATTAGGGTTAATTACAAGGCTGATTATTACTGACACAAATAATCGATTGAACCAAGTCGATCACACCTAAATAGATCACGCAATTCGATCACATAACAAATCACGCAATAGATCACACAACAGATTGAACAGGTCGGTCAAGCAACAGGTCATGCAACATTACTGAGACCTAAAGAGTGGGTCAATGTTCCTGAATTTGAGCGAGAATTAATGATGTATAACTTTGTTAAAGAAAAAAAAGATCAAAGTTTATATAAAAATAAATAATTAGAAATGATCAAAAGTAAAAGAAATGCTGGTCTGGGGACAAAAGGAGGTGACAAGCATCATTACTGAGACCTAGAAAGGGGGTACTAGAAAATATTGAGAAAGGCAAAATTCAGCCTTCCAATTTTATTATGGTTTTAAGAGGACATTTTAATTAATATGTAAATTTTAATTATATTTTTCAAATTAATTTTACTATACAACTAATCAAATATCAAGTTGCATCATTTTCTTTCACAAATTTTAATTACAACTAAAAAAGATGGGTAGTGGATTTAACCTCTCTGTCTCATGTGTGCATACTTTTTTTGTTTGTTCAAAAATAATTAAGTGTTGCGTTTTTAAATTAAAAATAGTCATAATGTAATTTTATCATGATATAAACATACAAATAAGCAAATGACGTTTCGTAAAAAAATAATCTTTTAATTATAATACTTATTATTATGAAAAGAAAAAGTGACATAAAATAGTTTTTAACATTTATCGCGGAAGAAAATGGATATTCTCTCTATTCCGGTTTAAGATTTTACTTTATTTCAGTTTAAGGTTTTTAGTTGCTTTATTAATTAAAATGGATAATGAGACTCAATTATCATATTCACAACAAAAACTTCATATTCACTTTCTCTCTCCTACTTTATTTTTCATACCACAACATTTTTTGTTAATCTTTATGTTAAATTAAACTAAGAAAATTAAAAAGGATAGAGGTAGTATATTTATTTGAAAGGGGGTTGGAACCCTAAACATGAGGAACAGAAAGCGCGCATGCACATGGAGATGCATGGGTTGGTAAGCAAAGTGCACATAACCAAGTGCGCATGCCACCCCCAGCTTATTTTAGCTTAGCTTCCCTTCCTTCCATTAACTAATTACCTTCTTATTCTTCCATCTATTTTCTTAGAAACATACACCCTCTCTCTATTTATTTTAAAATAAAAAAATTACTTTGGGGAAATGATTCATAAATTGATGTATACCATTTGTGCCCTCCATCTCAAAATAATTTTTTTTAATATAAATTTACTTTTTCATCAAAGAAAATTATATAATAAAAGTTTAGACATTCATTTTAAAATAATAAACTATGAATATTTATTTAACGATATATATACACATATATTGTTGAATCACTTATCCATATCGAAAATAAACAAGTCTTTTATGCAATGTATAAAGATTCAAGGCTACTTTTCTCATGGCCAGTTGATTTTGGGGAAAATTGCAAATGAGAGTCTAAAGAATAGGGGTTATTTGAACTGCAGGATCTGTTATTCCATTTTTGGCAATTAAGAGTCCAAATTTATCAAAAATTGATAATTAAGTTTTTTGAGCTGGTCTCCTGTGAGACGGCTATGATCCGTCTCATGGGTGAGACGGGTCGACCCATGACCCATGGGCCATAACCCGCCACGTGGCAGCCTTTTATAGGCCAATTTTTTTTTTTTTTTAATTTTTTTTTTTTTCTGAGAAAAAGTAATAGTTACCATCTCTTAAAGTAATAGTTTGTATACATTAAAGTAATAGTTTGTATACATTAAAGTAATACATATATACAGAAAAGTAATAGTGTTTTTCCCTAAGTTTTCTATGTATTAATTTAAGTAATAGTTTTTCCCTAACTCATGTATATGAATGTAATAGTTTATACAAGTAAATGTAACACTTTGATAGATGAAATTGTAACATATTTCTATAGATAATGTAATACTTTTACATGAAAACATATATACCTATACATATGTGTTACAATTATGTACAAATACTATTATATATAAATAACACGTTTGTTACATTTTAGTTATAATAAGTATTACTTTTGCCAAACGAAGAAAACATAGGAAAAAACATTATTACTTTTCTGTATATATGTATTACTTTAATGTATACAAACTATTACTTTAACGTATACAAACTATTACTTTAACGTATACAAACTATTACTTTATGTTGGCTGAAGGATTGGGCTTAAGGCAAATGTGGGCTTGGGCGACCGCCCATTCCAGCTTGGGCGACCGCCCATATGCAAAAAGCTTGGGCGGAGGCGCGGGTTGGCTTTGTTGGGCGGGTGATGGGTCAGAATCCGACCCGTCTCATGGGTGAGACGGGTTTTCATGTTCTCACCCAAGTTTTTGTCAAGTTTTTTTAATGAAAATGTTAGAATTTTCAATTAAATCGACATGTATTGTCCACGTGTAACTTAATACTTAATAGGGGTTAATTTGGTCAAATAAATATTTTATTAATCAAAGTGTTAATAATTTTTTTTTCCAAATAAAATCCACACCCCCACCTCTTCTTCTCTACTCTCTCCCCACGCCACTCTCACCACCCACTACCGTCGGTCGGCCGCCAATTTAAACCACCACCTAATTCAAACCCAATTTTAAATCCTAAAATTAAGATCAATACTCCCCCGTTTGGAAACAAGTTTGGGCTTGAATAGTCTAGATCAAAGAGACACTAAACTAATACCATTTCTGAACCCAATCCTAGCTCCAAACGCCATCTTTCAATTATTTCACCCAGAATCGCCGAACTCGAGCTTTCGAGCAACCCGAATCTAACTCCAACGCCGCATGCAACATCGAATCTGGCACCTGGATCCACAACAGCTTCCTCTACTTTCCTGCGACTGTCTTCGATGAATTGGGTAATGGACGCTTCTTCATTCATTCTCCTTTTGCTTTTAGTAGGTTTCCACTTCCAATGGGATTTGGATCCGTTTTTTATCCGTTTTCTATTTATAATTAGGTGGTGAATTGAATTGGTGGCCGGCGATGGTAAGTGGTGAGAACGGCGAGGGAGAGTGGAGAAGAAGATGTGGGGTGTGTAGTGGCGGAGCCAGGAAAGTACGAAAGGGGGGGGGGGGGCAAAAATTTTTAGGAACAAAGGGTATGATGAATGGTCCCGAAAATTATTTTGGCTGAAAATGTACTCATTTCAGCAAGTAGTATTCATAGTTTTCTGTATATATTATGTACTGAAAACACTGATCATTGTATTTACCGGAGATTATAATACGTAAAAATAACGAGGAACTTACATAGGTCCATATAACTCAATGTTGTTCTCGAGCATTACGTCCCTAAGTTTTTGCCCCCCACAGGCAATTCGAAAATGTATGTCTGGTGTTCCATAGCTAGACTAACGAAGCAATTTCAGACCCTAAATTTTTAGGATAAAATTCGAGTTTGAAAGAGATTTGAACCTTAATGCAGCGGCGTAAGGACACGGCTTAGAGGGGGAAATATGAAGTCGATTTCTTTAAGGCAGTATCTATAGGCATGTCGTCGCTGATTCGCCGTGGAATTTTTAGAGGGGTTTAAAAATTTGGGGTTTGGGAATTTAGATGATCGTCGTCTTCGCAGTTTCCTTTGGCGAATTGCGGGCGAACTATAGGGAGAGAGGGTCGAATTGCGGGCGAACTAGTGAGAGAGGGTTGTGTTATAATCATCCAGTAATTAAACGACGTCGTTTTGTCTATAAATTAAAAAAAAATAAGGGGGGCTACTGCCCCTGCGTACCTCCTCCTTTGGGGGTGTGGGTTTTTTTATTTGACCCCTCAATTGATAATATTTATTTCAAATTAACCCATGTTAAGTAATACGTGGGCAACGCGTGCCAATTTAACTAAAAATTTTAACTTTTCCGTCAAAAAATCATTAATTGCCAATTTTTGGTAAGGTTGGATCCCTAATCGCAAAAATTGAAATATCGAACCTTGTATTGCAAACACCCCATATACTTTGTACCCTTATTTGTAATTTTTCCCCTTGATTTTGCGATAAAATCTCAGACTTTATCATTATATCAGAGAATAATCTCTACACGTGTGAGTCTAGGCCCACAATATTATAGATCCGCGTCAGCTACACCAAAAAGTCCACGCTTGTTTATAGTATGCCACATCAATTGGTGTGGATTGAAGTCCCATCACATTTAACTCATTTGGATGTGAACAACAATATTTAAGTTGGGCAAGTAAGTCTTTAGCTCGTTGACATATAACAAGTCGTGGACCTGTTTTTGGTTAAGATGGAGAGTTTGAGGTTTGAGAGAAATGTGAAGTGAAAGGGGGCAAAGTGTTAGTTTTGATTTTAAAAATTCAAGTTTGTTTGCAAATCTTCAAAGTGACATAACTTTTAACTCCGAATAAATTACGAAATGAAGGCAAATCAAATCGAATTAAATTTCGAGACGTGCAGAAGTCATCAACTTTGCCCTTTGACACAGAGGTTAATATCCTATAAAGACATAACCTTGGCGATCAAAACAAGCTTCTGAAGTTTTTTAGGCTTGTGAACCCTTGAACAACCTTGAAACATTACGATAACAGTTTGACCAATAATTTGAAGAAAAAATTGGGGTATTTATCAAAAACTATTTTTGAAAAATAGATATTAAAAAAAAAAAACCCACACAAATTAGATATTACAAAAAACTATTTTTTTGAGTTATCGTCAAATAATTGATAAATACTATTTATCAGTTGTTAACCAAAAAATCAAATACAAAATACTCTTTAAAAAATATAAATGAAATTAACAGTTATAAACAACTAATAAATGCATTTATCATTGATGAATGCATTTATCGGTTATTATAACTGATGAAAAGGCAAAAAAAAAAAATTTAAAAATTTTAAAAATAAAAAAATAAAAAAAGAAAATTAGTTTTTTATAATATCACAACTTAAATGTTTTTTTTTTTTGTAAATAACATCTTTTTGAGGTAGTTTTTGGTAAAAACTTCGCAAAATAATGATTTTAATAAAAAAAATAATAAAATATTGTATCAGAATTAATAATATTTTAAATAATAATTAAATTTTTATTAAAATAATAATTTTTTATTCAAATACAAGCATAGCTTTTTAGTTAGTGTATAGAGTGGGGAGTGGTAATTAATCTTTTTTCTAAGTGAAATTGGTAATATAAATGAGAGGAGAGGGAGAGCTGACACAAAGAACATTTAGGGAACTGAGAAAGAAGAAACGCCCAAACCTTTTCTTTTATCCGAATCAATTGTAATTCCTTTCCAATCTTAAGAACTAAAGTAAGGAATAGCATAAAAAATTCTCAACTTAAAGCTCCAGTCTTTATTTTGAAGGCTGTAAACTCTCTCTCTCTCTCTCTCTCTTTCTCTCTTTTTGTGTGTGTTAGAGATATTATTCTACATTGAAAATTGATAAACATTGCCTATAATATATAAAGATTTTGGACCACTCCCTTTGACAACAATTGATTTTAAGATGAAACCTCCTGCTTTAACTTTAAAACTTTAAGACTCTCCTTGTTTCTCTCTCTACTCAATTCCTTCTCATTCTTCCAAAAATATTTATAAAAAAAAACTGCATGTTTTGTCCACAACCCAGTATTTATTTGTCCACACCCACATGGGAAATACTCTAAAAAAACTCACACAACCCCCCATCAGCATGTGTGAGAACCCCTTTTTTTAATTACATCATGCCTAGGAGTTGTTGATAGTCAGAGCATAGCATACAAATCAAGGTTTAGAAGCTCAGGAGAGAGAAAGTTCAAGTTCAAGTTCAAGAGAGAGAAAGTTTCAAAGAGAATTACAAGTGGGATATTGTAAATTTTCTTGGAGTTTGGCCATGGTGAGAGAGTAAATATTTGGATAATCGAATTTCTTGGTTGGAATGGAATTTTCATGGAGCCAAACAGAAGAAATTATGAGCTGTTATTTTGAGTACAGAAGAAGACAACAACACCAATGTACAGAAACAAAAATGGCTTCTTCTGCTTGTTTTTGTTCCAAGATCTCCCCAATCATTTCTGTTTTTGTTTTCTTTCTCCTCTGTTTTCCAGTCCACTCTTTAGGACAAAATAAAACTGTTCTCAAGCCAGAAGAAGACTTGAATAAAATGAAGATTATTAAAGATCATCTCATGAAGATCAATAAGCCTTCACTCAAGACAATTCAGGTATTTATTTTATTTTATTTATTTTTTTTATTTGTAAACATTTTGAAAGAATAATAGGTTGCTTCATTTCAATGGCAGGTTTCATTTACTTTACTCCACCCGTCTCAAAATAAATGCTCATTTTTGTTACGACAGATCGGCTACCGGCAATAGAATTTAAAATTTAGAATTTTTATTTTTTCCTTCATGTTTGGAATTATGCTTTTGTCCTATTATTAGTGTTTAGTTTAATTTATTTTTGAGTAATCTTAATTTATTTTCATTTTTTGGTGTAGAGTCCAGATGGTGATATTATAGACTGTGTTGTAACACACCAACAACCAGCTTTTGATCATCCTCAACTCAAAGGAACAAAACCATTGGTAGGTAAATTATATATTTATATTATTATTACTCTTTGGTGACCATAAGGTCACGGGTTCGAACCTTGGCGAACAGCCTTTTGGCAATTGTCAGGGGAAGGCTCCAGCAAATGGTTCCCTCTTCTAACCCCCGCTTGGCGCACCGGGTTTGCCCTTTTATATAAAATAAAATAAAATAAATAAATTTAATTTCAAGAATCTCACAAAATGGCTATGAATTTTGAAAATTTTATAGGATCCACCAGAGAGGCCAAATGGGCATAATCCAGATGGAGCTGAAGAATCAGAAAATTATCAGTTATGGAGCTTATCTGGTGATTTTTGCCCAGAAGGAACTGTTCCAATCAGAAGAACAACTGAACAAGATATTCTAAGGGCAAGTTCTATCAAAAGATTTGGGAGAAAGATAAGGAAACCGATACGAAGAGATTCTTCAAGCAATGGCCACGAGGTTCCTTCTTCTACTTACTTTTCGTACTCGCAACATTTACTTTTTCTTAATTCCCGTTTCAAGTCAAACTAAGAAAATTAAACCGGGGCGGGCGTAGGGAGTATTATTGGTAGCTAATTAATATGAAGGTTATTGGGTAATGGCAGCATGCAGTTGGATATGTGAGTGGAGCACAATACTATGGAGCAAAAGCAAGCTTAAATGTATGGGCACCTAAAGTGGCTAGCCAATATGAGTTTAGCTTGTCACAAATGTGGGTTATTTCTGGCCAATTTGGGGATGATCTTAACACCATTGAAGCTGGTTGGCAGGCATGTTTACATCTCTCTCTCTCTCTCTCTCACACACACACACACACACACACACACCGAAATTAGGGGCGGATATAGGCACACCCAAAGGGGTGGCTGTGAACCCCCAAAGTTAATGTTGACATGAAAAAAAAAACTACTAAGTGCACCCCCACTTACCATTTCAGCCCACCCCCTTGGCCAAAAAAGAAAAATTGATGTAGGTAGATATGCAACAAACAATTATTTTTTGAAGTTTTTGGATAATGTAATTTGTGAACCCCTTCATTTTGACTCTGGCTCCGCCCTGACTAAAATTTACCCATGCTTTTATTTTATTTTCTATTCGTAGTTATGTAAGCCTGTTATCAAAGAAAAGAAAAAAAATGTCATTAAAAGCTGCAATTACACTTCAACTACCTATCATTCAATATTTTGTTTGAAATATTCTACATTTATTTATTTATTACAGGTTAGCCCAGAATTGTACGGTGACAACTACCCTAGGTTCTTCACTTACTGGACTGTAAGTTTTTTTTTTTTAAATATAAATGCACCTTAATTTTATACTTTTGTATACATTTAATTAATTAATTAATTAATATTTAAAAAATAATTTTCAGACTGATGCATATCAAGCAACCGGGTGCTACAATTTGCTGTGCTCAGGATTTGTTCAAACAAATAGTAGGATAGCAATCGGGGCAGCCATTTCTCCTACGTCGTCGTATAGAGGTGGACAATTTGATATAAGCTTATTAGTTTGGAAGGTAATTTTTATATTTACTCAATTATCGTGAATCCAGGATTTTAGAACCACGTGGATTTATAGTCAGTGACTTAGGTAAAAAAAAATATATTGAAAATTCTGAAGTTTTTTCTTCAAACTTTGTGATATTTAGAGTTCTTTCACCAAATTAAAATATTAATTGAATTCAAACAAAATTAAAAACAAAAATAATAAATGATGGTCGAGTTTGAGTGGACCAAAAAAGCAAAAAGTCATCATCAAATGTTTCTTTAAGCTTTATTTTTTCATCTTTTAATTATTATTTTTAATGTTATAACGCAGGATCCGAAGCATGGAAACTGGTGGCTAGAATTCGGGTCGGGTGTACTAGTTGGGTACTGGCCCGCATTTTTATTCACCCACCTTAGAAATCACGCTAGTATGGTACAATTTGGTGGAGAAATTGTGAATAGCCGGTCTTCGGGTGGGCATACCTATACCCAAATGGGCAGCGGGCATTTTGCAGGTGAAGGGTTCGGAAAAGCTTCGTATTTTCGAAACATGCAAGTTGTTGATTGGGATAATAGCTTGGTTCCGTTATCGAATTTACGGGTGTTAGCGGATCATCCGAATTGTTATGATATAAGAGGAGGGATTAATAATGTATGGGGGAATTACTTTTATTATGGAGGGCCTGGAAGAAATGGAAAATGTCCCTAATGGGATTATTAATAGGTATATTGGGTGGACAATTGCAATTTTGTTTTGTTTTTTTGTTTTTTTTTTGGGTGGTGTTTTGGGTTTCTGCTCGAGATCACGCATGTTATTTTTTTCATTTATCTAACAAGTGATCAATTTGATTATACAATCTTTAGGGAATTATGTAAATTTGGAAACGAAATAGTGAAATATACTATGGTTTGTGATGTCAATTATCTCTCTCCGTCCCCATCTCGCGTGTATTTTATTTTCCTTGCAATAATAAAATTAGGACATTGTTAATAAGTCACTGACTTATTAACAATGTCCTAATTTTGGAAAGTGTATTACAAATCAGTGGCTTCGCGAAGCCACTGGCATGCAATGTAATAGGGTCAATCGATCCCCTTTAATTTTGGAACGTGTAAATGTTCACCTTTTTAAATTTTTATAAAATATTTTTGTATTTATTTTTTGGACTAATGAAGTGGTATTTTATCTACTTAAATGAGTTCATCAACCGTAACAAATGATGGCTGACAATGACTGCAAATTAACACTGCATTCATATCGACAGCAAAGGCTGTGGAATGGAGCGGCAGATAATCCAGGGCCATGAAACTTATGCTAATTGAACTGCCTATGACAATCCACCAGGTGGTTGAGGTACAGATTTGGCACCTTTCCAGCCTAGCAATGCTCCAGCGAGCTGCTGCGAGCGGTGCACAGATTTGGCCAACTCTCCCATTTTGTTTGTTCGATAGACGAGATGATTTTAAGTTCAACGAGACCCACAATTTACCAGTAAATCCTACACACACGAACTCTCCTCTACCCTGGACCAGGACCATTGACCCTGTCAAGGGCGGTGGTTTACATACAGACAAGTTAACATCGGTATAATGTCTTGAGCTAGCTAGTGGAGCATGAAAGAATACTATGACAACGGCAACACAAGCGTTGGAAATAATTGTATTGTAATAAATCTAAAATGCCCGTTACCTCAAGCATACGATTTCCTACACCATGCTGACACAAGAAGAGGGAGAAGCCATTAATGAATCAAGGCAAGGCACCAGTAATTAATTTGCATAGACTCGCCTGCGAAGTTGACCACAACATATCAAAATCAAGGCCAGCTATCAGTTAATTGGGCATGCATATCCTTTAACCTAGAGGTCCACATTGGCTTTATAGCTGCCTCCACTTGTACTCTACGCGGAGAGTGTGTACTACTATGTAGTACTCCCTCCGTCCCTAAATGAATGTCCACTTTCAAGAATTTTTTTGTCCCCAAATGTGTTCTTTTTGTAAGAAACTATCCCTAAATATTTATTTTACCAAAAAAAAAAAAATCACTTGTCATTTTATACTTGCAAAACTAAATGTTTAGAAAATGGATAACACATACTCCCTCCGTCCCAGTTTAGTGTGGACTTATTTCCCTTTTGGTCCGTCCCAGATTAGTGTGGACTGCAAAAAATGGCAAAGAATCTTTACTATTCCACCCACTCATTCTCTCTCCTACTTTACTTTTACACTCACAACACCAATCAACTTACTATTCCTCCCACTCATTCCCTCTCCTATTTAATTTTTCATACTCACAAACACCTCCTCCACCTATTTCTCTCTCCTACTTTTCCTTAATTCTTGTGCCACAATTTTTGATCCACATTAAACTGGGACGGAGGGAGTATATTACTTTCATTATTGATAATGATGGAAGGAAAATATGTCACTAAAATGTTTGAATAATCAAATAGAATAACTTTGTGGGACCGGGGGGGGGGGGTGTGGTACTTTTATACGAGGATCCCTGACTCTTGATGTCATGACCATGAGGATTAAAAGTTTCTCAACAAGCAAACAGAAATTGGGAAGTGGAGAAAATGTTCTTATAAGAACAATTGAAAGCTGCATCAAAATCAGCCCAAATGCAGACAAAGAAACACATTTGTGCCAGATGCACATGTGAGAACCACAATATATATTATTGCAAGCAAAAACAAACATTTAATCACAAAATTAAGCTCATAAGAATCCGAACTTGCAAGTAAAAAATCATGATTTTACCTAAACTCGATCGATGGATATGATGTCCAGCAATTTCTTGCCTTCCTCGCTCAACTCTACATTCTCCATCTTTATACGGCGACGCATAATCGGATTTGATTTTTCAGCAGCTGCATAAGTCCTTAACAAAGATTCAAACACCTCCACATCAACCTCAGCCACAGCCTTCTTCAGAATTTCTACAAACCGTTCTGCAGTATTGACATCTTTGCTAAGTTCAAATTGTCCCATCATTTTCTGAACTACCTCATTAGACGGGACCCACTTTCTCCCATCCCCTCTACCAATTTCAATTGCTTTCTCAATACAATCAACTGCAGATTTTCTCTTTCCATGTTCCAAATAGTAGTCGAAAAAAATTTCCCAAGTTTTAGCATTAGGCTTGGCACCCCTCCTCTTTGAAACCTCCTTAAGCTGTTTCGCCTTCTCTAATGAGCCTGATTTTGCATACGCCCTTATAAGAACATTTGCAATTCTAATATCAAGAGGGGACCCGCAAGATTCCCATTCTCTAAAACATTTTTCAGCACCAGGCAAATCATTCAAGTTAACCAATACTTGTATCATGTTCAGATAGCTTATGTTAGCAGTTTTAGGAAAAGCCAGTTTCAAAGAGCGCCAAACACGATAAACTTCGACTAAATTTCCAGTTTTTCCGTATAATGTTATCAAGAACTGATATGCAGAAAGATCTTTGCAGGCATTTTTCTTTTCTAGTTCCTTGAGTGCCTTCTCTGCTTTATCATTCAAACCTGCATCAACATAAATAGATGCTAAATTGCTATATGTTGTCCAGTCAGGAGAAACGCGGCCATCCCTCTTCATCTCATCAATTACCCTTTCGACCCCGGATATATTATTAATCGCAGCTAGTACCCTCATCCATATATTATATGTGTAAGAATCTGGCCTGACCTCAGAGGCCTTCATTTCTTGAATAATAGCCGGAATTTTTTCTGGTTGGCCAGTTTTTGAATAAAGGGTCATTAGGCTGTTATAAGGCATGGAGGTTAAGCTTAACTTCAGCTCTTTCATCTTTACGATTAAAGCCTCTGCCTTTTCAGTCATTAATTCCTTGCAGTAACAATTGAGAAGAGCACCATAAGTTAGGTGGTTCTTTGATTGTTCGGGAAGATCAATGAAGTAAGTTTCTGCAGCAGCGATTCCTCGGCCTTTGGCAAGTAGATCTAAATGTATAGCTTGATCGCTCGCAGTCTTGTTTGTACCCCTTTTTGACAAGGTTTCTGAGAGCTGTAGATTAAACAAACTGCATTACAAACTAGAGATACCAAATGCACAAAATAAAGAACTAATGATATACAAGATCAATTGATTCATGTAAAGCATTTAAAATCAAAAAAGAAACATATTAGCATAAATCACAAATGGGAGGAGGATTTAACCCCAAAAATACACAGACAAAAATGATAGCTAATTATGAGGTTGGACAGCACTGATAAGTGAGAGATACCAATCTATAAATATATAAAAGTAAAGTCGTTCCTAAAATTAGCAATTTGGAGCCAAAAACTGTCAACATCAATGGGCTAAATCTGGAAATTCAAAACGGCGTCGTTTAGTGTACAAAGGCACATCTGTCAAGGGCGTTTTTGTCATTTAATCCAATGGCAAAATTGAAAATATGTGAGATGGATAGATGACGTGGCATACTAGGATTGGGTGAAATTGGGAAGTGAAATACACTTGCCGACAAAGGCAAGTGTGTTCAGGCCACATTTTCATTTTGTTTTTTATTTTTATTTGGACAGTTGTCAACGTTCTATAGGTTGGTGTAATTTTCGAAATTTTTTTATCACCGATTTCTTTAACCTCAAATATTTTATAGTAAATTAATTTTTTTTTAAAATTTTATTTTTACCAAATTTCATAATTTTTTTTCCTCTACAAATAGAGACTAATTTCATTTGATTCGGACACAGAAAAAAAACCTCTTTTTTTAATATAAATCAAATATTTTATATCAAATTACTTTTTTTAAAAAAAAAATCCTTCACCAAAAATCATAAAAAAAATTCCTCTACAAATAGAGACTAATTTCTTTTGATTCGGACAAAAAAAAAAAAAAAAAAACCCACCTCTTTGAAGTGAATGTCATTATTCTTAAAAAAAAATATAGTGTAAATAGGCATTTTGAAAGAGGGAGAGGAAGAATGGGTTTTGTTTGATAGGGGGTGTAGTGTTTGAGCAAAAAAAAATTCCGTTTATTTTCTCGGCCAACTCATGTATTATTACAGCATATAGTTTAAGAATATCAACAAATCAATTGCGAGGGTTATTTCGAGATGAAGAACTATAATTTTTATATGTATCCTTAGACTAGAATATCACGTTGATACAATATTACTCATGAACAATCTTCATTTACCAAGGACTACAATTTTTCGATTCATAATCTCGCTAATTAAACATGTAAGAGGCAATGGTATACAAACAATTTTTTTGGGTTGATACGAACCATTTTATAGGAGGATGGAGGGGAGGGGTAGTGAATTTAATGAAGGTTGTTTTCCTTTTTTGTTAATTTATTATTTCTCTAAATTTTCTCATTATAAATTTAAATTAAAAAGAAATCATCTTATGTTATTGTGAATGCAAATAATTTGTCGTTTGATAAGGAAAATTGTTAACAAAATGTGGATATAATTTTTCAGTAATAAATATGTGAGAGAAGTTAGACATTTGCTAATTTTAGGGAGATAGATGAATTTATGATAGGTGGATGGGGGTGGGGGTATGGGAAGGGGAGAGATGTGAAGTTTACAATTTATTACTTTCACCTTTTTTTTATTTGTTAATATCTCTCCATATATGGAGTTGCAATCATTTAAAAGAAACATTTACTCCATCCGTCCCGCTACAAACTGCACACTTTCCTCATTGGGCGTCCCATTACAAACTGCACACTTCCTAAAATGGCAAAGAATCTTTACTATTCCCTCCACTCATTCTCTCTCCTACATTATTTTCATACTCACAACACCATTATAATTTATTATTCCCTCCACTCATTCTCTCTCCTATTTTACTTTTACACTCACAACATTTATATCATTATTTTTTTTCTTAATCCCCGCGCAAACAGTAACTGTGCGGTTTCTATCGGGACGGAGGGAGTATTTATTTAAGGGATTTTTACCAATAAGGCCTTGATATATGGTGGAATTTACCAATAAAAATAGCACATTTCAAATTCTACCTTAGGATTCAAGTTTTGAAATCAAAATAACCTTAGAGTCCCTATCCCTATTTAAAACAATTTAAATGACAAATCTGCCCCGCCCGCTCATTCTCTTTCTCTCTCTAATCGCAATTCCACTTCTCTCTCTAATCGCAATTCCACTTCTCTCTCTAATCGCAATTCCTCTCTCTATATCTCTATATCTCTATGGTTCGGCGGCGACAACAGCCAGAAGCACTGTGCATCGTCCTCCCTTTCTTCGTCGCCGCCACAGTCTCCGATTGCCGGTCAACCACAGACGGCTTCGTTCGACGATTTGCCTTGTTTCGTCGGCATGATCTACGGCACCAGATGCCTTAGTCGCAGATCCTTGTGTTTTGAGGTCAAAAGTCTAGCTCTACCACTCTGTATCTCTCTATTCTCAGTTAACTTCTCCGACCGAAATTGCTCTTTTTGATTGATTCTTCACAAACGAAGAAGGTATTTTGATCTTCCTGACTTCAATTCCTCTTTCTCTGTGTTGTTTACAAAATATAATGTGAAAAATACTTCAATTACAGCGTTCTTAAAGTGATTTGAGGATGGAAATTAATGATTTCTTGCTTTAATTACTAACATTTTAGTCTGTGTTGGATTTTTCTTGATTTCCTAAATTTGATGTTCAATTTCTTGATTCTAGGGTTAAATAGGAGTAGGATGGAAATTAATGATTTCTTGCTTTAATTACTAACTCTGCTTCTCTCTGACTCTAGCTCTGTTTATGACGATGGAAAATTCTGCGAGACTTTCCATATGGATTCTTCTGGTTGGAGGAATTGCGAATGTTGTAAGAAGGTTTGAAAAAAAAACACTTGCTATATTATGTCTAAGTTCTTAAATTTACACGCTTCCTGCTTTGTCTTGGACCATTCGTCTTTGCTTCATGTAGTTATCAAGAGTAAGTAGCTCTTATATCCAAAATGAAGTGTCCTTTTTGCAGGCAGTACATTGTGGATGTATAGTTTCATTCCATTTGTTTGTGCTCTTGGATGCAGGAGGCATTGAGCGCTTAACTTGTGCCAGAAAAAGTTTCATATTGGTAAGAGTACTTCAATCCTCTGTGTCTGTTGTCTATCTCCCCATATCGGTTGTAGTCATTCGACCATTTGGGAACTTACTAATCTGAAGTGAACGTTAATGCTTCTTTTCATTAACCACACCAGGTCCCAGTTTCCCATTTTTGCTTAATAAAGTACTAAAGATCCATATTAACTGTCCCACTTTGACTTTTATGATCAAGTCAATTGAACTTTGACCATAACTTTATGAAAATTTAGATATCCCTATGCAATTCTAAAAATTGTTATTGTTTCCCCATTAGGAATACTATAGATAATAATTATTAGATTGAATAGAGATATCTAGATTTTCATAAAATTTTAGTCAAAATTCGATTGAGTTGACCATAAAAGTCAATGGCGCAAACTTTCCGGGACGGAGAGAGTACAAACTTATTTGGAAAAGTAAGCATATTAGTTGTGCTAATGAATTTGTGCATGCATATAAGATGTTTCTGCAGGGTTTTCTCTCCCATATTTCCAACATAATTCTTATGTGATGTTTTCATTCAGACACCGAATCCAGCATGGCCACTGCCTTCTCGAGTGGCCCCTCAAGGGCCCGAAATATTTAACGATCTCTCGGCAAAAAAATTGGAATCCTATAGCAGGATCAGGTCCAGTTCCTTGGCTACAAGCACCCAGTTTGTCCCATGCTTCCACTGCTCAGTTGGAATTGCCACAAAGGACAGCTTATGAAGTTGAAATGCCAGGTGGCATTGATAGACTTCTATCTGGTGAGCAAGTTAATCCCTCTTTGCTAGATAAACAGAAGAAAGAGGATTCATCTCAAAGACTGATGAATGGGGGCCTGAAGATTGGTGCATCAGAAATACTTGGAAGTGGGGCCAATGGTAATTTTCTTTGATCATGTTGACTTACAAGTGAAACTGTCAAGAGTTACTGTATAACTGATGTTGCTTACCTGATTGATTTGTTTCAGGAATCAAGTATGACGGGAAACCTAATCCACTTTTTAGTGGTTCCCGGACGGCATTTTTGAAGGATGAACTTACTAATCCTCTCTTCAATTCGCCTACAACCTCTGGGTTGTAGGCGAATTTTCTTTGATCATGTTGACTTACAAGTGAAACTGTCAAGAGTTTACTGTATAACTGATGTTGCTTACCTGATTGATTTGTTTCAGGAATCAAGTATAACGGGAAACTTAATCCACTTTACCTGATTGATTTGATTCAGGAATCAACTTAGTTTTGCTGCTGTTTGAAACTGCATTGTTGACTTCTGGATTCAGCCTTGATAATCCGAATACATTTGGCAACATGATTCACAAGATGTTGAAGCTTAGATTGAGCATTAGAGCTATTCAAAGGATTAAGTTATGCCTATTTATCTTGTATCTCATTTTGCAACTATGTAATGAAGTTTATGCCATCATAGATTTTTGTTTTTCTGAGGTTTATTTCACATTTGTTGGTTTTGATGTGAATAACTGTTCAATGTTTTTCACACTTCTAAAACTGAGAGTTCTGTTTTACAGTTATTTATGAATGTGAAATTGATTGGTTTTTGATCTTTCTAAACTGAGAACTGTGAGGTCAATTTCACAGTTATTTTGCTACTTAGTATGTGTGTTTTACCCGTTATTTATCTGTTATTCATGATTGTTTGTGCACAACTGTGAGGTCAATTTCTCAGTTATGATTGTTTGTGCACAACTGTGAGGTCAATTTCTCAGTTATGATTGTGAGGTCACTTTCTCAGTTATTGTGCATAACTGTGAGGTCAATTTCATTGTTTTTATGTCATTCTAAAACTGTGAGGTCAGTTTCACAGTTAATTTGCTACTTAGTATGTTTGGTTTACCCGTTATTTATCAATTGTTGATTGTTTGTGCACAACTGTGAGGTCAATTTCTCAGTTATTATGATTGTTTGTGCACAACAGTGAGGTCTATTTCACAGTTGTTGGTTGAGATGTGAATAAGTGTGAAATGTTTTTCACACTTCTAAAACTGTGAGGTCAGTTTCACAGTTATTTATGAATGTGAAATGGTTTACCCGTTATTTATCAGTTGTTGATAATTGTTTTTGCACAACTGTGAGGTCAATTTCTCAGTTATGATTGTTTGTGCACAACTGTGAGGTCAATTTCTCAGTTATGATTGTTGAGGTCACTTTATCAGTTATTGTGCATAACTGTGTGATAGATTTCACTGTTTTTATGTCATTCTTTTATAGAATAACAGTGAGGTCTATTTTACAGTTGTTGAAAAATAATTTTATTTTATTTATAAAATTTGAAATATATGATGAGTAAACTTGTTTGATTCGTCTTGGCGATGCGATTAAAACAGTGATTTTGGATAATTTTTTCGACTTTTAGATTTTGAGATATTGCATTTTAAAAATTTAAGAGAAAAAAAAAGGAAGAGAGAGAAAAGGAGAGAGAAAGAAAGGAGAAGAAGAAAAACGTAAAGAGAGAGAGAGAGAAAGTGGCGCGTCACGCGTGTATGTGGTGAGGGGCATTTTGGTCCAGCAAAATTTTAGGGACTTATTGGTATGTTTTGAAAATGTGTGGTTTTATTGATCTTTTTCATTTATCTAAGGGACTTATTGGTCAAAGCCTCTTTATTTAATTATTTAAGTCATTATTAAATTTATCCATAATTTATTTTCCAACATAGGGATAAAGTTGTAATATTTTGAATATGTTACAACAATATATAAAAGTTGTAATTTACGAAATAATAATTGGTCTTTACTGGGGACGAGAAAATTGGAGTTTTTGGTTGTCTAAAAAAAATGGGTTCTCTTTTTCGTTATTATTTATAAACTAATGCTCAATGATTTAGTATATATGTGTTTAATGTCTTTAAGTATTTTCTATTCAATTCTGACCAGTAGGAGGGATTGAACTCCAGACCTCTAAGACGAAAAGACTTAAACCACCCACTCAAGATATTGTTTGGACACAAGTCCTTTAGCAAATGAGAAATACTTTAGTGTATTGATACGGGTGGATTAAATATTTCTAGGGGCAATTAACAAATCATCCCTCACTCTAACAAACAATATCTGATAAATTGTTATATCTAAATGATTCTTAATTTTTTAAAATGCAGTTAGTTGTAGGAAGTGTGTATGTTATATAGTACGTTAGTGGCATTCAGGTATGCAATCTCATCTTTTAGTGGTTAAGATGATATTTGGTTAGGGGAATTTGTTTACATAATCGTATTTGCTGTTGTTTTCTTTGTTATTTATTTTCCTATATTTACGTTAAATATCACAATTTCATATTATAATTTTAAATTTTAAATGTTATTTGATTATATATATTGTTGTACTAATTTTGATTTAAAGTAAATTATGCTATTTTCGTGCATCGCACGGGTGTACTGCTAGTTTGGAATAAAAAGAAGATCAACGAAAATGAAAAAGTACATTAATATTAAATTAAATTGTTTAAACTTTAATACTCAGCCAATAAATTTGTAATTCAAATAGCATATGACTAGAAGAAAACTGAAAAACCATTTGCTTGCAATCTTATCCATCCAATAAGCCATGAGAATATTGAAACAGCACAACAGTTATATTAATATATGAGCAGGAGCAGAGACAAAACCATAACACCTCACTGCTAAGCAAATTCACCGGAAAAAACAATGTTTGGAAAATTGTATGAGCATTTATTATAAAAAGCAACTGGTAAGAAAGGGGTCTATGGCTGTAAACCCTTACCCTCAAAATAAATGTGAGACATCCATTGCCCAACATAGTAAGAATCAAGGTTGGAGTGACAGCATAAAGGTGGGATACCCAGTGAGGGTACAACAACGATTGGATTGGTTGTCTTATATTATACACCTAATTAAACCACCACCATAAGGGGTATCATGGAAAAATAAAACAATGAAATTTCCCTCTTCCCCACCTTTGTGATAGATTGAAGGAATACAAAAATAAGTACTGAGAAACCTTGTAGTCCATGTGACATGTCTCAAGCCACAAACCAGGTATTTTTAGATTCAAAAGCCAGCTAAACCCCCAATTCAAAACACAAAAGGGAAACATACTTGGTACCTAAGGAAATGAATATTTCTTCAATCCAGATTCAAAATGTCATAATGCGTATTTACTTGCTTAAATAAGATTGCCATCCATTTTTGTGAAGTTACTAAAATGATACAATCACCTTTTAAAAATCTTTTTCCAAAATATACATGCAATATTATGAGTCTATAATGAGGATAGTAAGGACACTTATGCATATATGCTACTAAAATTGCATAGGTGTCAACTTTCTAAATATGTCTCAAGTCTCAATGTGACAATGTGACAATGGAAAATCATTTTGGGACGTGAGGGTGTACAAGAAACTTTAATGAATATAAAGTAGAACATGATCTGTATATTTTGTGCCCTCAAGCTAAATGGATAGGAGCAAGATCATTTTGTGATTTCAGGTCATATTACCAAACGCTCTATCGAAACATAACAAAATGCAGCAAACTCAATCAGTACTTGCATTAACTTCACCATATCAAAAATCATTTTAGAAATGATCAATAAGAATCTTAGGATCCCATCTCCATCTTACATAGTTGCAACTACATACAACTAAGCTTCTCCGTTCCAAATGTTGCTGCGGTACTCATTCAGTAAGCATCTTAGTATTCCATTTCACTTTATATACTCGCATCTATTACAAATTGACATTGCCACATTATACTTCATAAGCATCTAAGTATCCAATTTTTCCTAACACGCTCACAAACTAAGCTTATAACTCCTCGGTTAAAAAATTGCTGCACTCATAAGCGTCTTAGGATCACATTTGTTCTTACACATACCGAAAAGCTTCTCACTATTAAACATTTACAGCACCAATCGATAAGTAACCATCTTATTCTCTCAATTCACAAACATTATCACAGTAAAATTTCTCCATATCAAACAAAAAATTATAAGAAAAATGGATTGGGGGGCGAACCTTTAAGGCAGGAGAATAGAGCTTGCGACTGCGAAGGATATTGAGGGAGAGATCGGATTCCCATTTGAAGACTCTTTTGCTGCTCTTGAGGAATATATTGAGGTTTTGTCGAACGCTAACCTTGGAGCCACCGTCGTTGAAGAGACGCTCGTAGAGTGCTTCTTCCAGGTACTTCTTCGAAATCGAAACCCTCTTCGCTACGTTCTTTGACCTCCCGAATTTATGCATAAACGTCGACATTGCCGACGTTAACTCGCCGGCGATTCGGGAAATGGGGTTTTGATCTGAAAACCCTAGCTGGTGTAGTGTTTGGAACCAGGGAGTGTGTACTGTGAACAGAGCTGTCTAACGGGTCGGGCCGGGGGCTTCACTCAGGCTCGGTTTGTTTCAAAATAAAACATTTTCCGAAAAACGATTCCTGTAAAATGTTTTACGAAAGTAGAGCGTAAAATGTTTTACGGATGAAGGGTGTAAAATGTTTTCGAGTATTTGGTAAAACGACTCATATTTCACAAGGTGGCCTACCTCCCCCACCCACCCCCCCTAATTTATTTATTTTTTGTAACCGCCCCACCCCCCCACCCACCCCCCACCCCCCCCACCCACCCACCCTCTGCCTACCCCCCCCCCCACCCCCAAAAAAAATTAGTTTTTTTTTTTTTTTTTGTAATCAACCCACCCACCCCCTTCCCAAATTTTTTTTTTTTTTTGTAATCGCCCCCACCCACCCCCGCTTACCCCACTTTCCCCCACCCACCCCCTCCAAAAAAATTTTTTTTTTTGTAATCAACCCACCCACCCCACTGCCTGCCCACCCCCACCCAAAAAAAAAAAATTTGGGGGGATGATGTAGGCAGAGGGTGGGTGAGGCGATTACAAAAAAAAAAAAAAAAAAAAAAAAAAAATTGGAGAGGGGGAGGTGGGGTAGGTAGAGGTGGGTGGGTTGATTACAAAAAAAATTTGGGGGGTGGGGGGTGGGTGGGTAGGCGGGGGGGTGGGTGGGGCGATTACAAAAAAAAATTGTTTTTTTTTTTTTTTGGGGGGGTAGGCAGGGGTGGGTGGGGCGATTACAAAAAAAATAAAAAAAATTTGGGGGGTGGGTGGGGGTGGGGTGGGGTAGGCAGGGGGTGGGTGGGGCGGTTACAAAAAAAAAATTAGGGGGGGGTGGGGTAGGCAGGGGGTGGTTGTACCGGGCGTAATATGAGTTGTACATTAAGGCCTCCATTTTTCGGAAAATGTTTTACTTAGGACAAGGTCAGTAGGTCGTTTTACTTAGGAAGGGCGTAAAATGTTTTCCGAAAAACGTTTTACTTAGGCAACCAAACAGCGGAAAACGAGTTATTTTCCGGAAAACATTTTCCGGGGGCTAACCAAACGGCGTAAAACGAGTTATTTTCTGGAAAACGTTTTCCGAAAAATGTTTTACGGCCAAACAAACGGAGCCTTAATGATGGGCCGGCCCAAAATATTAGCGGGTCTAAGTAAAAGTCAAGCTCGACGCATGTGAACATCGGGCATTCGATTTTTCGGGCCTATGGGTCAATCCAAAGTTCAAAGCATTGTTCTAACCTCCAAGTCCAAGGCCGGCCAAGGCCATGGCCATGGCCGAAAGATGCATGCAAACCATGGCTTCAGCCTCAATATATACCCAATGGCCAACATTCTACTTTCTTTATTTTGCGATGTGGGATATCCTCCAAGGCCAAGGCCACGACCGAGCCAAGGCAATGCGTCGAGCTAGGCAAGGTCATTTACTTTCTCTTTGTTTCGATGTGAGATATCCTCAAGACCAAGGTCTCGGCCGAGCCAAGGGCCAAGGTCACGGTCGAGCCATGGCAAAGGCCACAGCTAAGACCACAACTTGGTTGATGGATATGTTCAGCAGTGGCTTTAAAGGATCACTCCAATCCACACTTGTCAACTGTAAAAGCTAGATAGTTTTTTTTTTTTTTTTAATGTGTTGACTTTGTCAACTGTTACATGGCAAAATGAAAGTTTTATATGCTCTCCATCCCAATTTAAAATTTTTATTTTCCTCTTTGATATATGGTTTAAAATTTTCAATTAATTTATTTCTTAAATGGTATAGTATAAACAGTGTTTTGAATAATTTTATCTCCTTAAAATTCATATATTACACAAAAAAACATTATATAATTATCTACTTTTCACCCACTTATTTAATAAATTAACAATTATATTCTCAACTCAATGTTATTCTTATTTTTAACCCAACTTTATTTTGATTTCTTAATAAACGTGCAAAGTCAAATTATAATATTAAATTGGGACTAAGAAAATAGTTGAACTTTTATCAAATATTAACGTTAATTTAATTATAATCAATTATCCATACGCTTGGAGATGGCCAAATGGGTTGCCCGGTACGGCCCGACCCGTTTGGCAAAACCCGTGGTAAGCCTGTTTGTCCATCTCACTAAACGGGACTAAACCCGGTTCGTCCCGTCCCAAAATAGCCCTCCAAGCCCGTTCATTTGGCGCGGATCTAAAGATCTACATGCTTAAACGGGTTTTCAGTTTTAAAAAAAAAAAAATCAAAAAAAGCTTGGAAAAAATAAAAAATAATTTAGTATTTAATAAGATATTTTTAAAAATATAAAATCACTTATACATAAGAAAATTAATTATTTTATATATATATATAACAAAACAATAGTTTATACTGTATCAACAAATAAAAATTATTTAAATTAAATTGTTTTCCAAAAGGTAATAATGTAATCAATCAATTTAATAAAAAAAACATTAGGAATATTTATTTCATAATTTTTTTGGATGAATTTTCATTTTCTTCAAATGATACAATTTATTAACGGATATATTTGAGGACATTATAGACATTTACAAAAAAAAAAAAAAGGTAAACGAGTCACGGACCCAACAGATCTTCTGATATGCGGACCAAAGCCTAGTCCGTCACAAATATATAAGTCCAAGCCGGTCGCGTTCTTTATGCGGGCTGGGAGGCGGGCCGGCCCACGGGCAAACGCTCAACGGGCCACGGACCACGGGATTGGCGGGCCTCCTCGGGTTAAGCCCAAAATGGCCATCTCCACCTACACTCCTAAAAACAAATCCAATAAATATTATATAGGAGAGTCTTTTGTCATTCTCAAGATAAGGCACGTGGATTTATGACGTGGAATTCCATGTCATCATTCCATCATTTCATTGGCTGATGCTTCATTATTTTTCAAGGTGATGACAGGAAAACAATATTAGATAAGTCTTAGAATCTATCTATATATAATAACAAGATAGTGGTAAATAAAGGGGCAATGAGGGGCATTTTCGTCATTTCACATGGTGGCAAAAGTGAAATAAACAAGCCAAAAATCCACATGGCAGTCGCTGATTAGGCGAATTTTATTATTATTTTTTTTAAAATCACTTTGGACATGTGTCGCCCAGCTGGAGAGGGCCATTTACGTCTTTTCCTTAGCGCGTGTATGACACGCGCCGACAAGGGCACGTCCGAAGCAGTTTTCTTTTTTTTTTTTTTAATTTGACATGTGTCACCGTTTGATTTGCTGGAAGGATTTCAAAAAAAAAATTATCCCATTTCTTTGACCTTAATTTTTATATATTAAATTTTTTTTTTTACACCAAAATTCATAATTTTTTTCTCTTTTTTGACAAGGGCCATTTTTCTCTTTAAATAGAGACTTCTTTCATTTGATTTGGACAAAAAAAAATCCTCTTTTTTAAATATAATTTATTAATTATCCTTTACTATTTTTTTCATTTCTTTTTAGTGAAATTTAATTAACTGTGAAGTAATTTTTTATCTATAACTGATAGTAAAAAAAATCCTCTTTTTTAAATTATTTTTTTTAATTTTTTTTTCACCAAATATCTTAATTTTTTTTTTCTCTTTAAATAGCGACTTCTTTTATTTGATTTGGACAAAGAAAAAAAATTCTCTTTTTTAAATATAAATTTGTTAATTATCCTTTACTAATTTTTCAATTTATTTTTAGTCAAAATTAATTAAGTGTGAACTAATTTTTTTAATTATAAATGATAATAAAAAAATCCTTTTTTTTAAATTAATATTGTTTTATTTTTTTTACACCAAAATTCATAATTTTTTTCTCTTTAAATAGAGACTTCTTTCACTTGATTTGGACAAAGAAAAAAAATCCTTTTTTTTAAATATAAATTTGTTAATTATGCTTTCCTAATTGTTCAATTTCTTTTTAGTGAAAATCAATTAAGTGTGAAGTAAATTTGTTAATAATAATAATATTAATAATAATTTTACTAAAAATAAAGAATATAAAATAAAATAAAAGTGACAGGGGCGGATCCAGGGGGGGCAGGTGGGGGCACTCCCCCCCCCCAGCGGCGGAAATGCAGTGGAAATTTTTTTTTTGCCCCCACCATATTTTTGTTATATATGTATATACTCCCTCCGTCCCGGAACAATCTTCACACTTTCCCTTTTGGACGTCCCAAAACTTACTTCACACATTTAAAACTTACCTAAAATGGAAAGGAATCTTTACTATTCCCTCCACTCATTCTCTCTCCTACATTATTTTAATACTCACAACACCATTATAATTTACTATTCTCTCCACTCATTCTCTCTCCTATTTTATTTTCACACTCACAACACTTTCAATATAATACTCCCTCCTTAAAACCAGTGCAAACAGTGTTTGTGAATTATGTTCCGGGACGGAGGGAGTATATAATTAACTTCAAGATTAACACCAGTGAGTGGTGTGGTTCAGCGGTAGAAGGGGTGGAGTTAAAGCCTTTGGTGTTTTCTTTCAAATCCATGTTCGAACCCTTCTACCTACATCTTCAATTAATTTTATCTTCCATCTTTGCTATTCTTTCTCTTAACAGTTTTGTTTTTCTCTTTCTCCTAATTTCCTCACATTTTTTCAATCTTAATTAATTCGTTAGGCTTTTCCCATTTTTTTTGTTTTTGGTCTTTCTTCCTATTATCCCAAGTTTAATTAGCAAATTTGAATTTCTTTTTTGTACGAGTAATATATTTTAATAAATTGTTTGCGTTAAATACTTCAACATTATTTCAATCGTTCTTTGAATTATTTACTTTTATCATTTTTGTTAACTAAAATACATTGTATTTCATGGATCCGACCCATTTTTTACTTGTCCGACCCGAAAATGGCAAGAAGTGAAGCTTCGGCAGGGACGGAGTGAGTATATATATATATATATATATATATATATATATATATATATATATGGCGGAATGTGATGAATGTGGGTTTGAGTTTCTATTTAATAAGTGGCAGGCTGTGATTGTTCTACAAATGACGCGTTCCGTTCACGCGTCGTCAGTGGTGCGTGTACGTAGGAGGATATTTTTTTTCATTTCTGACATGTGTCAACCGTTCATTTAAGGGCAATTCCGACATTTCCCTCTGTGGCATATTTAAATTTTTATAAACAAAATCGTTGTGTATTTTTAAAGTATATCGAGTTATTTAATATAATATATAAATATATATATATATATATATATATATATAGGGGAGTGTGATGAATGTGGGTTTGGGTTTCAATTTAATAAGTGGGATGGGGTAATATGGTTATATCAAATAATTTATTTAATTATTTAAAAAAAAATCTTTGAAGCATTGTTCGATATCTATAATTTTCTGTAATAAATATTTTAAATTGTACGATAATATATTTTTTATTTTACTATATTTCTATTACTGTTTTAATCTTACGCTGTGAATATTTATAAAATTCAAGGTAGATATTTACCCAATGTTGATCTTCTATTTTAATAGTAACGCCCCGGCCCCCGTGCATCACACGGGAGTAAGTGAGATGGGGTAATATGATTATTGTGTTTATTTTAGTTAGATATATCAAACAATTTATTTAATTTTAAAAAAAAATATATTTGAAACATAGTAAATAAAGTATTAATAAATTTGAAAAAGAATGATACTAAATTTTATTAGATAACTATACTATTGTTTTGGTATGAACAAATCTTTTGTTTTTATATAAAAAATTCTCTTAATCAAAAAGAAATAAAATATCACCTTTTTTTTAACTAAATTTACAATCTTCACCTTTTTTTTACTAATTTCAATAACTTACTTCGTATGTGATAAACATGTTCGTGTGTTTTATTTACTTTTTTAAATGATAAAATACTACATAACTGTATATAGAGATATGCATATTTCTTATGATTTTTGTTTTATTCCTATTTTATTGTTTTCTAATTTTCATGTACTGACAATGTAGTCTTTAAGGAAGTATTCCATAATGTATAAATCAATTATTTTTTTGATTTATTTTAGTTCAATTTTTGTCTTTTGAATATATAGTTACTCCTCGTGCATCGCACGGGAGTCAATCTAGTTTTGAGATAAATACAGAGTCCTTCATCAGCCAAAATCATATCCGCACAGAGTCCTTCAAATTCTGGCGATAAACACAGAGTCCTTCATCAGCCAAAATCATGTCCGCAAAATATAAAATCTTTTTCAAACTCATCGAAATTCCGATCTCCTCTCTTAAGTCGATCAACCTCTTCAGGTTCCATTCCAATTTCATTCCTTTTTTTTCTATTTTTCTCCTGAATTTTGTTCAACTGTGGTTAACTTAATCTTGTCGTTGTTCAATTTTGAGGCTAGAAGATCAAAGGATAATTGTTATTGAGCCTCTATCAAGTCGATCAGCCTCTTCAGGTTCCATTCCAATTTTCATTCTTTTATTTTTTCTGTTTTTCTCCTGAATTTTGTTCAACTGTGGTTAACTTAATCTTGTCGTTTTCAATTTTGAGGCTAGAAGATCAAAGGATAATTGTTATTGAGCCTCTCTCAAGTCGATCAGCCTCTTCAGGTTCCATTCCAATTTTCATTCTTCTTTTTTTTTCTGTTTTTCTCCTGAATTTTGTTCAACTGTGGTTAACTTAATCTTGTCGTTGTTCATTTTTGAGGCTAGAATGTATTTGAATAATTGTTATTGAGCTGTATTTCGAGTCAATTTCGTTACTGTTTACATCCTCTATGTATCAGTACATACTAAAAGTTGGGATTATTGTTTGTGTGAAGTAACCGACGGGGCATAATAATAGTAATTGATTAAGAAATAAAAATTTAATTATTAAACTGTATTTTGGTTACATTCCAGTTAATAAAGAGAAAAATGACAAAAAAAAATTGAAATTAATTTTCTCAAAGAGAATAGAAACCTGTAAACATATTGAGCAGCAATTGCTTTTTGTTGATTTGATCTCATGGCTTGGCAAGTTTTTCAGTGAATCCCTTGACAGCCCTCTTGATGTTATTTCACCATTCACATCATACACATCATCTTGGCGTAAGTTTGAAACAGCCACCTGAATATTGATTGCCATAACAAAATGCAAAATGCATGTCATATGCACAAACTTAGAAAATTGATAAATATTTCCAAGTTATGAAATTTTGGTATCATCAAGAACCTAGAATTAATGATATGGATGCTAGATAAAAGAGAAGACGTGTGAATGGACACCAATAAAAATAATCAGGAAAAAATGATCTCCCTTTTGGAAGCCTCTGTGAATTGCTATACAATATCTCTCTTTTATGAACATGAGTTTCATTAGCCAAACTGTTTGCCACCCCATTCCTTTCTCTGTAAACATGAGTTATCTTCCAATCCCCACATAACCTTTAACATTCTCTAAGTTCATAAGCAAAATTCCAAGGACCATCATAAACCTTCGGTAGAACTGAAACAACCACCAAAGAATCCAATTCAACATAGACCTGCTGGATTTGCAACTGATGACATAGCCTTAAACCATCTCTTAAGGCTGATATTTCTCCTTTCATGTTTGTCCCATTACCATAGTAATTGGAAAGTTCCCCTACCATGGCTCCTATGTCATTCCTTATGATCCCTTCTCCTGTACAGATATGATCCCTTGCAGAACCATCTGTATTCAATTTAAAATAATTTTGAGGTGGGGCTTCCCATCTCACAACAATAAACCTTCTTATCCTTGGACTCTTAACAGAAACATTAAGGAGTCTAAAGATGTGCAAATCCTTTGCTTTGTGTTCAGTTTTAGGGATAAAACTGAGGTATACTTCTTGAACTCCACTTCTAATTTGTTTCAAAATTTCTTGCATTATCATAGGCTTGTCCTCATATTTTCTTTTGTACCTAGCCTTCCACAATTTCCAGCAAGTGAAGAGCATAACACCCACTCTAACCATGCCAATCTGTGGTCTTAAGGAGATTTTGTGCATCCAAACATCCCACAGCTGCTCAAATGAATCATATTGGTGAGGGATTGTGAATATAGTAGCTAATTGCTGCCATTTTTTAGTTGCTATCTTTGATTGTAGAAACAAGTGAGTACAAGATTCTTGTTGAGGTTGATAAGGGCAACAAAGGCATTGAGATACCAATTTTTAGGTCTTTAGGATTTGTTTATCGAATAAATTTCATCAGTTATGTTATTGTGTATGCGTTTCCACTTCCTTCCTCTGTTATTAGCATCTTTGTCTATTCAATTTCATCTTTAATCATTGATCCTTGCCATGTGTGTGTATGAGTCCTCTTTTGGAGATATTCTAAAAGAGGTACTTGGAAGAAGCACTGTACAAGCGTCTCTTCAAAGATGGTGGCTCCTGTAAGTGCTCCAATTTGAGCTTGTTAGAATTTTCGTTAGAAAATTAACGAAAGTTATAACATTTCTAACAATTCCTAACAATCCTAACTTTTCTAACAAAGTGAGGGTAAAATGGGCATTGTTATTTAAGGCTAAACCTCAAAAAGAATCTCAAAAAGCAAAACAAAAGGAATAAAACCACAAATAGCAATGGCTGGAAACACAAAACTGGCTGTTAATTTGAAATTTCAAAAAGATTATTCCTCTTGTCCAAAGCTGAAGCTGCATTTAATGAACAGTGCACGCTGAGGGGATCCATCCGCGCGGACATGTTTGTAATTTCCAGAGGGCTATAAATTGAGCCCTCCAGTCACAAAAATAAGGAGGAATAACACATTTTGCACCGAACCTCTGGCGAAATATAGAGAGAAAACAGTGAGAATTCTTCAAGAATTGTCACCATTTTCTCTCCAATCTTTCCCAACTCATACTCATCCACTCACTCTCTTATTAAAGCCCTAAACACTCATACACTCAAGCCAAACACTCAAGAACTCAAGGAAGATTGGTAAACCCTCCTCTTCCTAACCCTAAATCTCAACCATGCATGCATCTTCAAACTACAAAATGTAGTTCCTTCATCTTCTTGCTTTAGATCTAAGAAGATCACCATGGAAGACCATCTCCATGGATGATCTTCTACAAAGATCAACATTATTTTTAAGCTTTCTTACTTTCTTGCAAAGAAAACTCATTTTCAAAACCCTAAAAAACCATTTTCAAGCATAAAATCTTGATTTCAAAGGATAAAATTCCCCTTCCCAAGCAAATGAAATGCTTAGTCCTAATGTACTCCAAGGATGGTTTGGTATAGTTGATTCACCACTAAAATGTCTAGTGATCACTAACCAAAACCTAGGTAAATGGGGACAAGCATGGATGCAAAACCCCCCTTAAAATCATATTCTCCTTCTTGAGAAGTTGCTGTCCAGTAGCAATTTTCTCAGACCTCAGTCCATGGTCTTAATTTTTGGACACAGATGAACTTGTAATTTGGTGTTGACTACAAAACACTTTTTGTAGCCAACATCCAGAGCTTTCCAGACATATTTTTATTTTATTTTTTGGGTGAGTAAAACTCCTCTTTTAAAATTTTCTTTCAGAGGCTAGTTCATCAGCTTCTGGGAATCCAGATCTCATATCTGAGGTTTCCAGAAGGTTTTGACCCCTCAAATCTTCTCCAAAATGGAAAATTCCTTCGCACAAACTTTATTTAAGGTGTCTAGAACAACTTTCATTCTCTGAGTTTATCCAGATTATGAAGTTTTAAGACCCTTGAATCCCTTTCAAAATCAAAGGTCCACTGCCTTTTTCATTCTGGCAGAAATGGCTCTCAACTTCAAAAGGTCTTTTGAGTACCAAATCTCAACCCAAAAATCTTCCAAAAAATCATGGGATCAGTTTAAAGTCTTAAAAAGATATCCCAATTTTTACTTTTCTGAGTTTCAACTTATTTTGGCCAAAACACACACACACACACACAAATGATTTTCAGCTTGGAAGACTCGTTTTACGAGGCGCGTCGGGTGCACACTAACGTCCTTCCCGGCCCGCGTAACATGACCTCCGAACCTAAATCTCTGATCTCGGGCTTTTTTCAAAGTTTTGGCCCTCAAAATTAAAATGGCGTGGCGACTCCGTTTTCGTTGATTTTTTCAAACACAAAAATGGGAAAATTTTCGATACATCACACATCATCACAGTGGCGACTCCGCTGGGGACTAAGCTTTTTTTTTTAAAAAAAATGGTATTTGGTATATTGGTGGAAACCACTAAATTTCCCGTTATCGCCTCCTAACACGAGTCGGGGATAAATTGTGGTCTAACAATCCCACGTACCGGTATCACCGTTTTCAAAAAAAAAAAGCTTTTGAGGGTCAAGCTTCCGTCCCGGCTTTGAAAATCATTTTTGTGTGTGTGTTGATTTTTTGCACAGTTTTCATGTTGTTTTGGCCGCCTCGGAGAAAGTCAAAATTTTGACTGTCGGAATAATGTCCCTAACTGTCGGAATTTTCGTGCTTACGTGCTTATGTGCTCATAAAAAAAAATCAAAAAAAAAAAGGATTTTCAAAAAAAAAAGAAAATTTCCAAAAAAAAATCATGCATCATATATTTAAGACACATAAAAAAAAAAATCTCTATTTTACTCGGAAAAAGAATATAGACGCTTGCACACTACGCGCACGTGACCGTACACGCACACTACGTCCTTAACCCGGAAATCCTTGTCGCGGTCCGTTTGGTCTTATTACGCCTCTCGGATGAGCACGGGACTACCCAAACATCCCGTGGAGCCTCGTGTCGACCATGCACTTGTCCGTGACACACTTTGTCCGAGACCCGGTTGGTTTTTAGTGCGAGTGCTGTGTCATGCCACTGTCCGTGTATAGACCTTTCCTTTCAAGCCTTTGTCGGCATACCGGCTCAATGTCTTTCGGGTCCCTAATCAGTCGAAGTTCTGCCGGTTTTCCGCCGCAGACTTTGACCAAGATATTGGCCAGGCGCCTTGACTTCGGCTACGGCGGCACAAATTATACAACGACTCCCGGCATTGACCTTTGAGTCATCAAGGATTAATGACTATTCCATGCCTAATTACGGCTTAGCGACGACAAGTCAAGATCAATCGTGGACGCTTATCGGTCAAATCATGCGGAGCTTTTCGTCGAGCCCTCGGACATGATCTTGACTTTCGACGTCGGCTTTGTCCAGTAATTTACATCGAATGCTCGTTAAGACTCGATTACCCGCCAGACTTTTAGGATCGTTTTCTTTCGGTCGGTGGGACCCGCTTGCCCTATAGGACCCTCGCCAGGCCGTCCACCCTGGGAGGTCGAAATACGAGAGTGGAATACGAGGGGCTTATAGACGTAGTGACGGGGCCCACGATCCGAGATCGAGTAGTTTGCGAAAAGAAGAGCAATCTTTTCCAACCGATTAGGTTAATAAAACATGTTTTATGTAAACGTGAACAAATAAGCGCATGTTGCATGAGCCAAAAGCCCAAACACCTACCCTCCTTCCATTCCCGGACATCGAACCCTCATGTCCTTTCCCCGCGACTCCGCACAAAGCTTGGTTTCGGGCACCGGGTCACCGTTTGATCGGTTGGGAAGAGTCAAGCGCGTCGTCGGCTTCGCCATTTGTTCCGACTCGGGTTTGAGAATGTACGCATCAGCCGGTAATGATGGGGATAACGTCACTCCGCCTCCCGGGACCCCTCGGACGAGCAACGGTGGAATCGGTTAGCGAGAACGAGATGAGGTTACGACAGGGAAGCACGGCTAAACGGCCTTATGGAGGCTATTAAGAGTCACGGTCGGCCGCCGGCCTCAATCCGGATGGCACCTTCACCGTGGAAGAAGACGAGGATGCCAACCCCACTCTCGGTCGCCACTGATTACACCGGGATGCCGCCGCCCCACCTCCTATGGTGCCATTACCAGAACCCATGCTCCTCGATTTTCGGGTCGGCCCGGCTCCCGACCACGGACCACCGGATCCATGCGGCCCGACGGCACAAATCGGTGGGGGCAAAATCAGTACGGAATGTCTTCTCATGGTTGGGGCTATCTCGGAATGCCACGGCTAATCGGGATCCCGCCTCGGTTCGGAACCGATCAATCCGGACCTTCACGGCAACGGCCACGGTTCGGAATGCCGCCACGGCTTGGTTACGGACCACGATCGTAGCCCCTCCTCGAACGAGTACTAGTTCAGTGCTCCTCACACAAATCCATTCCTCACTCGAGACTTCTATGGGTTACCAAGCCTCCATCCGGTGTCATCGAATCACCGGGACCGCAGTACCCCGGGTTACACACCTTCGCCTGGCGGCCATGCAATTCAACAATCAGGGACGGCGGCCGCACTCAAGCCTACTTACGGGCCCCACTCACGGAAATCCAAGTTATCCGGCTACATCGGGGCTGCCCCACCTACTTTGCCAGTTGAAAATCAGCAGCAAGCCGCAAGTTCTACCCTTTTGCTCGAGGCTCCTACTCATGCTCCCAGGGTAACTCGGCCGGGACGGGGTTTTCACCTACGTCCGGATCGGCCATTCCCTCCACCGATCTGCCTCCAGTGGTAGCTCCTCTCTCTAGCTCGGCCACTAACTTGAATGCCATGGTTCCGCCACAAGACCCTCATCTGGCTGGTTCATGGAACAACACAAGGAAATGAAAGCGCGGATCGCCGAACCGCCAAGAAGTACGCCTTCCGGCCTACGGGACCGGACTCCATTGTTCCTCTGCCCCACAAATTCGTGATGCCAAATCTGGATCTCTTTGATGGGACCGCATGTCCGAAAACCCATTTGGACACGTATACCTTGGCGATGAAAGCCGAAAGGATGTACCAATCAGCGGTTGGGCGACTATTTCGATCTATCCTTGAAGTCCAGTGCCTTAAAGTGGTTCTTCCGTTTGAAACACGAAGCCGGGGCTACATGGGACAGATCACCAATGCTTTCACGAGAAAAATATAAGGCCAACTTGGAATGGGAAACAAATAGGGTTGACCTACAAACAACGGTGCGGCGTCTGATGAGAATGTTGGGGACTTCTACAAGCGGTGGAATGCGAAACTCGGTGAAATGGCCATCCACTCCTTCCGAAGAGGAACAAGCTGGACATCTTCCGGTCATGCTTGAAACCACATCGAGAGCCTCCCTCGGTCACTTCCCATACTCGAGACTTACGGGCCATGGTTAACTCTGCGGCTAAGTTTGAAAAGGCCTACAATCCAGCCAAGCCAGAGGCTGCTTTGCACTGCCTACGGATATCGGGCTCCTCCTGCAAACACCGCCCCTGCTCTGCTAAAGGCAAAGAGATGATTAACTATGCGGGACGGGAATGTAATAACACGACTCCTTTTGCTCCCGGGAAACCGGTAGAGCCCAAACCGCGGGTCATAAATCTCGAAAACTTTGGAATGCCCTGAATGACATCTTTAGGGGAATTTGGTGAAAGAAGGCTTCTTTGCGGCCTTTGGAAAATTTCCAACCCAGAAATCCGAATGCTCCGTGGATACTACAAAGTATTGTGCCTTTCATCAAGCTCACGGACATCGGCGGCAGTTTGCTTCACTCTGAAAAAGGCAATCCAGGGGCTAATAGAGCAAGGAAAGTTGGAAGGCCCCGAAGGGCTAACACGATCAAAAATCATTGCCACGGAACCATAATCAGTGAATATGATTGAATGCGGAGAATCTTCACACGCCCGGGAAGATGCGATGAAGGTCCCCAAATACCCGTGGCCAATCTCGTCGAGGATCAGAAGTCGGATTCCCCCTCGGCCTCGAGGATATCGAACGAATCAACCCATCTTGGTCTCATGTCGGAGACTCCTTGCAAGAATACGAGGCCCGCTATTTCTCGGATAAAGGGAAAACCGATACCGAAGAAGCTAGGTAGTTCCGCTCAGAACATGAGAGAACCATTTACACAAGATGGTTAGAACAATCGAGAAGAATCGAACAAGAAAGCTTCCGGCGGGCGCTGTCTTGGGGCTTATCGGCAAAGAGGCCGAAGAGCGTGCGGAGCTAGTACACTTCTGCAAATTGGCTTTGGGAGAGCCCGAATATGATCCAGAGAACAGTGAATAATCGGAAGAGGAGGATTCCTTCTATATCCTACACAGTGTCAAATACGTGCCACCCCCTCTCACTCTTCCCCCACAATTTACGGGAGGAGAAGGCTGAGTCACAATTACCACTTCCGGAATGGGAGCATATGACAATTTTGCGGCTGCACGCACCCATATTCCCCCAGCGGGTTTTGATCGGCGTTCCCTCTCGGCGAAATCCCGGTAGTATGGGAAGAAGATTCTAATGGCAGCGATGATGATGATGATGACGAGAGTGAAGAGTCGGCGAGGCCCCGATCCGGAAACAATGCGGAACAATCATGCCGAGAAATGAGCCCATGGGAGCCGAGGCACGGTGGTTGGTTATCGGCAAGCGACGACGAAGAAACTTCGGAAGACGAATACGAGGCCGAGGACATGAAGGCCATGAAGTTTCATGGATCTAAGCACGTGGATGTCTTAGAATTCAACACTTGCCTACCATGCTTTGGGGAAAGGGTTTTCGGGTGTCCGATCCGGGCGATAGTCGAAGATCGATCGAAAGAGGAAAATTAACTCCCATCCGCCCAAATGAGAAGATAACCATGGTTAGATCAAATCCACCCCGAACAAAGTAACACTCCTTGTCGGGGTTACCCGAAGAGGTCACCTTCCCCGAATGTATGTCGGCTTTCGGAGAAGTCCTAGGCGGCATGATACCGGATGCGCCTCCCACACGAACGCTATAATCATCTCCAACTCCGAGTATTACGAAAGGGAATCGGAATGGCTGCAGCTATCTGGGATGAAATCGAAAAGCCGCCAGAGTCAGACAATAGCGACTCTTGTTGCATGATAACTATGAGCAAGGCCGGCCATGAGAGTGAGTCGGAGGACGCCCTAGCTCGTGGGCCATCCGAGGGGCAACAACACAACCCCAAACCCAAAAGCTTGTGACTTGGGAAGCGGTTATAAGGGCCGCCCGGGGAAGGAGCCGATGCGGCTCGGCCCCTCAGCTGTCGCTAGACTCGTCGTCGAGCCAATGGCCAATAGCCAAAAGGGCTCCCCATTGACCCTAGCGGCATTGAAGAAATCCGGTCAAGAGACGACGGATGAGGAAGTTAATCTGTTGACCCGATGCGGGCGAGATCTTCCAAGGAAATCCCAAGGCGGATAAGAAGGCCGCGAGATCAAGCACCGAAAGAAGATCGCCGCCCCTATGCTAAGACAAGTGAAACTCCAGGATCCCGAAAAGAGGATCCCGTGCTCACCCGGTTGAAGCAAACACGGGCCAACATTTCCCTCTGGTCTCTACTCACCTCGTCCTATCCCCATAATTTGAAGGCTGGAAGAGAGCACAGCTCGCACTCTCGTGCCTATTGATGCTACTCCCGATGATGTGGTACGGCTAATTGGAAACATCCATTACGGGAATATAATCACTTTCACGGATCTCGACCTCCCTCAATTTGGGGGTGATCATAATGAGCCTCTCTTCATCACAGTCCAGTGGATGAACGACGCCTCCTCGGGTCTGGTTGATAATGGAGTCGGAATGAACATTCTTCCGGCAAAGATCATGAGCTTGCTTGATATCAAGACTACGAGACTTGAAGCCTTCCTCTCTCACGATCAAAGCTTACGACTCAACATCCCGAGCGAGTCCTCGGAGTCGCCACTTTAGACCTCTGGTTTCGGACAGTAAATTGATACTGTGGAATTCCGGGTTATCGACATCCCGATTACTTTCAATGCCCTGCTGAAGACCTTGGCTCCATCAAGTCAAAGGGGTCGCCTCAAGCCTCCACCGGTGTGTGAAATTCGTCTCGAATGGGGATCGACGACCATTTACGGGGATTTAGTCACTTTAGAGGGCACAGATACGGGCGGAATACCTATTACGGAAATCAAACATGACGAGGAAGGTCACATGCTAACGGGCTTCACGGTCGAGCCTCCCAAGGCCCAAGTGTGCAACATAGATCGACGGTCACTCGGGATAAAATCCCACCGATCTTGAAAATGATGAGAAAAATGAGCTATCTACTGGCCTCGGTGCGGGGAAGCGCCAACAAGGAACTTTCAAACTCATCGAAGTGAAAGGACAGAATACTCGCCACGGCACGGGATATGAGGCCTCCCGAGTGGACACCGCAAAGGGAAAAAGATTTGAAGGCGCCACAGAAAGGTCCCGGCCGACAATCCTAAATCTCTCCCCTTCGGTCCTAATTTGGCCGACTACTTTGTAAAGGGTCCCACACAACCAGGAAACATCACAGAGCCCACTCCTACGGCGGGATGGCTAAAGCTACAGGATAGCCTCAACAAGTTCGGAGGAACCAAGGCTAACCCGGTCCGTAGAATGTTCCTGGACCTACCCAAGATACACAGGGCTACCACTACCATGAAGAGTGAGTATACCTTCGAGGCGTGCGACTGGTGGAACAGTTCGAGAAGCTCACAACCACTATTCCTACTGCCCAGGAAGATCCGAAACCTGAATTCGAACTGACAGTGCCAAAAGCTAAGGCCACGGAATTTCCCTCAGATGATTGGGATGGTCTGGTTATGCAGCAATTGTTCGAAGAAGAAGTCCAGGTGCCAGACCTGATTGATCTCGGCTCGGTCCAAAAGATGATAGCGGCAATTGAGAAAGGAAAACAAAAACAGCACAGTTCCCGAGTCATGAGGCCACCAACAGCGATGCCGCTAAAGAATTGGGAAACTCTCTCAGGCCCGTCCGCGACCAAGGAGGAAATGATCACCAAGCTTGGATTGGTCCCCGTCCCTTTGTGTCAATCTAGGACAAGTCCTCCCGCCTCTCTCTGTCAAGATCGAGTCTCTAGGGTCGTCCGATGGCCTTACGCCTGAAGACTACGAGTCTGTAGCAAGCACTGTATCCCCTTTCGTTTTCAATGAAATGACGAACCTTTCTGAGTATCCCTTGATTGCCACTTTAACTAATGATGAATTAATTAAAAAAAAATTTAATAATAATTCATTAGATAAAAAAGCAGACACATTAAACGAAAAGAAAATCAAACAACAAAAAAAAAATCTTTAAGCAGGTTGTCCGGAAAGAGGAAAATCGAGCCCAAGCTGCCGAAGAGATTTTGACAAGTGTGAATTTGGGAACTGCGGAAGAGCCTAAAAGACGCAGATTGGCGATTTCTTCGAAGGAATCGAAAAGGATGCTCTGCAAAGTCCTACAAAATCCTCAATTCAAAGAAAGTTGCCCTCTTCATCAAAGAAAACATCATGTGCAGAAATCATCTCAGATAATGGATCCCACTTCGAAGGGGAATGTGAAAAATTGCTGGCGGAATTCCGAATAACCCGTCACAAGTCATCTCCCTACAGGCCCCAAACCAACGGAGCCGTCGAAGCAGCAAACAAGACTCTGGAAAATATCATCCGGAAAATGGCTGTCCAAGGCAGAGATTGGCCCGAGAAGTTACACTTGGCACTCTGGGGCTACAGAACATCAGTCAGAACGGCAACTGGGGAAACACCTTTTGCCCTCACATACGGAATGGAAGCCGTACTCCCAATCGAGCTGGAAATACCCTCGCTCCGTATACTGCTGGAAAGCCAGATCAACGAGGTCGAATGGCTCCAGAGTCGCCATGATGAACTGGCCCTACTAGACGAACGCCGACTGAAGGCCATGGAACACATCCGAGCCTACCAAGGAAGAATGGCCAGAGCCTTCGACAAGAAAGTAAAGCATCGGGAGATCCGAGAAGGTGATCTCGTTCTAAAAGAAAAGCCCCAGTCCGTATCAACCCCTCGGCAAATGGGAGCCCGTATGGGTCGGGCCATATGTAGTCCGTAAGATCTTCTCCTGAGGAGCCATGCAACTTGCAGACCTCGACGGAATCCCTTTGTACACCCAAAGTGAATGGTGACAAGCTGCGCAGATACTACGCGTAAAAAAAAACAAAAACAAAAAAAAAACAACAAAAAAAAAAACAAAAAAAAAGAAAAAAAAGAGAGTGCTAAAAGAGTAATACCCAACTAGGTTAGAAACCCGAGAAGGGCGGCCTAGGTAAAAAAAAACAGGGTTGCACCAAAAAAAACAAAAAAGAAACAAACAAAAAACAAAAAAAAAGAGACAACCAAAAAAAAAAAGAGTGCTAAAAGAGTAATACCCAACTAGGTTAGAAACCCGAGAAGGGCGGCCTAGGTAAAAACAGGGTTGCACACAAAAAAAAAAAAAACAAAAAAAAACAACAAAAAAAACAGCACCCAAAAAAAAAAACAAAAAAAAAAGAGTTCACCGGTTGAACTACGAAGACCCGAGCTCCTCAAAATGAGGGAACGTAGGCAAATGAAACGGTTCGGTCTAAAGCACAAATAAAAGCCATACTTTGGCATCAATACAATTGATCGCACCATGAAAGCGTCTCGAAAAACTCTAAAGCAATTCAAATATTCATTACAAGTTAAAAGCTCTTTGATGAGTCTAAGCCCGATTCATTCCTACAACCGGCAACCCGCTAAAAGAAAACTAAGATACATAATCAAACTAATGTGTCTATCATGGCAAGAAAGGGATACTTGGAAACCTCGTAGTCACCCAAGCCACTCGTACTGGCCTCTCCCTTCTTCTTCCCCCTCCGAGTCTTTCTCTTCTCGAACCGGAAAATGTCGGTATTCCTCCTACCAAGCTCTCGGGGTATAGGAACAGGGTCTATCAAACCGGCCTCCGTCAGTGGCCTTAGTAGCCCTAGCGTCATCCCTCATCTCCTGTAACCTAGCCGGTAGCATAGGAGCCCTCCTCTCCCGTCTCTTGACGTAAGCCTCATAATCGGTCACGGCGTCTCCGCTCCCGTCATGAGGGTTGGCCCTCGCCTCGGCCCTCCTCCTCTCGTAAAGCGTCGGGTCCTCCGCACCCACAATGGCCTCACGCCGTCTCAAAATAGCCACCCGAGTCTCTCCTGCATGCCTCTCATACCAATCCAGTACCAAGTGGTCAGAACACCGGTCTCGGACGCTCGAGAATGACCCGAGGAGGAAAGGCATCATACCTCCATGCTCGGGAAAGAAATGGAAACACCGAGGGATCATCCATGGAAACAGGAGCCACCACCCCGGTGGCTATATCATCAAAACCCTCCAAAGGAACTGCTTCCAAGCCAAACCGTCTCAGGACCGTAGCCGGAATGTAGAAACCGGACCGAGAAAGCCCCTAAGCATAACCACATGGGACCCGTCCCGAAGCACTCGCGAGTCTCCACCCGCCAATGAGGCACCAACCATCTCGATATCTTCAGCCTGGCGACCCGCCATCCAACGCGCCCACGAGCCCCGATCATCAAAATCTACATCGACACCTCTCCCGGCAAAAGTCCAAGGCTCGATCATATCGAGGTTTCCGAAGAACCCCCAAACGCTCCATCGCCCACGTGGTCAAGAGGAACGGGCCGCCCCCGCGCATATACCGCCGTCCGGTAGCTAATCTGTCGAGAGCATGAAAAGTCTCCCCGTAATCAAAGGAACGACATCTACGCCCTGTGCGACAATGAACGACAACATCCAAGAAAGACCGATGGCGCATCCCAAAGGAATAGACCATGAACAAAGTGCCAAACATACAAAGTGCAAAGGCATCCCAATAGGCATCATCCACCAAACCTAGGCCCCTAAATCTGTCGGGAAGACCGGAAATATCGAAATGATCGGGACCGCGGATCATACCTTGCGCTTCCTCCGGGAAAGATGAAGAAGGACGCACAACTTGTCAACAAAAGAAGTTCCTCCGGCAAAGGAATTGCTATCTCTTCCACCTCCGACCTCCAAGCAAGGCCCGAAATTCTTCCACAGTCGGAACAATCTCGTTGAAGGAAAGGCAAAAGACATGCCTTCTAGTATCCCAAAACGAAGCAGAAGCTCTTAAGAGGTCATAATCCGGAACCAATTCTTTCGAGAGACCACAAGCATCGTATCTTGTACCTTTCTTCAAAGAATGATCTTCTCTCATGCATGATCTCCCTACACCACTCCTTGAACTTTTCAAAGAACAACATTTGCCTTTCTTTGGACAATTTTGGAGAATTTTTGGCCATTTCCATGGTTTTTTCTCTCTTTCTCCCCGAAAATGGTCAAGTTTGGGCCGGAGGTTGAAGAGGATATTTGAATTTGAAATAAAGCAAGACCGTATTTAAAGCAAAATCAAAGGACAATGTCGAGACACGGTCCCATCCGCGCGGACATGTTGTCTTTCCCAAAATCAGCAATGCAAGTCAAGCTACACCAAAAAGGAATATTCCATCCCGGTTGCTCGAAACTTGTGCAAAAACCTCCCCAAACCAGCCCATATACCAAACACCCTTGCAAAAAAAAAAAAAACCAAGGCTCATGCAACACTGCATTCATATTGCATTGCATTCATAAAATAAAATCCTAAATTATTACATTCCAAAAAATAGAGTGTGCATAAAAAAAAAAAAAACAACAAACAAACATAAATAAAATCCTAAATTATTACATCAAAAAAAAAAAAAAAAAAAAAAAATGTGCATGAGCTCGTACAAATCTAAATCTCAATCTCAAATCTCAAAAAAAAATCAATCGGAGTCTCCAAAGACCCGATGTCTCCCCGCCCTCTTGCGACTCGGGCCCGCCTCCTCGGAGCCCCGAAAATCTCGGGCTCGACCGTCCTCGTCTCCGAAAGAGGCTCGTCAGACCAACCGGCACGCTCCGATAGGGCAAGCCGAGATCTCGCGAAAAATCGTACCCGAAGGTGAAGGCGTCCGACTCGCACGTACGAAGACGACCCGCCATGCCGCCATACGTGTCCTCGCCCGTGTGGATCCCCGAGAATGACGTGATCCGAAGGCAACACCGCGCGGGGATCAAGGAGAGGAGACAAAGGAGTCTCGGAAGAAGTCTCCGAGCGAATAGGGAAGCCTCCCGTCTGACAGTGCGCCGCCGTGGTCGCCTCGCTCTAGCTCGAGGAGCCCCGCAAGCGACCATCCTCCCGATGAATCTCTTGGCCCCGATCACTTGCTTCGTCGCCTTCTCGACGACCACCTCCGAAACCGCACAAAAGCAAAAGCGTCAAAAAAGAAGTGATGCTAAAGATGATGAAACAAAAGAAAGAAAAGAAGGGGAAAAGGTGAAGCCATACCTTCATACTCCGGACGAGGCCGGAAAGCTCGTGGAAGTCGCTCGGCCGAGGGATCTGCACCCTCAATCGGACCCCATCCCGGGATATAGGAAAAATCCGTCCGAGGGTACCGCGGATCCCAAGCCCTCCCTATCCAAAACCCGAGGCATCCTCGGCCTCCTCAAGACGAACGTCGCATATGGCTCAATCGCCACGAAGTCCGAGAAGTGCCGGCTCGCTTCGGTAATCATCCCAGTCACTGACCGATCGCCGGGTGCATCATATCGGCGGGAGGCTCCACCGGTGTCCTCAAAGGCGAGTTCACGCCATGCCGGCGCGTCACCCTCTCTCCCGGATAATAGACGTCGCAAGTCGACCCTCAAAATCCTCCGCCGCACCGGCCCAGATCTCGCGCCCTTCACCGCGCTACCTCAAAGCGATCCTGTGGGAAGAATATCATCCCCTCATCCGTCTCGGCCTCCGTCAAAGGAAGGCAATCCGCGTACCCGAGAGTCGTACGCCCCGGAGCTTATCTTTTCCCGGCAATGCTTGGACCAAGACCGCATGGCCGGATACGCCCGACGTACGCCTCAGGCCGCCGCCACACCGTGACGTGGAAAAACTCCAACGCCCATACCTGCGAAAGGTAAAAATCCAATCAATCCAAGGCAAAGAAAAGTGCGTGCTCAAAAAAAAGAGGGAAAGCAAAAAGAGAGCTTATACCTCCGTGGCAAACTCAAGCAAGACAGGAGCTCACAGCTCTTCCGCCGTACCTATCAAGAGCAAAATAAAGCTCGCCAGCCCGGCCTCTCCCCACGAGACATCTCCAACCGTCTCCATGTCCTCCAAGGACCTCAAGAAGGCAAAGACCGCCGTCCCTCAAAGATGCCCAAAGAGCGTGCTCGAAAGCAAACCACAAGAAGGCCCTAGCAATCTGACGGCGCCTATCCTCTCCTCCCCAGCCTCGTAACTCGCGATGGTCTCCACAATCTTACCGTAGACCACGCGCATACTCCATCCCCATCCCCTTTTTGGGAATAGGGAAAATCCAAGAAGAGCTCGCAGACGCATCGCCGTAGCCATCTCGCCACTCAATGCCGCGTCCATTAAAGGACAGCCCGTGATCGCAAAGATAGTCGAGGGCGTAACCGTAGCCTCGCCCGTAAGAAGTGGAAGGTGCGGGTCGCGCCCCACCAATGCCGCGCGCTAGAGCAAACATCAAGCCCTTGCTCTTAGGGAACTTGACCACCCCCTCAAGCACTCGACGAACTCCCAGAGCCCCGTCTCGACAACAACTGCCTCGGACTCGCAAAGCTCCTCGGCCCGCATCCGGAAGCCGGTCCCACAAGTCAATCACGTACTCCACCGATCCTCGAGTCTTCATCTTGTTCACCTCTCCGTCACAAAACGGTTTCCGCCCCGTAAAAAAAAAAAAAGAAGAAAGAGAAAATGTCAAAAAAAAAATTGCATTTGCATTTGCACAAAAAAAAAGCATACACATGCATTAAAAAATTTCGACAAAGATAACAAAGCATACAATAGAGCATAGCCCCATTTTTCTCGTGAAAGAAAACAAGCTTTTCAAAGAATCCCATTCAACAATTTCATCAATTAAAAAAAAAAGGGATGCATTCCTACGGAAGTAAAAACTCCGTCCCATTTTCATAAAATAACATGCATCATCTCAAAAAAATGCATACATGCATATCATCCATCTTACATGCAACGGGAGGAAAAATCCGTCCCACTTTTCAAAAAAAAATCCTAAACATACATCTCATATTGGCAAAATGCCCATTCTTTCCAAACAAAATGCATGCATTGCATCATCATTCATCAATATCAAAATTCAATTTCAAAAAAAAAAAATCATCATCATCATCAACATGCAATATTCAATTCCAAAAAAAAAAAAAATCACAATTCTTCGAATTTTCACATGAAACTTTCGAATTAAAAAAAAAAATATGTGGCGAAAATGCCAATTCTTTTCCCAAGCAAAATGCACATTTTGGGACACTCATATACTCATTACAACATTGCAAAGCATCAAAACCAAGATTCAAAGCCAAGAACATCAATCATTCGAATTTTCAAAAAAAATTCAAAAATCATCCAAAAAATTTCAAACAAGAAATCGACAAAGGGATCAAAGGGATTCAAAGTATACCGTTCGGAGATGCGGATCCGAAGCCCAATGTTGCCAAGCATCGGGGTAATGCTCCTCCGCAACCGATTGCGAGAGGTTGTAATGCCTCCTCATCCGGACGAGCTCCAATCGCCTCTCCGCTATGGGACCACGTCCTTGGCCTTGAAAAATGCCTTCCCGTGTTCCATTGCTCGAAAAATCGAAGAAAATTGAAGGAATTTTGAAGCTTAAATGGCCAAAAATGGCGGATTTTACAGCTTTTTCTCTCTGCTCTCGACAATTTCAAAAAATTGACTGAGGAAGAAGAAGGGCGCTGGCCCTAATTAATACCCCCGACTTTCCATCCCTATCCGCGCGGATATGATTGCAAGGGTCAAAATGACCCTTTGCCCCTTAAAATTTCGGGACTCTCGCAATTCATCCCAACTTGACAAAGTTAACCAAAGTTAACCAAAGTCGCCCCTTGTCAAGAAAATTACCCCTGCAGTCAAACGTAAGACCGAGTGACCCGAGAAAGATAACGAGATCCCGTATCTTTCATCAAAATTACCCCTAGCCAAACGTAAGACCGAGTGCCCCGAGAAAGATAACGAGATCCCGTATCTTTCATCAAAATTACCCTAGCCAAACGTAAGACCGAGTGCCCCGAGAAAGATAACGAGATCCCGTATCTTTCATCAAAATCTTCCCGGCAGCCAAACGTAAGACCGAGTGCCCCGAGAAAGATAACGAGATCCCGTATCTTTCATCAAAATTACCCTGCTAGCCAAACGTAAGACCGAGTCCCCCGAGAAAGATAACGAGATCCCGTATCTTTCATCAAAATCATCCCTGCAGCCAAACGTAAGACCGAAGTCCCCGAGAAAGATAACGAGATCCCGTATCTTTCATCAAAATCATCCCCTGCTAGCCAAACGTAAGACCGAGTCCCCGAGAAAGATAACAAGATCCCGTATCTTTCATCAAAATCATCCCCTGCTAGTCAAACGTAAGACCGAGTCCCCGAGAAAGATAACAAGATCCCGTATCTTTCATCAAAATTACCCCTAGCCAAACGTAAGACCGAGTGCCCGAGAAAGATAACGAGATCCCGTATCTTTCATCAAAATTACCCTATAGAAACGTAAGACCGAGTCCCCCGAGCAAGATAACAAGATCCCGTATCTTTCATCAAAATTACCCCCGGCAGTCAAACGTAAGACCGAGTGCCCCGACAAAGATAACGAGATCCCGTATCTTTCATCAAAATCTTACCCCTAGCCAAACGTAAGACCGAGTGCCCCGAGAAAGATAACGAGATCCCGTATCTTTCATCAAAATTACCCGGCAGCCAAACATAAGACCGAGTGCCCCGAGAAAGATAACGAGATCCCGTATCTTTCATCAAAATTGCCTCACATAGTCAAACGTAAGACCGATTTCCTGCACGAATATGTCTCGATTTTCCTCAAAGAAAGGCTAACGAAATCCCCAGCAAAGTTAACGGAATCCCAAAAGCCAACGAAATCTCGAGTAGTACTCGAACTACGAAAGGGCTTGATTCCCACTAGGGATACGTAGATAGCCTATCATTAAGGTCCGAGGCGCCTAAAAAGCCATCATCATCAAGGTTCGAGGCACCTAAAACGCCATCTCCAAGGTTCGAGGCACCTAAAACGCCATCATCATCAAGGTCCGAGGCGCCTAAAAAGCCATCTTCAAGGTTCGAGGCACCTAAAACGCCATTTCCAAGGTTCGAGGCACCTAAAACGCCATCTCCAAGGTTCGAGGCACCTAAAACGCCATCTTCAAGGTTCGAGGCACCTAAGACGCTATCACTAGAAAGCGATAAATCGCAATCATCCCCAGCAGAGACCGAAAATGGTCATTCCTATCCCCAAAGAGCGGATAGCCATCGACCGAAAATGGTCATCTCTTATCCCCAAACAGAAGTTTCTCTCCAAAGAACCGATCGCGTAACTCGCTCATCGTGTTCGAGGCACCTAAAGCGCCATCATCCTGTGGTCAAAGACCCGAACTACGATCGGCTTGATTCCCATTCGGGATACGTAGGTAGCCTATCGCTAGGTTCAGCCACCCGATCACTCGATCATCCCGCCAAATATGGAGCCTTACTCTTATCGACGACCCCGCTTCCTTCGAAAGCGCCGTCGCCGAGGGGCTACTGTAAGTGCTCCAATTTGAGCTTGTTAGAATTTTCGTTAGAAAATTAACGAAAGTTATAACATTTCTAACAATTCCTAACTATCCTAACATTTCTAACAAAGTGAGGGTAAAATGGGCATTGTTATTTAAGGTTAAACCTTAAAAAGAATCTCAAAAAGAAAAACAAATGAAGAAAACCAAATATAGCAATGCGGAAACAAAAACCGGCCGTCAATTTGAAATTTTGAAAAGATTATTCTTCTTGTCCAAAGTCAAGCCGCATTTAATGAACAAAGGCACGCTGCCTGATCCTATCCGCGCGGACAAGTATGTAATTTTCAGAGGGCTATAAATTGAGCCCTCCAGTCACAGAAATAAAAAGGAAGAACACAAAATGCAACGAACCTCTGGCGAAATATAGAGAGAAAACAGTGAGAATTCTCAAGAATTGTCACCCTTTTCTCTCCAATCTTTCCCAACTCATACTCATCCACTCACTCTCATATTCAAGCCCTAAACACTCATACACTCAAGCCAAACACTCAAGAACACAAGGAAGATTGGTAAACCCTCTTCTTCCTAACCCTAAATCTCATCCATGCATGCATCTTCAAACTACAAAATGTAGTTCTTTCATCTTTTTTCTCTAGATCTAAGAAGATCACCATGGAAGACCATCTCCATGGATGATCTTCTACAAAGATCAACATTATTTTCAAAGCTTTTCTTTCTTACTTGCAAAAATGCACTTTCAAAACCCTAAAAAACCATTTTCAAGCACTAAATCTTGATTTCAAAGGGTAAAATCCCCCTCCCCAAGCAAATGAAATGCTTAGTCCTAATGTACCCCAAGGATGGTTTGGTATAGTTGATTCACCACTAAAATGTCTAGTGATCACTAACCAAAACCTAGGGAAATGGGGACAAGCATGGATGCAAAACCCCCCTTAAAATCATATTTTCTTTCTTGAGAAGTTGCTGTCCAGTAGCAAATTTCTCAGACCTCAGTCCATGGTCTTAATTTTTGGACACAGATAAACTTGGAATTTGGTGTTGACTACAAAACACTTTTTGTAGCCAACATCCAGAGCTTTCCAGACATATTTTTACCTTATTTTTTGGGTGAGTAAAACTCCTCTTTTCAATTTTTCTTTCAGAGGCTAGTTCATCAGCTTCTGGGAATCCAGATCTCATATCTGAGGTTTCCAGAAGGTTTTGACCCCTCAAATCTTCTCCAAAATGGAAATTTCTTTCACACAAAGTTTATTCAAGGAGTCTAGAGAAACTTTCATTCTCTGAGTTCATCCAGATTATGAAGTTTTAGGACCCTTGAATCCATTTCAAAATCAGGTGTCTGCTGCCATTTCCTTCTGGCAGAAGTGACTTCTCAACTTCAAAAGGTTTTTTGAGTACCAAATCTCAATCCAAAAATCTTCCAAAAAATCATGGGATCAGTTTAAAGTCTTAAAAAGACATCCCAATTTTTACTTTTTCCAGTTTCAACTTATTTTGGCCAAAACACACACACACACACACACACAAATGATTTTCAGCTTGGAAGACTCGTTTTACGAGGCGCGTCGGGTGCACACTAACGTCCTTCCTGACGCGTAACATGACCTCCGAACCTAAATCTCTGATCTCGGGCTTTTTTCAAAGTTTTGGCCCTTCAAAATTAAAATGGCGTGGCGACTCCGTTTTTTCCGGTTTTATTTGGTTTTTCAAAGAAACGCAAAAATCGAATTTCTCCCGCGAAAAAGGCAACACACATCGTTACAGTGGTTTTACCCATCCAAAAGATATGTTTTCAAGCTTATTTTCTGTTCGAAACCTTGAAAATTTAATGTATTTTGTTAGTGTTTTGAAAGTGCAGGGGTTAAAGTGCAATTTACCAGAAAATGGAGGTTACAAGCTTATTTTGAAAGTACAAGGATCAAAGTGAAAATCTGAAAAGTACAAGGATCAAAGTGCAAATTTGAAAAGTACAATGACCAAAGTGCAAAAGAGAAAAATCCAGGGACCAAAGTACAAAGCTAGGAAGTTGGAAAAGTTGGAAAGGCAGGAAAGGCACGACTCGTGCTTGTATGTACGACTCATGCCAACAATCATCACGAACGAGTGGAAAAAAAGGCACGACTCGTTGCCACGACTTGGGGCAGTTGTGACGACACCATCCACCCACGGCCGCCTTTGCAGATTTATTCTTTTAAACCTTATTTATTTTTATTTTATTTTTCTTATTGAATTTGGATTATTGGGTGGAGTATAAATACTTCCTTTTAAAACAATATTAGGGTTCACTTTTTACTTTTCTTTTGGAGGCTTCAAGCCCTAGCAATAATTGAAATTTTGTATCAAGATTACAGGTTTTATTAGTTTAATTTAATATTTGTGATTGATATCATGAATATGCTTGGCTAATTTATTTGTTCATGGATTGGGTATAAATGGTGTCAAAGTTTTATGATAAAAACCTAATTTTAATTTTAATTAATTTCTTGTTCCTCAAAGTTATTCTTCATAATATTTAGGGTTTTTATTAGATCATTAACTTGGGTAGTAATTACCGGACTAAAATTTATGGATTAGATTTAATCGGTTACGTAACTGTATCGAGAAGATCTAGGTTCGTATATTCCTTGGATTTTAATGCAATCTTCAATTATTAAGTGACGTAACTGAAAACTTAGTAATTGAGATTAGAAGAGTTGCAAATCGCACACCAAACCGTCCCAACTCTTGAGTTAGTGAATGAACCCTTGAAATTGATTGAATACTATCTTTTATTAATAGCATATTATTGCGACACTGTGAAATCTCAATCCGTAAATATTCTTTTTAATCTGGTAAATCCCTTCAATTACTTGTTTCTTTTTGTTACTTGCTCATTTAAATTATTGTCCGTAGTTGTTAAGTGAATTCAAATTATTACCTAACATTGGCTAAATAAGCTCGTTCTCACTCAGTCTCTGTGAATTTGACCCTTGCTGGTGCATACTACTACAACGGTAGCTTGTACGCTTGCGAGAAATTTTAACTGAGAAAAATATTCACCAACTTCCCTTTTATCTGCTTGAATACGAGCTGGGAATTACAGAAGGCGGCGATTTTAGTTGCCCATAGAAGGAATCCAACTCAACGCCAAATATCAGGGCCTCGTACTCCGCTTGATTGTTGGAGGCAGGGAACTTAATCTGATTATGTCTCTGATGGTGTGCTCCACATCAGTACTTGCTAGCACAATTCCAGCTCCGCTTCTCTCTTTAGTGGCTGAGTCATCTGTGTATATGACCCAACAGTTGGATGGGAGCTCGATGGTCGATTCTTCCCCCGCAGGTTTTTTGCGCTTACGGGAGGTGGGGTCGTGCTCACCTATTAAGGCGGTTTCAACCATGAAATCGACCAGAGGCTGTGCTAGGAGTGTCTTCATAGGTTGGTATGTAATGTCAAAATCAGTGTGTTTGATGGACTAATTAAGGAGACGTCCTAAGCAATCCAACTTATGCAAGATTTTCTTCAAGTGCGCATTAGTATACATAGTGATGGGGTGTACAGAAAAGTATGCTTGTAGCTTTCTTTCCGCTATGACTAGGGCGTAGGCTATCTTTTCTGCATTTAAGTATCGGCTCTCCACATCGGATAGTGCCTTGGAGACATAGTATATGGGTTTCTGTGTGGTTCCTTCGTCTCGTACTAGTACCGCAGCTATTGCGTTGTCCGTGGCTGCTAGGAAGATATATAACATCTCTCCAGTAATCGGGCTGCTCAACAAAGGAGGGGAACCCAATTACTCCTTCAACTATTTGAATGATTCTGAACATTCAGATGTGCATGAGAAGTTCTTGGCCCCCTTTAAGACTTTGAAGAAAGACAACGATTTTTCAGCAAATTTTGCAATGAATCTCCCAAGTGCAGTTATCTTTTCATTCAGTCTTTGAACCTCCTTGATGTTGGTAGGTTCCTTCATATCTATCAAGGCTTTGATTTTTTCTGGATTTGCCTCAATTCCTGTTTGCGATACCATAAAGCCTAGGAATTTTTTGGCAGTCAACCCAAATACACATTTACTTGGATTCAGTTTGATGATGTTTGCTCATAGATTATCAAAAGTTTCCTCCAAGTCAGGGGCGTGACTGCCACTCCTAGTCTTGATGACCATGCCATCTATGTATACTTCCATGTTACGGTCTATCTGCTCCCCAAAAACTTTATTGACCATACTCTGGTATGTTGCGCCCGCATTTTTAAGCCCAAAGGGCATCATAGTATAGCAATAAATTCCTCCAGCTGCCTGTAAGGCTGTTTTTTCAATGTCTTCCTTATCCATTTTGATCTGGTGATAACCAGAATAAGCATCTAGGAAGCTAAGTGTTTTATGTCCATCAATGGAGTCTACCAGCTTGTCAATTCTAGAGAGAGGGTAACTGTCTTTCGGGCATGCTTTGTTTGATCTGTGAAGTCGACACACATTCGCCACTTCCTGTTATATTTCTTGACCATCACAACATTGGCCAACCAAACAAGGTAGATTAATTCCCTGATAATTTCAGTACTTAGTAATTTATGCACCTCTTCTTTTATGGCATCTTCCTTGTCATTTGCAAAAATCCTCTGTGCTTGTTTGATAGGTTTAACAGATGGGTCAACCTCCAACTTGTGGAGAGCTATCTCTTCCTTGATTCCCCTCATATCTTCGACCTTACAGGCAAAGACATCAAGATTATTTTTTAGCAGGGTTATCTTTTCTTCCCTTTCTTTTGAGGAGAGCTGGCCCCCGATTTTTTTTTTTTTTTTTTGATTCGTATAGTTGGGGTTGAGTGTGATTTCTTCCAATTCATCTACGAGCTCCATTTTTGGACCATCCGGAAACTGCAAGGTTTCAATGATTATTTCTCTAAGTTTTCTACCTTCCTCACCATTAATGTCAAGGTCTTCTATTTCCATCAATTCGTCGACGTCCTGTAGCTCTCCTTGTCTCAATTTAGGGTTGGCCCCCTGAGTTATGGCAGCTGACGAGATGAGGGGCTAAATCCGGGACGGACAGAACTGTGTCATTTTCTTCATGTATGTCTAGGATCATGTGGTTCTCATCTTCTGCTTCAAAAATTAGATTGAGCCTAGAACTGGTCTAGTAGTCTTTACAGAATTAGAGATTTTCATATTTTTCTCCGGTGTGTCCACCTCCACTTTTCTGGATGTTTTTCTGCTCCTCATCACTTGTTCCAATAAGTCCTTGGGGGTCGCTCTCACGCATCCGACCCGAGCACGAGTGGGGAATTTAACACGTTGGTGGGGGAGGGAGGCGACCAACCTAAGTTTGCCTTGACTTGTAATGCCTATGATGGCGTGGTAATTGCTAGGTCCATGACTACGATTGTCACTGTGGACTTAGCGTGGAAGGGATGTTCTCCCACTTCCAATAATAAATCAATTGTTCCCATTGCGCTGACTTTGTGGTTGGTGAATCCTTCTAATCTTCCAGATTATGGCTCCAACATGATATCCTTCAGATTCTTCTTCTAGAAGGTGGAGTAATATAGAATATCTCGGGAGCCCCCCGAGTCAATGCGGAGTCTCTCGAACTCACAGTTGTCAATCCTCCCTTTGATCACCAAGGGTTGTTCGCGAGCCGCGCGATTTCCGGCTAGTTCATTATGAGAGAAGCTGATAACTTCCTCTTCCTTATGAATCCAGGTATGGATGTGATAGACTTTACTTAGCTCATGGATCTGGTCTTTTAATTTTTTGTTGGCGACAGTCTACTCCCTTATAACATGAAACTTATCGCTAGTAGGCCTGTCCTCCCTTTCATCTTCCTTATCATCGTCGTCGTCCTATTTTTGCTTTCGCTTGCTATCTTTTCGCATAACGTAGCGATCTAGCTTTCTCTCGTCTACCCATCTTTGGATCATTCTCTTGAGGCAGATGCAATTCTCCGTGTCGTGTCCGTGGTCCTTGTGGAAGGCACAATATTTGGAGCTGTCACGGGTGTATTTAGTTCTTTAATCAAGCGGTCGAGGATTCGGTAGATTCACCAACTGCATGATTTCTATAATGGGTTTGATGAGGGGAGTAAAAACCTCGGCTATTTCAGTAGCTTGAGTTCTATTTTTCCCCTTGTAGCTACTTCCATTGGAGGCCTGGTGGGTTCCAGCTGCCTCTGCTTCTGGTTTCTCAGACCTCTTCTTACTTTTCTCTTCTACCATAGCTATGGTGTAAGCCACATTGTATAGATCGAATTTTGATTTAGGCTCTCTGGCAGAAAGTTCATACATCAACTGCCTGAATCTATATCCGGAGTTAAAGAAAACTATCACCTCCCGGTCAGTCAGGCTCTCCTCAACCTGGTCTGCCATGACTCTGAATCGATTGTAGTAATTTAGGGTTCTTTCATTCTTCCCTTTCTCAATATTAGCGTGGTCAGTCAGCCTTTTCTTTCTCTTTCCAGCTGTAGCGAAGTGATCCAAAAATCTCCTTCTCATGATCTTTCAGTTGTCAATGCTTCCGTTCTTTTGCTCACGGAACCAGGACAGTGCTGTTCCGGAGAAGGTACTTCAAAGGCCTTGCAAAGTATATCATCTGCCTTAGTGAGGAGGGTCATGGTGGATTCAAAACTTTGCACATGATCCCGTGCATAGGTGGTTCCCGCATACTTATCGAAACTTGGGATTTTAACAACCGGATTAGGGGGTAGATCATTAATCCTTTGGGAGAAAGGACGAGTGGCACTAGTGTCGTCGTCGTCCACTTCCTTCTTTCCCATATCCATTTTACCTAGTCTTTTTTTCAAGAGGAGAATTTCTCGTGCATCGATCCCCGAGCTAACATGAGAGCTACGGTGGGTCATTTCTTTGTTTTGGTGCCCATTCACCCTGCTATGTTCTATGTGTTCTTGGTGATTGTCCCCATGTCCAGATGGTGCTTTGTCCCTTCTAGGTGCCAATTCTGAATTGGGAGGAGTCCTGTGACGGGGAGGGCTCCTCGGCCGAATAGGGGTCCTATGACGAGAAGGGCTCCTGTGTCGGGGAGAGCTCATGTGCCAAGGAGAGGGGTTACGACGAGGAGGAGATTTTTTCCTCGCTCGACTAAGCCTTGTCTCAAGTCGCGAATCAACCTCCCGTTCCTTGGGTGGTTCAAATGACTTCTCAAGTCCACCTCGATTCTTGTGTTATCACGTCCAGTGCCTTATGACGAGGAGGGGCATCTTGGAGGGTTTTGTCTGGATCTACCAGAGATGCCATGGTGAGGGGGATGTTGGCTACGAGGAAGATTTTCTCTATTCCCCTGACTATCAAGCCTCTCAACCTGACTAGGCCTTCCAAGAAAATATCCAGTCCTCGTAGGCCTCATGAATTCAACCAGAGAATGTTTAGGATCTAATTTTAGCAAGTCATTGTGCGTTTCATAAATGCGTTGCAAAGTTTCCATCTGTTGATGAAGCAAAGTTCTCGCGATCAACCTCGCGAGGGGGGTGGAAACCCCAGTTCCTCCCCATGGAGCATTCCTCGTCTGGCTACCGGCAGGCCTTCCACGACACCAATGACGAGGAGGGTTTGTCTGCACTGTGTCAGTTATCGGCTGTCCCCTAGAACACAGATTCATTCCTAGGGGCGGCGATCCAATCAATCGACGGCGGTGGAGGAGGCAATTCCCCATTGATGAGAGGAAAAGCAGTCCTTGTGTTGCCATGAGTCTCTTCTATAGGAACGTTATCATGTTCAGGAGAAATACTAGCAGTATGTCCATCTTCCATTAGAATTAGGAAAGCGGAATGAGAATTTTTCAACCTATTCAATGGGTGTTTCGAATCGCTTCCCGCAATGGAACCAAACTGATGATGTCAAAAACGTTCGGATCAGCCCAAATTCAATGGCATGTTGTATCTTAGATGATTAAATAGCCTGAAAAAGAAGAACAAACACGTAAGCTAAGCCGGAGTTTCACCGGCGAAGACCCTCCGGCGTGAGAGTAAGTATTTGTGTTTAGAGAGAGAAATCAATTGATAAGAGTTTAGAGTCAAAAAATGTATTTAGAGAGAGAAATAAATTGACAAGAGTTTAGAGTCAAAAGATTGTTGGGATGTGGAGTCAAAACCATGGATAAAGGAATTTGAACCGCGGTCGGAGGAGTTGGTGACATCAAGGGGGCTCAAATTCGTGAGCAGCTGTCTGTCGGGTCAGGGCGGCCGCGCTAGGGCCAGCGGCGCGCTGAAATGTTGAACAAGGGCGCTGGAGGTTCTGGACATTAGCGCGGACGCGCACTTAGTGAGGGCGGCCGCGCTGGTCACGATTCTGGGCTGATTTGTTTCCTATTTTGATAAGATCTCCTCTTGCATTGGTGATTCCTTTTGATAGTAGTATTTGGATAGAAAGAAGATTACTTTCTTGAGTAGGAATTCGAATATTACTAGGATTTGATTTATTGTTCCCTATAAATACATGTGATAGCCTAGAAACAAATTGTAACATCTAAAAATATTGGAGAGAATATTTTGGCTTGGTAGCGCCCCCGGACGTAGTTGTTGTTGCAACGAACCGGGTTAACAATTCTTGTGTGTTCCTTTGTGTGTGATTTACTTTTCGTGTGTGTTGCTCTTATAATTACTCCAAGCTTGGGCCGTTCCGCTGCGTGAATTCACAACAAAGATGTGTTACCAAAATAATGTGAATTATGGCTTGTATATATATGCATAGAATTGTAGAATACATGTTGGATAGTACTGCGTGTGAGATAAGGTTATAATACTAGAGGGATTATAACTGTTCACAATCCTTATTTGAATAGGATTGGATAATAGCAATTTGCATGTGCAACTTTGGAGTCGGGTTTCCTCGTCGTACATGGCCTGATCGGCCTACATTGAGCCGAGGAAGAGAATTACAAAGATGGTGAAGCCCATTTCCTTGTTTATGTTGACAACCGAGGAGGGGCTCCTCGTTTTCAAAGGAGGCCTTGCTCGATATTGCTGGATGCCTTGCTCGGCATATCAGATTTGTGCCTCGTCGGCATGTAGTATTGTTGGGTATTAGTCATTATACGCTCGCCTATGTCTAGGTCGACATAATGAGAATAACGAGTAGGTAAGACGAGCAAAGTTAGGTAAGACCCACTCCCTTTGTTGTAAGAGAGACTTGTATGAATTTATAAATTGGGCCCAATCCATCAGGCCTTGCCCGACCACGGATACACGTTCGTACCTCTGTTTATACCGGTCCGACATCTTTGTAAATCACACATTGAGAATTATTCCGTAATTATCCATAATTGGATTAAAAAAAATAGATAGAGAAAGAATGAAAGAAAAGATGTACATAATATTTGCAATATTATTTATACGAAAAAATAAATTATGATAATTTTGAGAAAAACAAATTCGTTTGTATTAAAACAAAATAAAAAAAATATATATTTAATTTGTTTCAATTTAGTGCACAGTTTTGCTTACGAGGTGAGTGTAAGCGAAAATTTGGTCACATCTAAAACGTTGAAAGGTAATTCATTTGGTGGTGAGCTACAATACATTGGTGAAGACAAATTATAGCCAATATGTTGACCTCTTTTAAATTTGAAAATTGTCAATTTTTTTTTACTTTCAAATTTTAAGGAAATTACATTTTATCACTGAAATTAGTAATTTTATTAATTCTGACCTTCTTAATTTTCATTAAAAATTGTACCAAATAATTTTTTTACACCTTATTATAAGATTGAATGCCATAATTATAGTACTTTTTTTTTTTAAAAGAGTAACCTTCTTATAAATTTCTATCTTCACCACCGTATGATCATAATGTCACACAAACACATCAATTCTCTAGCCCCGCTATTATCCGCTACATTCATATCTCTTTATATTGAAATTGGTTATCCAATGAACTTTACGACCCAATTATTTATATAGTAGAAGAGGTCGATAAGTATTGACAGTCAGTCAACCATCAGATATCAGATGAGAAATGCGGAGGGAATAAAAGACTCCCCCTTGGGAAATGAAATGGCCCCCTCTTTCGGGGGGGGGGGGGGTGTCTTTCGTCCTCTCTCGAGGGTGAGTCTTGCAGTCAGGCTCCTTTCTATCCAACCGCTTTATCACTGAGCTATTGAGAAACAACGGTATATTCGAGTTTATAGAGTTTAATTCCCGTTCTCAACCCGCGACCAATATGTTCTCCAACCCTTTTTTATATGTTTCGAGACGGAGGGATTAGGGGGTAGGGCTGAACAAAAAACCGACGGACCGGACCGGATCGATAAAACTGGACCAGACCAATAAAAACCGGACCAATCCAATAGAATTGGTTTGGTTCTGGTCCCAAATTTATATGGAAACCGATTATTTAGATTGGTCCTGATTTTTGAAAAAATATATATGGTCCTGAACCGAATCCGGACCAAACCGATTATGTATATATTGTGTATAATATATATATATATATATATATATATATATATATATATATATATATATATATATATATATATATATATATATATATATATAATATTTCAAATTTACTGTTATTAAGCATGGAATTTTCAGTTTTCGATTTTCAACTTTGTTTATGTAACGTAATCGTCCTATATGTTTTATTTGAACTTTGTTCCTCTATTTCAGTTAATTTGTTGTATGTCTGAATATTTTCATTTGAACTTTTTTTTTATGTAATCGTCATATATTTTGATTTCATGAAAAAAAATAGTTGTTGCATGTTTTATCTTCAGAAAAAATATATAGTAGTGTAACTTGTGGAACCGATGGAACCGGACATGGACCGAACCATTGGAACCGGACCAATGTGACCGATCTTGTAATGTAATGGTCTGGTCCTGATCCTGAATTTAGGCAAAATCGAACAATTGATCCGATCCTATTTTTTTGAAATTTTGATAAAATTCGGATCAATCCGGACCGTGAACGTAGGGGGAACCTGGATGAGAGATCTCAGATCGCCCAGTCCATCATAACCTTGTGAAACATTGATGCTAGTTTGGGCTAGCCCCACTAACGAACCACCTTTGGCATTAAAAGGCCCATTAGGAATAGCCCAGATTGAAGGGTAAAAAACATAAGAATAAAACCCCTCTCCCCTCATATATAAACGAATTAGGGTTTGTCATATTCAAAGCAACCAGAGCAAAACCTAGTTTTCTGCCTGCAAGCCGCCTATCATCTACGAATCATCCTTCCGGTAAGGTTATCTCTTTCACCGTCTGATTAATTGCTTTGATTGATTCCATTGAAGGTCGCTCATTCTAATGTGTTGAATTTCGTTTATTATTTTCCTTTAATTTCTTGGAATCGTTTCGAATATTGTTTGTATGTCTGATACAGTAAAGATGTGTGTTTGTAGAAATATAAATGTTGATTTAATGTTTATATGACATTGATTGCTTGTTCATTGTATTGAAATATTGAAATATTGATATATTTAGTTCTTATGTTGTGGTGAAAAGTTGTGAAATTGTTTCGTTAATCAGTTGCTCTTTTGCTATAGCTGAATCCTAGACTATTTTCGGCCTGAATAAGATGGGCTATTTCTTGAAATGTGGAAATTTGTAATTGATGTTTGTTTGAGATTTTGGCGTTCCTCTTTCCCCTGTGTTGATGTGTATATTTTTTTCTTGCTCAACCAAACTTGTTTTATGCATAGCAGTAGTAATGGTTAATAACTACTGTATTGATTAGAAGAATTATTTCGGCCATTTAAATTTACTGTAATAGTCTAGTCACTCCCTCTGTCCCAAAAACGAAGGTACTGAGTGAGTTCTATTTACTGATCATGGTTGTATTCAAGTATCTTCGGCTTGAGAAATTGTTTCTAGGTTGTTGAATTAGACTGCATTCACTAGAAGGGTCCTCATTTGAAAAGCTAAATGTACTAGTGATACATTACCACCTCAAGTAGTGTAATTGTAATAGTTAAGCTATTTGTTTAACTTGTTTATTTTTTACCACCTTAAGTAGTGTAATTGTAATAGTTAAGCTATTTGTTTAACTTTTTTATTTTTGTGAGTGGCAAAGTTATAAATCACCGGAATAGCTTGTTGAACATTTGAAATAATTTTTGATGAATTAAAATTTTTCTGGGTGGGCCTTGGGACTTTATACCTCTATTAGGTGTAGCTTATGTAAACTCTTTTTTCTATTTTGAGTATTGTTGCCATTACCCTTTCTTCCTGATATGGCTTGTTTTAGCTTCTGTTGTAAGCTTGTTTTAGGTTAAATGTGTTTGTGCTTAAAACTATATATATTTTTCTTATGTTTTAAGAAAAAGGATTTTTTTGAGGATGTTAAGGGTTTTAAACTAAACAGTATTTCTGCTGAAGCTTGACATGATTTGACTCACTTGCAAGATATGCCTAAGCTAGAATTTATTTTCTTGGAGAATTATATCGTGACATTAGCCAAATCTTATTAGCTACTTCTAAATGAAGTGCTTTTATAGGACTATTGAGTGCAGATTTTCTCTTCATCTTACAGTGTTTAAGCTAGTTTTCTTTGAATGATATTTATACACTATTTTAAGAGCTTGTTGTTTATATGGATTTGTGTTAATTAATTTGTGGCAGCTTAATTTGCCAAGATGAAGGCTAGCGTGCTCCATGATGCTCTTAAGACCATGTACAATGCAGAGAAGAGGGGAAAACGCCAGGTCATGATCAGGCCTTCTTCAAAAGTGATCATCAAATTCCTTATGGTCATGCAGAAGCATGGTGTGTTCCTATTAAATGTTGGCTTATATATGTATATATGTTATTTTATACTTTTAAATGATTAATAATCCTCTTACCGACTGTGTGATTCTACTATCTGTAGGATATATTGGAGAGTTTGAATATGTTGATGACCATAGGTCTGGAAAGATAGTCGTTGAGCTGAATGGGAGACTAAACAAATGTGGTGTCATCAGCCCTAGATTTGATGTAGGTGTCAAAGAAATTGAGGGTTGGACTGCTCGACTGCTCCCATCCAGACAGGTTTGTATGCAGACCCTATTCTAAATAATAATTATGCAAATAAGCAGTGATTTTATGTTTACATAATAGATGAAAATTGTGTCTTTCTTCTATATCCCTGCATGTGTAGTAGTAAACAACTCCATCTGTCCCTAAACAAATATCAATTTGCTAAGAAAAATGTCCCTAAATGATTGCCCATTTTATCAAAAAAAAAAAGATGTCCCAATTGAATATCCATTTTTTAGATAATCTTGTCCTCAAAAATGATTTCATTTTCAGATGTATACTTGTAAAACAAATTTATAGAATCCCCCTTCAATTAAAATAATACAATCATTTGGGGGTGGAGGGAATAGTAACATTCATGTGCAGCAGTTAATGGTGACTGTTTGATGTATTGTCTTGGTCTCTGAAATCTATTAGCACTTGGTAGTTTATGTTGATGACTAGAATATTTTGCTGTTGCTGTTGAAAAATAATCCTTTAATAATGGCTGATGCGTTTCAAAACTTGCAGTTTGGATACATTGTGCTCACTACTTCTGCTGGAATCATGGACCATGAAGAGGCAAGAAGAAAGAGCGTTGGAGGCAAAGTGCTAGGCTTCTTCTACTAGTCTCAGTCATGTTATGAGTTCGAGTACAATTTTGAACTTATTGCACCTCATTTTGGAACTTATTTACTGCTCAAATGGTTACTTGTTCTTAGATTCTTTGTTTTAATTTCAAACACATGATCAAGTTAGTACCTGAAGTTTTAAAGATTGTTTGATGAGGAAAAAGTTGCTGTTAAACTGTCGATGATTGTGATTTATTTGTCATCTTGTTGTGATTTATGTTGAGGTGGAATGGTTTATTTTTCTTTTGTCATCTTAAAAACCATTTCTGCACGTTTTTCAAGCTTTGATGATCTTCTAGTCGTCGTTTTCTTTCACACCAGCCCTAATTTTAGTGTAAGATCCATTTTGTGTCTTTTCAATTGTGACATAGGGAGTATATGCTTTGAACTCCTTTTTTGCTTTCACTCTCTTAATTGAAAAGGATGACATCTGAGATGGCAACTGTGGAATTTCTCTCACATTGTGACAAAATTGTTGGACTAAGTTAATTGTTATGGTGGCAGGTGCACCAAGCAGTACTGAAGCTTCAATCAGACAAACAAATTGTTTGACTCTATTGATGTAACATTATCCTAATGTTGCACTAGATGAAAGCGGAGTTTGCCAGAAGAAAATTGGTTTGGGCTCAATCCTATTAACATGCAAGCATATACAAGGGCACAATAATCAGAAATAAAACACTGACGAATACAATATATAATCCATACACATATTTTCCTAGAGTTTTGCGAGTTGGGGATTATAATCCCACAAAATACAAGTTCATATTATCACATTTCCACCCAGAAACATACTTTGCCAAAGGTCGTAGTTGCCCTTACGGAACGTCCATCATGACTAAGCCGTCAGAACAATATGGCCACCTTGCTGCCCGCCTTCATCTTCGTAACTCGTCGTGCCATCGCCACCACCGGAATGGCCAGCCTTGTTAACCATTGAATGTTTGACAGAATGAAACCTAACCTGTAGAGATGGGAAATGTGAAGAAAAGAGGAGTTGGGGTTAGTTTGTTTGTAGCTTTATGTAGGGGAAGGTGGAGAGAGTATCTTCTTAAGCATATGCTTTAAACCTCTACTATTTGCATTCACTTTATGCTGTTCGACATTCCAATTTGGAATCTACTTGGATCTCTATATCTTTTTTATTCAAATAAAAAAAAAAAAGTAAAAGAAAAAAAATGTGCATTGCACCTGTGAGTTGACACCATGAATGGATTTTTTTTTTTTTCAAAATATAGCTTTTTAAAAATTTATATACCAAAATAATATAGATGAAAACTTATGTATCAAACTAACACTTTCTAGACCTGACAATTGGGTTGGATTGAGTCAGATTAAAACGGGTTGGAATGAGTAATAGTGTAACACCTGTTACAACCCATTTAATATATGGATCAAATTTAAAATGATTAAATTTTTTTAACTCGCAAAATCTGATGGATAATTTAGGTAACTCATTACAATCGTTATATTAAATGAATTGAGTTGGGTTGGTTAGTGGGTTGAGATGAGTGGATTTACACGTTAATTGGTAAAATTGACATGCCTACCGCAGTCCTGAAAGTCCATTTTCGTTCTATCAAACAAAATTAGAGACATTCATTTCCGTGATAATTCGGCAATTCCCATACCCCAACTGAAGAGTATGTAACCCTGATTACAAAATTGTACAAAAAGGCCAATTATGTGCTCTAAAAGGAAGCATAGACAAAAGGGTTGATCAAACATACGAAATGAGAGGCAATGATTCTCGGAAACAGAGAAGCAACGAGCATCCCATCCCAGGAACCAGTATATCTTGAAAGCATGCGCTCCATGCAGATTCAGAATCAAAATGAATTGGGTTTGAGTCATAACTCAGCTTTGAATAGTCCACATAGCTCGATAACAGCAGCTTTCTTAGCATTTTCAAAGCCGATTAATGGTATCTAAATCTCAATTAATGTGGGTAACTGTTATACTATGGCACTTTAGAACCTGAAATTGAAGTTATTGTTCTTAGATGGATTAGTTGGCTAATGTTGAACTTCCTCTCAAGCATTTCATCAAACAGAACGTAGACATGCACTTTCTTATTTCTTCCCCGTTGGAACATTAACGATCCATTAACCATGAATCGACTCACAACTAGATTAAGAAGAGAAGGAGAAGAAAAAGACGAAGACGGAAGCGTGTACCTTGTAATTTCATGATTGTTCTTAGTCTTGTTCTTGAGTAAACGAAGTATGAAGATATTCTTCAATGTAGGGAAGAGTAGATCTTCTAAATGATGAGTGTCCTTATTCTCTTTAATCTTCAAGTACTTAGGAAGAGTTTTGGACTGAATGAGAATGTAAAATTAGTGAATTCATAGGCTTGATGGATAGGCCTTTATATAGGAATTCAAGGGGCACTTCATTTAGGGACTACACCTATTGATATATAAGACATTACCATTATGCCCATCATTTAATGGTATACTTATATTATGGAATTCTACATATTATATTATATCCTATACTTTATATTAATCATTATAATATTGATCACTACTTTATTAAGTATTTTTACTAATAATATATGTTTATATAATCCATGTTCTAACAATCTCCCACTTGGATTATAATAACATATATTTATACTTAATAAAATTCTTCAATCATATTTATAACATAAATGACAACCCTTATGTGCACTTTGTTGTCATTTGAAAACAATCCCGTCCATTAGTCATATAAGTATAAGGACTAAAGGGGCAGTCGTTGTAATTGATTCGCAACTAAACCCACATTAATCACATATATATATCCAACTAAATGACATAGATTAAGTATAGATATGTAGCATGGAATATTAATGAATATATATGAAGAATATATATTCTCCAACTAGTCCTACTTAACCAAATGAGATCAATATAAATAAAAAATAATACAAAGAAATAGAAAACAACACAAACTCCCACTGATTTAAGCATTATCAAAAGTCGTTTCACCCATATGAGCAGTATGCTCATGAAACATCAAAAGAGATTACGCTTTACAAAATGGATCCAATAACATGGAGTTTGATCCTATAAGTTGTATATCTATTTGTTCATTTTATACTTATTTCTCTTCAACAAGAGCCATAACCATATGATGTCTTTCGACATCTTTGCATCCACTAAAAACATAATCGAAATACTTAATGATCTCAAAATGATCCGATTTTATATACATAAGCATGTAGTTTAATGTTTTATAGGTACTTCATCATTCTTTTGGATGCGACTTAATGTTCTTCTTTCCGAATTGCTTTGGTATTGACTAAGCATCCCAATAATAAATGCAAGGTTTGTACGAGTACAGACTTGCGCATACATTAAGCTTCCTACTGCTGGTGCATAAGGGATATTTTCCATATACTTGGATTTAATATTAATCTTTAGGACATTTACTTTAAACTGAATTTATCTCCCTTAGAGACAGGGGTGTCATGTAGTTTACAATTTTCCATGCTAAACCTTTGTAATACCTTCTCTATATAGCTCTTTTGTGATAATCCCAAAATACCTCGTGTATGATCACGATGAATTTGGATTCCCAATACAAAAGATGCCTTACCAAGATCTTTCATCTCAAATTTGTTTGAGAAATTTCTTAGTTTCTTTTAGAAGGTCCTTATCATTACTAGCAAGAAAAATATCATCCACATATAAGACCAAAATAATAAATCTACTCCCACTGAACTTATGGTACACACAATCTTCACCAAGATTCATTTCAAAGCCAAATGAAAGAATAACTTGGTTAAATTTTAAGTACCATTGACGAGATGCTTGCTTAAGCCCATAAATGGATTTCTTAAGTTTACAAATCAGTTGACTAGTTTGATCCGAATTAGTCACCATTCCTGGTTTCTTCATATAGATAGTTTTCTCAATGTTGCCAATTTGCCATTGAAAAAAGCTGTCTTAACATCCATTTGATGAAGCTCAAGATCATAATGTGCCACTAATGCCATAATGATCATAAAAGAGGTTTTAGAAGATACCAAAAAAATGTTTCTTTATAATCAATGCCTTCCTTTTGAGTAAATCCATTAGCAACAAGACCTGCATTATATCTTTCCATATTACCTTGCTAATCCCTATTGGTTTTAAATATCAATTTATAACCAATAGGTTTTACACCTTCAGGCAATGGGACAAGATCCCAAATGTCATTGTCTTTTATTGATTTTAACTCCTCATTAATGGCATTGATCCACTTATGAGAATTAGAACTATTAATGGCTTCATGAAAGGCGATTAGATCATCTCCCACTAAACCTAAGGTGTCCTCATTCTCCGCAAGATACATATCATAAATATCCGGAATAGCACTTCTTCTTTCTTTAGTAGATCTCCTTCAAGGGCACCGGTTCATCCTCATTTTGAGGTTGTTGAATTTCATTATGTCCAACATTTTCATGTTGTCCGTTATTTACGGGAGTCTCTATTTTGAATTGTATGTTCTTTGTTGAATTTCAGGTACAATTACTTGATTTTCAACAGGAACTAATGATTGAGGAATAAAGAGTGGTTCCTCTAACTCTTCAAATTCAAAATCATTTGATTTCTCCCACTAAATTCAACATCCTCAAAGAACCTAGCATCGTCAGTCTCGAAAATGTTCTAGTTTTCGGGTCATAAAATTTTTATCCCCTAGATCTCTTGGCATACCCTAAAAAATAGCTACTAACAGTATTTAAGTCCAGTTTGCCCTCATTAGACCTTATAAGGTCTAGCATCTGCTGGACACCCCCATAAATGAAGATGATTTAAGGACGGTTTCTTATTCGTCCATAACTCATAAGGAGTTTTGTCGGTAGCTTTTGAAGGTGCTCTATTGAGAATATAAGCTGCGATTTTTAATGCTTCGCCCATAATGAGTGAGGTAAAGAAGTACAAGAAAACATACTTCTTACCATATTCTTAAGGATTCTATTATGTCTCTCCAATATACTATGCTAGGTTTGCCCGGCATGGTGTAGTGAGGGACAATCCTACACTCTTCAAAAAAATAGCGAGTATAAAGGACCCGGACGATATTCACCCAATACGTTATACCGTCCGTAGTTTTCACTACTATGATCGGATTTAACGTTCTTAATAGTCTTTCTTATGCCTTAAAGACTTGAAAACGTCCAATGATTGAAACTTTACATGAAGAAAATAATGTATCCATAACGAGAGTAATCATCCATGAACGTAATGAAATATTTGTTGACCATTCCATGAAGGATTAATGAATGGTCCACAAATTTCCATATGAATTAGTTCCAAGATGTTTGATATTCTCAAAAATTTATTTCCTTTAATGTTTGTAAATTTATTCTTTAAAACACTTAATGCAAAAGTTTTATCCGGAGTATCAAGTTATTTTTAGGATTCCCTCCGACATAAGCTTTATCAATTCTCCCTTTGGAGATATGACCCAAACGCCTATCCCATAGAATACAAGAATTTTCACTTGATAATTTTTGCTTAGTGCCTTTAGTTTTGGTTTCATTATTATGATTTATGGGACCCATTCATTTTCTTGACTGTGTCAAGTAAATTAAGATTATCGATATATGACAAAGTACTAGTACCGACAAGTTTGAAATTTAAAATAAAGATCACATTTATTATTACCAAAGAACAAGAGTAACCTTCCTTATCAAAATTGTGATAGATATTAAATTCCATCAAAAGATGGTACAATGAATGTATTATTTAATACAAAATAATAGCCAGTACTTATCAATAATCTAAAAGTCCCAATGCCTATAACTTCAACCGGATTTCCAGCTTCCATATAGATGTATTTCTCATCTTCACTGGGAATTCGGAAATTGTGCAACCCGCATACATGAACTAATGTGAGTTGTTGCACCAAATACAACCACTATGTATATTAAGGAATTGAAACCAAATTTGCCTTAGTACAAACAAGACCAAATAACATACCATCCTGAATTCGCCATTTGCGATACTTATGGTAGTTGTTCTTCATGCGAGTAAGGTCCTTGCAAAAGAAGCATTTCTTGACTTTATGATCTTTAAATGATCCCTTATGCTTCTTACTTGCAACCGCAATTTCCTTCTCTCTTCTCTTAATCCCACGAGAAGAAGTAAATGCTGAGTGAGTACTTTCTAATTTGAGATATTTCATCCTATCTTCCTCTAATGTCATATGTGAAAGTAATCCATTAATATTCCACTTTTTCTTTTGACATTTATAGGTCACTTCAAAAGGACCAAATTGAGGAGGAAGATAGATCAAAACTAAGTGCACGAGCAAATCTTCCGAAATCTCTAACTTAAGTGCTTTTAGTTTGATCGAAAGATGAAATAATTCGATAATGTACTCCAGAAGATTTTCGTCACCCTTGTACCGAATGGAAACAAGTTTCCACAAGAATTCAAGAAAAAACTCAGCATTTTCGATTTCAGAGACATTGTCCAAAAATGTCTTTGAAACTGAATTTTTCATGATCATTAGACTCATGCGGTTGGACCGTTCCCATTGCTCAACATTTTTCCGTTCTATAACGGTATTTCCTTTAGTGAGAGCAGTAGGACTTGATTCCCCAAATGCGTGATCGATGTCCATATTGCCTAAGATCATAGTTATATTATTTTTTCAAGTTTTAAGTTTAGTCCAGTAAGCAAAGGTGCATCATTTATAGCAGTAGTTACGGATGAAGCATTAATCAAATCTGAAGGAGAAGAACAAGAATGAAACAAAACATATATAAGAAACTACATAATGATTAATTATATCAAATGAATTCCATCAAAATAAAAGATAATCAACATGACATCAAGACTAATCTTTGGATTGCGAATTGACTCAAAATTTGATTTATCTTAAGGTAAACAAATAGCTTAAACAACACACTTTAAATACTTGCCTTCCTTTGGGCCGGATCAAGTACAAAAAGTGTTCTAAAGTTTAAGGTACTTGTTCCCCGACAATAAAGAATATAAACAATTCACTTTAAACACCCGCCTTCCTTTGGGATGGTTCACATCATTTAAAATGACCAAAAGTTTAGTTCAATTAGTACCCCATGAATGTAAATACTTAGTCAATAACAAGGTCTCCTTTGGGAAACAAGCATGTTATCACATATCAATATTTACATTCATCACTTTAACAAATTTGTATTTAAATAACGTAAATTGCTTTGGCAACAATATTATTTAAACAATGAATAAATTTGTTTAAGCATATAATTAATCATACTTTAGGTCATTTAAGACTTTAAGGTAATTTCTGAAAATTTAAAGGTAAACAAACAAGTGAAATGTGTTATTAAAATATAGTATCCTTTTGTTCTACCCGTCCATTCTTAAAGTTTGATAACTCTAAGAACCACCGAAGCGCGACTGGTGTCCAGATACTATAATTTACTAACAAATTTTCACAAAATTCTGGGCAAAACTCAAAAAATCTCTCTTCCCTAGCCAGAGCACGACTCGTGCCCACAAGCACGAATGGGGCACGAGTGGAAATGAATTGCTTGGTTTTAATCAGAACGACTTGAAAGCTTGGAAACGAGTCATGGGCACGAATGACCAAAAGGGCACGACTTGTGCCAAAAGGCACGACTCGTGCCCAATGCCCAGAATCTTGAAAAGTCACCATTTAAATGACAGGAATCAAAGGGCACGACTCGTGCCCAATAGCACGACTCGTGCCCACTGTCCAGATTGGTGAAAAGTCATCAGTTTTAACACCCTTTTATGAACAGGTTTGAATCAATTAGAGAGGCATACCATACCGCGGGGGGCTACGCCCCCCGCACCCCCCTTTGATGCCCGATACCAGTCTACATGACGGCTAGGCCCTCGCCCTCGGAGGGCGCCGAGCCCTTTGCCAGGATAACGAGCCATAACACCCAATTAGACTATCAATTCTTAACTTAATGGTGAATCAATATTCAACCAAAGCAAGTAGATCCACATACTCACATCACATTTTTAAATGCGTGGCTATGCATATGGACAAACTCACAACGCATCCAAGGATGGTGGCTATGTTCAAAAATGGGATAATCTTACATTAAGAATTGAAAGCCTTTTGAGTAAATTTATAATTTAGAAGTAACATAATACTCTAGAATCTGAATTAGAGTATGAAAATAATTCAAGAACACATGATGAACATGGAATCTTTTCAAGAAATAAAAGCATAAGGCTTTACAAGAAACTCAAACTCAATCTAGTATATGAGCAGGCTCTGATACCAATTGTTGGAACATTAACGATCCATTAACCATGAACCGACTCACAACTAGATTAAGAAGAGAAGGAGAAGAAGAAGACGAAGACGGAAGCGTGTACCTTGTGATTCCATGATTGTTCTTAGTCTTGTTCTTGAGTAAACGAAGTATGAAGATATTCTTCAATGTAGGGAAGAGTAGATCTTCTAAATGATGAGTGCCCTTATTCTCTTTAATCTTCAAGTACTTAGGAAGAGTTTTGGACTGAATGAGAATGTAAAATTAGTGAATTCATAGGCTTGATGGATAGGCCTTTATATAGGAATCCAAGGGGCACTTCATTTAGGGACTACACCTATTGATATATAAGACATTACCATTATGCCCATCATTTAATGGTATACTTATATTATGGAATTCTACATATTATATTATATCCTATACTTTATATTAATCATTATAATATTGATCACTACTTTATTAAGTACTTTCACTAATAATATATGTTTATATAATTCATGTTCTAACATTCCCTTCCTGTTCCCACAGTTTCAATCTTTCAAAAAACTTATCAATTAAATTAAGTAAAACATCAATTTGAAAAGGGTTAATTCCACTATTGCAAATACAGTGGTCATTCCGGAAATCCGGAAATGGCAATTTCGGAATTTGCATTTTCGGAATTCAATTTTGCGAAATCCCAGTTTTTTATTTTTGTAAAAAAAAAAAAAACAATTAATTCCGGAATTATCAGTTCTGGAATTGAATTTTCCAAAAATATTATTTTGTTAATCTCGGTTTTGTAAAAAAAAAAAAGGAATTTCGGAATTATCAATTCCGGATTTTAACAAGAAAGTGTTAGGTTGGTACATAAGTTTTTATCTATGTTATTTTGGTATATACTCCCTCCGTCCCACCTCACTTAAGAAAACTTTTTATTTTGGGCGTCCCACTTCACTTAAGAATTCCCAAAATGAAAACCTTAAATCACTATTCTCTCCACTTATTCTCTCTCATACATTATTTTAATGCTCACAACACCATTATAATTACTATTCCTTCCACTCATTCTCTCTCCTATTTAATTTTTCACACTCACAACACTTTTTTCACTCATTCTCTCTCCTAATACTATAATAATATTCCTTAATTTCCGTGTCATTTCAAAATTTCCTAGTGGGCTGGGACGGAGGGAGTAAAATTTAAAAAGCTATATTTTGAAAAAAAAATCCCATGAATGTCATCTTATTAGCTTGGTTTAAATTTGACAATTGAAAGCATCTTTATTTATTATTGTTAAAAGACAAAAAAGAGATTTAGATAAAATATTTTTTATTGACAATATTTAACTGAGTTTTTGTCCGGATTTAGCTGACTTTTACTCAAAAAAAATAAAATAAAAATAATAAATTAAAAAATACCTTGTATTGACAAAAGAAAAAAATAGCTTTGAAATTAAGCAGTTTTAACCATTTTACTATATCTACGAATTCAATTTCACTTTACCCCCTAATGACATAAAAAAAAGGTTAGCTTTCGCCAATAAAACAAGACTAATGTTGGGTCTAATCTAGACGTGTTCAAAATTTAATCGAAATTGGAGGTTAAAAATCGGTCAACTAACAGGTCAAAATCATTAACCGGATTAACCGTAACCGACTTAATCGAAACGGGCGGTTAACCGGTTCGATTAAGATTTTTTCAAACCGTCTAACCGGCGGTTAAACCGTCGGTTATTGAATCGGTTATAACCGTTAACCGAATTAGAACTTGAATTTTTCATTGTTAGTTTTCATTTACACATTTATATTTTATCCAAGGCCTAAAAATTAAATGTAGCCAAGGCCACGGCCCAAAGATCATATAACAAAGGCCATGGCAATACACACACATATACATACATAAATATATATATATATATATATATATATATATATATATATATATATATAGTATATATATACTTAAACTTTCTTTCCCTTTTTTGTTTTCATTACAATGTGGGATAAGTCCAAGAGGGCCAAGGCAGCTAGGCGGCCAAGGCAAGGCCACAGACAAGGCCAAGCCAAGGCCAAGGCCGGCCAGCCAAGGCAAATGTAATTTTACTTTATTTTTTGAAAAATAAATATTTCATAAATTTATATATATATATTTTGGATATATATATAAATTTATGAAATATATTTAAATTTTATCTAATTTTTATTATTAATAATAATATACTAATAATAATTTTTTAATTTTTATTAAGATCATTAATTTTAAGTTTTTATTGAGATCATTATTTTTTATTTAAATTATTGATCAAAATTATATCTAATTTAAAATTGATATACCCTCCTATCTAAAATAGATATTTTGTTACTAATTTAAAATTATCATACTCTCCTTTTCAAAACAAATATTAAGATAATTTTGTTAAAATATCATATATACACTAAACCCTAAATCCTAAATCTACATTTAAGGTTTAGGGTTTAGGATATATATATGACATTTTAGTAAATGATTTAACTCATATATCACATATCCTAAATCCTAAGTCATATATTTCATACCCTAAACACTAAATCATATACTAAAATGTCATATATACTATACCCTAAATCCTAAACCCTAAATCTACATTTAAGATTTAGGGTTTAGGGTATAGATTTTTTAATTGGATCAATTAGTATGCATGTATAGATACATGCATTGATACACATATATGTGTGTGTACCAATGCATGTATAGATACATGCATTGATACACATATATGCGTGTGTATCAATGCATGCATAGTAACATTAACATAGATAGTTAATGCATGTATCTATCTATGTATGCATTGGTACACACACATATATGTGTATCAACGCATGTATCTATACATGCATACACATATATGTGTATGCATGTATCTATCTTTGTATCTATCTATGTATGCATTAATTGATATACATGTATTTATATAAACACATATCTATATATACATACGTGCATTGATACACATATATATGTGTGTGTGTGTATCAATGCATACATAAATACATGCATACACATAGTAATAAGCATTATATTCCATACCCTAAGCCCTAATTGATCATAAACCCTAATTGATATATCCTAAACCCTAAATGCTAATTGATATACCCTAAACCCTAAACCCTAATTGATATACCCTAAACCCTAAACTCTAATTGATATACCCTAAACCCTAAATTCTAATTGATATACCCTAAACCCTAAATGCTAATTGATATATCCTAAACCTTAAACTCTAATTGATATACCCTAAATGCTAAATCATATATTTCAAACCCTAAACCCTAATTGCTATACCCTAAACCCTAAATGCTAAATCATATATTCCATAAATTTATATATATTTCAAAATAATAATTTTAAATTTGTCAAAATATTTCATAAATTTATATATATATCAAAAAATATTGCCACTTATTTTTATTATTTGTCAAAAATAAATACTCCCTCCGTCCCGCCCGAAAGGGCAATTTTGCCTCCTAACACGGAAATTAAGAAATGAATAAGGAAAGTGATGTAAGAAAGAGAAAAAGGTTAAATATTGTGAGTATGAAAAATTAAATAGGAGAGAGAATGAGTGGGAGGAATAGTTAGGAGAGAGAATGTTGTGAGTGTAAAAGTAAAGTAGGAGAGAGAATGAGTGGGGTAGGAAGAGTATAAAAATAATAAAAACTTTCCTTTTTGGGGTTGTGCCCTTTTAAATGGGACGCCCAAAAAGGAAATTTGTGCCCTTTCGGGCGGGACGGAGGGAGTAATATTTTTATACAAAATAAAAAATATAATATTAAGATATTATTTATTTGTAAAAAAAATAGAAATTGGGCTTGGACCTTGGCTGGCCGTGGCCTTGCTTTGGCTCGGCCTTGGCCGGCCATGGCCTTGGGAGTTATCCCACATCGAAATGAAGGGAAATTAATCAAAGGCTTGTGGCTCGGCCTTGGCCTTGGCCTTGCTTTGGCTCGGCCTTGGCCGGCCATGGCCTTAGCCGTGTGGCCTTGCCGCCTCCCTTGGGATGGTATCCCACATTGAAAGAAAATCAAAAAAACCAAAGGCATTGGCTATATAAGAGGCTAATGCTGAGCAATTTATACCATACTTGGCCATGATTTTGGGCATGGCTGGCCAGTGCCGTAGCCTTGGCATTTGCCTTGGCTGTGACTAAGCATTTTTTCAAAGAAAAGTTAACAAAATATTTTAAAAATTCCGTTAAAAGGACTAATTTGAAAAAAAAAAGGCTTTAGTTAACCGTTTTAACCGGATAAACCGTGTTAACCGTTTATAACCGTTAACCGTAACCGTTAGTACATGGTTAACGGTTAGGTTACGGTTAAGTGTTAACTAATTTTTTAACCGCCGGTAACCTTTAACCGGCGGTTATAACCGTTTGGACACGTCTAATCAGCGGCCAACACAAGGAATCCGGGGCAAGAGTTTCTGGACAACGGAAGCGCACTCACTAATGTAAGGGGAGCGGCCGCACCCAAGGTCAGGAAATTTGGCACGACCGTGCTCTCCAAAGGATACGCCCGTGTGTAAGTACCCAAATCCGGATCGTCCAAATTCGTCAGAAAGTTAACCGAAATCCGTTAACTGGCCCGCTCCAGGTTAACCGGAACTCGTTAAACTCCCCGTTGCCGTGCCAACGAGACGTCCCGGGACTGCCCCGTGCATCCCGACGTCGAACCGTACTTAACACGTGTCATCACACGTAAAAGTACGTCTTTCCCAGAAAAACGCACTTTTCGGCACTTTCCGGGGGCATTTCGGACATTTTCCTGATCCGTTATTTTAAAAACGGACAAAACCGGACCTGGGAACGAACTCCCACATGGCCGGTGACTCATGTGGCACGTGGCGCCTATGCCACCTCCCTCTAGTCACTCTTCAATCACAAATCAAGGCCAAAAGACCAAAATACCCCTGATTTGCAAGCCAAGTCCGGCCGGACTCCCTGTGCACATTTTCTGAAATTGCCAGCAAGTCCTTCAAATTCTCAAAATACCACAAAACCCCATGAATTCAGGCAAAATCCGTCCGGACTCCTACTGCATTTTTCACCTATAAATAGAAATGGCTGTCAAAGCCAAAAAGAGAGACTTTTTACCCCAAAATTTCACCACACCCCACGGCCCAACTGGTTTACACCCCTTCCGAGCCTCCGTTCTGTCTCGATTCACGTGAAACATTCGTATTTCGATCAAATATGTCCCTTACTACTTCGAAACAACCTTTCGAACTACTTTCCGTGTCCCGTACACACCTTCCGAGCCAAAGGAGTCGACCCTAGCCATAGGTATAACTCCCTCTCTCTAAATCTCTCGTTCCGTCTCGGTTTACGCGCCAGTCGCTACAACCGTTTCGAACAACATTATCAAAATGTAGACGTCTCCGTCTAACGGGGTCCGATACGTTTTAGCCCCTCGATCCTCTTCTCTTTCCGTAAGAGAAGTAATCACGGGTTAAAACGGCGTTCCGACCCCGTTCCGTTTATTTTATGTCATTTACCAATTCCGGATCGATCGATCCATTGATCGTCATTTAATTTCTGTCATTTACAAATCCGAGCCGATTGGCCTCGTTGATCGTCATTTACAATTCCGAGCCGATTGGCCTCGTTGATCGTCATTTACGATTCCGGATCGTTTGATTCTGAAAGTGTGATAGCATCACATTTAGCCAAGTCAAAAGGTTGACTTAATTATGTTTTGTTACTTTCTTTATATTTAATAGTATGTAAATATTTTATATTTAATTTTTATTATTACTAACCTATCTAACCGAATCACATTATCTGTTTAGTAGTGTTTTGGTTATTTTCTAGGACTCTCACATTGGATAAATGAAGGCTTCAAAGATAAGAAGACTAAAGATAAGTGATCAAGCTCTTCATCAAGATTTATCCTTACCCGTTAGCTTGGAGGTCCTTGGTTATAAATACAAGTCCCAAGGCTGATAACAAGATACGGAATTATACACTCTGAAAGGCTGAAGAAATATAGACTTGGGAGGAGTGTTTTTATAAGAGAGTTCTTTTGGTTATTTTAGTTATTCTCTTATTATTTCTTTGTAATCGATTTCAAAAGTGTTTTTTAATAAGAGAAGTTTATTGTCTACAACATATTGCTGTAGATAAGTATTAAATCTATGTTCATTTCATTTCTGTTTTAATATTCCGCTGCATTTCACTGTTGTGCTAGTGCTAGTGCGATAGCATCAGGACTCACATCAGTCTTCTGTGCACTTCCTAGCCGCTCCATTTCTTTCAATTGGTATCAGAGCTTACACTCGACTTTACTGAGTGAGATCCAAGGAAGAGTGGTCATTATGGAAGGACACTTGAGTCAATACCGTCCCCCAGTTTTAGATGGAACTAACTATCCCATCTGGAAAGCTAAGATGCGTCTCTTCATCAAAGCAATTGATGAACGAGCATGGCTTAGCATTATTATTCCATGGTCCCCTCCTAAGGTTGAAATGAGAAATAAAGAAGAAGATGGTGAAACCTCCGAAAAGGTGTATAAAATTAAACCTGAGGAAGAATGGACCACAGATGAGGTCACTAGTGCAAACTACAATTCCAAAGCTCTTGGTGCTATTTCAAGTCATGTGGATGAACACATGTTTAGACTTGTTTTAAATCAAAATATAGCAAAGAAAGCCTGGGATATTTTGCAAGCTCACCGTGAGGGTGATGATAGTGTCAAAGCCACTAGGTTGAGAATTCTCATGACCAAGTTTGAAAACTTGAGGATGAATGAGTCCGAGGACATAAAAGTTATTCTGCTAGAATAAGAGAAATTTCAAATGAATGTCTCTCACTTGGTGAGCCTATTTCAAATGCTAGACTAGTATGCAAAATGTTAAGGACTCACACCGATAAGTTCAACATTAAAATAGCCGCCATTCAAGAAGCAAATGACACCGCAACCATGGCTCTAGATACTCTTGTGGGTAAGCTAACCATGTTTGAATTGAACATTTCTATTCAAAGCAACAACATAAAGCCGAAAGTGTTGCTCTTGCTTCGCTCTTTCTAAAGCATCCTCAATTCCAAAATAAATTGAGGAAATCTCAAATGAAATTGATATTTCAAATTTGGAAAATGAAGATGTTGCTCTTTTGACTAAAAATTTACTTCTTTTCTTAAAAATAAAAGAGACAACAAATTTCCTTCTAAGAAACCAACTAATTTTGATAAATCAAAAGAGGATAATGAGAGTACTTTCAAGAAACCCACTAGTTTTTCTAAAAATAGATCTGAAACAGTTCAGGTGTAGGGCCCGTAAAGGGTTTGGGCATTATGCAAATGAATGTGCCAATACTCGAAGAAAAAGGGGATGAGCCTAAGTGCGACCCTTAGTGATAGTGAGGACGAAGATGAATCGCTAAACTTAGCAATTATGGAAATCTCGCCTCCAAATCATGAACATCAATCGATGTAGCTTCGAGCATGTTATCACATCTACTATCACATCTTCGAATCTTTTATAAACCGTTATACCTCTTCACCGAAACAAGTCCGAAAATGAAGAAGAAGATAATGAAAACTATAACGAGCTACTGGATGCCTATGCCGAACTATATGCCGATTGGGAAAAGCGTGTTGAAAAAATTGTCAGTCTTTGAAAAGGTAACTGAAAACTCTCTACCGAATTATCTAAAGTTAAAGATGAACTGACAAATGTATCCACTGAAAATGATAAACAAAAAGATTCTATAGCCAAACTTGAGGTCATGCTCACTAAACGTGACATTGAGCTTGAGAAAACAAAAACCGAACTCACAGAGGCCAAGAAAACTTTTGAAAAACAGAATACTGGAAAGGCAACTCTTGATGAGATTCTCAAAGTGAGCAAGTTTTCAAAAACAGGTCTTGGTTTTGAATCAAATTTTTTGAGAGAGGGAGAAAGTAGTTCCTCAAAACCTAAAACTTTTTATAACCAAAAATCATCAACCAAAAAGAAAAGATTTGTGTGCCATTACTGCTTCTTACCAGGTCATATAAGACCATTCTGTTACAAGAGGATTCGTGATCTGGGGAAAGATGTTCCTCAGATGAGTGAACGAATGCTCTCACATCACAACTCACATCGCCAAAAACCTGGTCAGTTCGTATGGGTTGAAAAGAAAAACATGGAATGCAAAGTAGTGTTTACCTCTCTCAAGAGCAGCATTGCTAGCTCATGGTACTTCGATAGTGGGTGCTCAAGGCACATGACAGGTAATGCCGAATTTCTCACTGATTACGTCACTATCAAAGGAGGGAATGTAAATTATGGGGGAGGAGCACAAGGTAAGATTGTTGGAAAAGGTACTTTATGTGTAAATGACATGCCCAAACTGAAAAATGTCTATCATGTAGAAGGACTGAAAGCTAATTTAATTAGTATAAGTCAACTATGTGATGACAATTTACATGTCAATTTTGACAAACATGAATGTAAAGTGTTTGATAACACTAATAAATGTTTGTTCACCGGAGTAAGGTCTCAGGATAATTGTTACAAATTTGGTGACAACTTATCCTGCCTTAGCTCCAAAACAAATGAACTTGAACTGTGGCATAAAAAATTAGGACATGCTAGCTATAGGAAAATAGAAGAATTAGTTAGGTTTGATGCTGTTAAACACTTGCCCAAGCTCGACTTTAAACAATCTAGTGTGTGTGGTCCTTGTCAGAAGGGGAAGCAAACCAAAGCCTCTCATCCAAAAGTGGACCAAAGTTCCACGTTTGAAATTTTAGAATTAATACATACTGATCTTATGGGACCAATTGAGGTTGAAAGCTTAGGTAAAAAGAAATATTCATTTGTTTGTGTAGATGATTTCTCTAGGTATACTTGGGTGCTTTATTTAAAAGAAAAATCTGAAGCACTCGAAGTGTTTAAAGTATGGTATAAAAAGGTGAAAAATTTGTATGGGAAGAAAGTTATCAAAATTAAGTCTGATCATGGAACTGAATATGAGAACACATTGTTCTCAAAGTTTTGTGACTCCAAAGGAATCACCCATGATTTTTCAAATTTCCTAAAACTCCTCAACAAAATGGAGTTGCGTAAAGAAAAAATCGTACTTTACAAGAGATGGCCCGTGTCATGCTTAGTTCTAAGAACATCTCTAAACGATTTTGGGTCAAGCACTTAACACCGCATGTCATATAGGAAACGAGTTTATCTTAGTGTTGGATCAACCATGACTCCTTATGAAATACTCCTCGGTAAAAAACCTACTCTCAAGTACTTTCATGTCTTTGGGTGCATATGCTATGTTCTAAATGATAGAGATTATCTATCTAAATTTGATTCCAAGAGTGACAAAGCTGTTTTTCTTGGATATTCCACAAATAGTCGTGCATATAGGGTTTACAACCTTAGAACTAAAATTGTTATGGAATCAATTAATGTTACATTTGATGATACTGCTGACCTAAATATAAAATCTCTTGAAGATGATGTCTCGATTGTATAGAGACAATGCAGGAAACTCGAATCAACCGAACAGATGCAAAGAAATGGATCGGCAGAAAAAATGTGATCACAGTGCGATGCAAGCACATCATCACCTACATCCGGGCAAAAAAAATCTGGTTCAGAATATGAAGATTCTAAATGTGAAGAAGGAAAATTGGATAGGACTAAAGACATACCCAGCAGAGTGCAAAAGAATCACCCAATATCTCAAGTAGTGGGTGATGTAAACGAAAAAATTAGCACAAGGGAAAAGCCTAGGGTCAACTACCGTGAGTTGGCTGGGCTAAGCTGTGTTGAATCTCAAGTAAACAAGGTTAGTTCATGTTGTTTTGTTTCTAATATTGAACCTAAGAATGTTGTAGAAGCTATGAAAGATGATAATTGGATTATTGCTATGCAAGAAGAACTAAATCAATTTGAGAAAAATGAAGTATGGACTTTAGTTCCTAGGCCTATAGGGGGAAATGTAATAGGAACCAAGTGGATCTATAAGAACAAAACTGATGAAAATGGTCAAATTACCAGAAATAAAGCTAGGCTTGTAGCCCAAGGTTACACCCAAGTAGAAGGAATAGATTTTGAAGAAACATTTGCTCCTGTTGCTAGGATAGAGTCAATTAGACTTTTACTTGCCATTGCTTGTTACTTGGACATCACTTTACATCAAATGGATGTTAAGAGTGCATTCTTGAATGGTGTCCTAAATGAAGAAGCCTATGTTGAACAACCTAAGGGCTTCACTGATCCCTACTTTCCTGATCATGTTTATAAGCTTAAAAAGGCCCTATATGGATTAAAACAAGCCCCTAGAGCTTGGTATGGGAGGCTAACTGAACACCTCATACAAATGGGATTTAAGAGAGGTGAGGTAGATAAAACCTTATTTATTTTAAAAGAAAATGTAGGAATCTTAGTGGCCCAAATTTATGTTGATGACATTGTATTTGGATCATCTTCCAAAGATATGTTAGACTACTTTGTCACAAGTATGACCACCACCTTTGAAATGAGTATGGTTGGTGAATTAACCTACTTTCTAGGACTTCAAATAAAACAAAATAAGGAAGGAATTTTTATCTCTCAAAGTAAATATGCCAAAAACTTGGTTAAAAAGTTCTCTCTGATGACAAAGGCTCTCTCACTTTAAAACCCTATGGGATCTTCCCAAAAGTTGTGCAAAGATGAAAATGGTGAGGATGTTGACCCCACCTTATATAGAAGCATGATTGGAAGCTTGTTATACCTTTCGCAAGTCGTCCGTACATCATGTTTAGTGTTTGCTTGTGTGCTAGATATCAAGCTTGCCCCAAATTATCCCACCTCAAGGTCGTAAAAAGAATCATTAGATATGTAGGTGGAACTATCAATTTAGGGCTAAGCTATACTCGAGAAACCAATACAAATGCAGTAGGATTCGGTGACTACGATTGGGCGGGCGGCAACGATGATAGGAAAAGCACAACCGGAGGTTGCTTTTATCTTGGAAACAACTTAGTATCTTGGTATAGTAGAAAACAAAACCGTGTATCCCTTTCTCTTCTTTGAATCGAGAATATGTGGGCCGTTGGGAGTTGTTGTTCTCAACTCCTTTGGATGAATCAGATGATTAAAGATTATGGTCTTAAAAGTAATATCCTAACTGTTTTTTGTGATAATCTAAGTGCCATAGAAATATCAAAAAATCCTGTTCAACACTCACGTACTAAACATATTGATATTAGACATCATTTTATTCGTGATCTTGTTGAGCAAAAAATTATTAGCATGGAATCAATTAGCACTGAAAAACAGTTGGCTGACATTTTCACCAAAGCCCTTGATTTTCAGAGATTTTCCACTCTAAGGAAATCTCTGAGTTTGTGTGCAATATAATGATGTGATCCCCCGTGTGATCACATCATAACTAACACCTGTATTTTACAATTCTAACAAAAAAAATTGCATGATTTATCTCAGTGTGGTCACTTGTATTACATCCTTATTGTGTTTCCTCTCTGAATTGTGAATCCTTCTTATATAGTGTTCAACAACAGTTGACTCTAAAATTATCTTACTAGATGTCTCTTGGTGGGTGCAAAACTAAAAAAAAAAAAAAAAAAAAAAAAAATGTTTGGGAAACAGCTACTCCATCCATGGTATGAAGTCATTTCAATGTGATCAAAATGACTTCAAGAGAAATTTTGAGTCAAATTGATAAGATCATTCGAAAGAGGGCTATCCATGAGTTTAAGAAGAGTGAAAGCTACCCATAATATATTTTTCCACGAAAAAATTGTATGTGGAAGCATTCTAGAGGCCAAGCAAGACAAGATTCTGATTCATTGACTTTCTTAGAGGAAATGCGTACCTTGATGTAATCACATACTATGCCACACATATACTTATATTTATCCTTCACATGTGTGTAAATTATGCATCATTAGTTTTTAGATTTTTTTCTGTCAACCTGGTCCTTGGTGAAAATCCCAATCAAATGATTTTCTACTTTGAACTGATTTTTGTTAAATGAATTTTATGCTCAACAAAATTACCTAAAATTTTTTTAAAATGTCCATATGTTTAGGGGGAGTATAAGTCTGTGGATTTTTTTATATACATCTATGGTATGTACATTATCCAGAAATAAAAATTTTATCTTTATCATCTAAATTCCCAAAGTTGCTAAAGAACTCTTTTACTCCAAGTAGTACAACCGGCCAAAGGGAATTAGGATTAGCTTAGTTCAAATCCAATTGAGACTCTACAGTGACCTAAGCTTAGTAGGAGTTAATGATGTGCTATCACATCAAATAAATACCAACTCTCCCTTCTCATTAAACCCTCACCAGCCTTAAGAAAACAAAATTCAAAACCCTTAGAAATTCCAAAGCCTCGTTCTATTTACTCCTCTGTCCATGGCGTCTCCGACCAATTCCTCCTCTCCGACTTCCAATCGCTCGCCCCCTCCATCTCCGGTGGCCCCAATCGAAGCTGCTGTGGAACTGTTCGTCGACACCGAAGCTTCCCCTGTATCTATGTCGCTCCCAGGTGCTCAAGACAATGCCATTGATGCTGATAATCCTGGGGATTTGAAGTCAGTAGGTGCAATGGCGGGGTCAGCTAGAGGCTCTAACTGGTCTTTGCGGCAAAGGGGTTTTTCTCCCAACATGGGGGACTACACTCCTAAGGTACGCCCTAATATGGCCGAACCTGACTTCATTGAAGACGATGATGAGGACTTTGATCCCTCTGCTGATCTCAAAAGAAAGAGAGGAAAATCAAAGGCTAGTGGTTCTGGAAGATCCTCGGGTAAACCCTTGCCTCAGAAGAGAAAGTATGAGAGTGGTTTGACAGTTTACTCAAGTGATTCTGATGAAGAGGATTCTGAAGAAGAAGATGTTGAGGCTTACAAGGGTGTTTCAAGAAGATCTCAATCTGTAGAGGTTGAGGAGTTGAAGGAAGCTGAGGATATTATTGAATCTGTGGATCAGGACTTTGGAGATGTCTTCCCCCACATCACTGTGACGCCTGAAGACTTGCAGGCTAGAAGGATTGCTTTATCTCAACAGTCCCCTGCTCATGCTACCGCGGATGTTAATGCATCTCCAACCCCATCTCCTCCTACTAACCCTCCAGTTGTTCCTTCTCAGTCCTCACCAGGAAACTGGTATTCTGGAATTAATTCTGAGGGTGATGAGGTTGAAGAATATGATGAGACTGAGCACATCCCCCTGCAAGCCCTTTTGGATCTGAAGAAAGGCAAAGGAAAAGTGAGGCAAGCTAAGGCTAAAGCTGCAGGGACTATCTCTGCCCAAGCATCTGACATTGGGTCAGATGATGATGAAGCTGAGGATGAAACTTTTAAACTTGGGAGAGATTAGCTAGAAACTGAAAAGAAGGATGCTGCTGAAGATGTACTCACATCTGCATCCTCACCTAGAAGGAGCTTGAGATTGTCTGGTACCTCCAAAGCTGATCTGCCTAAGCCAAGGCATACCCCAAGTCCTAAATCCTCTTCAAGGAAGGTAAGCTCCCTCTCACCTGAAAAATTTATGTCTAAGTCTGTGAAAGAGAGGTTTGAATTCTTTAGGAAAAAAGGTTTTTTGGTAGAAAGAGTCATTGACAAATCTTTTGAGGATGTTGGTATGAAAAGATACTTGGAGGAAAAAGGCCTACTCTATTCTGTGTCCTACCCAAACAACTACTATCCCTCTCTTGTTAGTGAGTTCTATGCGGGTCTAGTTCAGGCTATTCAAGATCCTAGAGATGATGGGTTTGAAAAGGTTATGGTTCGTGGCACTCTAATTAATTTTTCTCCTGCCTTGATTAATATCTTCCTTTATGCTCCCAGTCCTCACATCCTTCCTCCTATGGCTCATAAGGATGAAATTGCCAATACCCTAACTAATGGTCTTGATCCTTTGTGGCACTCTCAATTCAAGTGCACAATGCTCACTTCCTTGGATTTGATTCATAGGATTTTTACTGGTCAAGTATTTAACCTTGGTGAAGTGATATTTGGGAGTATAGTACAGTTTGCTGAAAAGGAGTTGCCCTCTGATCTCCCTTTCCCTTGCTTAATCACTGGTCTTTGTGTGAAGCAAGGTGTTGAGATCTTACGTTCTGATCGCATATGTGAGAAGGTTGAACTTTTTGGCATTCAACCTGTGTTAGAGTGCACTAGACGCACTGTAGATTTGCCTGTTACCTTCCCTGATGACCCAGTTATCGATGCTCAAGATGGTGATGAAGATGAGCATGTTGATGCTAGTGAGGATGAGCCTGCATCTCCACTATCACAAGAGGACCAGGTTCAGCTGCTAACTGATGAAATTAAGTTTTTGGAGAAAACGATGATCCTCTCAAGAGTGCAGTTCAAGAAAATGTCCACAAGGAGGAATAAGTTGCTGGCTGCTCGTGAACGTCTTTCTGGTCAAAAAGGGGGAGCTAGCTCAAGCAAGATTTATAAAGATATTAGCTCGGATTTCAGGTGGGAACTACTTGCGAAGACACAAGCAGAAATAGAAGGAAAGCAAGGATGGGATCGAGGCTTCAATGATGATTGAAGTATTTTTAGTATGGTTTATGTCTTAAAAACAATTTTAAATTTCTTGCTTTTTAGGAACAATGGTGATTTGCTTTTGCTTGGTTTGGTTTAGTTTGTTTTGGACATGTGTTTGAACATGGTGGTTTATGGTTTTTATTAGCTAGTTTTTAGGGAGAGCATTCGAGCTCTCCATCTCATATCATGTGTTGAATAATCCTTAGCTTATTATATATTGTGCTTGAGAGTTGTTTTTGAACAGAAAGCAACAAAACAGGGGGAGATTGAATGTGTGATAGCATCACATTTAGCCAAGTCAAAAGGTTGACTTAATTATGTTTTGTTACTTTCTTTATATTTAATAGTATGTAAATATTTTATATTTAATTTTTATTATTACTAACCTATCTAACCGAATCACATTATCTGTTTAGTAGTGTTTTGGTTATTTTCTAGGACTCTCACATTGGATAAATGAAGGCTTCAAAGATAAGAAGACTAAAGATAAGTGATCAAGCTCTTCATCAAGATTTATCCTTACCCGTTAGCTTGGAGGTCCTTGGTTATAAATACAAGTCCCAAGGCTGATAACAAGATACGGAATTATACACTCTGAAAGGCTGAAGAAATATAGACTTGAGAGGAGTGTTTTTATAAGAGAGTTCTTTTGGTTATTTTAGTTATTCTCTTATTATTTCTTTGTAATCGATTTCAAAAGTGTTTTTTAATAAGAGAAGTTTATTGTCTACAGCATATTGCTGAAGATAAGTATTAAATCTATGTTCATTTCATTTCTGTTTTAATATTCCGCTGCATTTCACTGTTGTGCTAGTGCTGGTGCGATAGCATCAGGACTCACATCAGTCTTCTGTGCACTTCCTAGCCGCTCCATTTCTTTCAGATTCCGTTGACACTGCTTTAAATACTGTCATTTACAAGTCCGACCCGTTTGGATCGTGATAGTATTTACTTTTCAAAGTCCGAGTCGCAACCCGATTCGTTGATCGCATATCATTTAAAATGCATTTTCCCGTAAAAATCGTTAACAATGTAATGCCCGGTTCAAAACCGGAGTTCGTCCGTCGAACTCTCTTTCAAAACGCGCGACATGACGTTTGGCCTCTAAACGCTCATCTTCAAACTAAAAGCCGCCATTTGACACTCAAAATCATTTAATACGCATTTTTCCCGTAAAAATCGTTAACAATGACTCGCCCGGTTCAAAAAACCGGAGTTCGACCTTCGAACTCCTTTTCAACTCAAAGTCGACGTTTGCCATGCAAACGCTCATTTTCAACTCCAAGTCGACGTTTGCCATGCAAACGCTCATTTCAAACTCAAAATCGACGTTTGCCACGCAAACGCTCATTTTAAACTCAAAATCGACGTTTGCCACGCAAACGCTCATTTCAACTCAAAACCGACGTTTGTCATTCAAACGCTCGTCTTTTCAAACAAAGTCACCTAATCAACGTTTGACATTCAAACCAAGATTAAGCTTGTCATTCAAGCCCCCATTTCAAAAACACACACACACACATGTTTTCGAGAAAGGTAGAAAGACTCGTCATGCGAGGCGTTTCGGGCGATCTCGTAATACTCTACCCGAAACGTAACGTGACCTCCGAACCTAACAATCTCTGGTACTAAAATAGCTTTTTACTCGTTTTTGCTACCAATAAAAATGATCCCCCATTTTCAAAGTTTTTTCCTAAGTTTTTGCTACCAATAAAAACGACACCATTTTCAATAGCCGTTTCTCAACGTTTGGGCTCAAAATACAAAAACCGCGTGGCGACTCCTCATTTTTCCTTCCCATGAATCGAGGTCTTAGACACCAACCCTCCGCGAAAGACAACCGCGTTTCGCGTCCGTGCGAAATCCCGGGTAATTTCAGTTGGCGACTCCGCTGGGGAAAAGGGTACTTTTTTCAAAACTACCGTTGTTTTCTAAAAAGCCTTCCTGAAATTACCTGGATCCGAGAGGCAGCGCAATCGCGCCCCGGCATCTGGCATTTCCCGCTTTGCAGTGTTTTCGTTGGTGGAGGTGTCTCGCTGTGTTTTGCTTTGTAGAGTCGCCACGCCGTTTTTATTATTAAGCCCAAAACATTGAAAAAGGGCATCAGTTTAAAAATAATAATAAACTGTTTTTGTGTGATGAGATTTTGAGTTCGGAGGTCAGGTGACTCCTCGGGAAGAGAATATTAGAATCTTAGAGCTCACCCGAGTCGCCTCGTAAAAACGAGTCTTTCGGTACCCCTTATATTCTTTAACTGTTTTGTGTGTGTGTGTGTGCTTTTAAAAATGCATGCTGTATCGGATGTCTACATTGTACACTGCTTTATTGAAATGTATTGAAATAGTGTAGGAAGGAAGCCTTACCAATGTTGGTTCGTGTCTGTCCTCCGCTGGGGAATAGTGCTTGAGGATGGAATAGTGCTCCGGGACGGACCGGGATTGCTTCGGAAGGAGCCGGTTGTCTGCGGACAGAGCTTCGGCGTGCCTCGGGATTGTCAAGTGTGCACTCGGGCAGAGTTTCGGCGTGGGTTGGAATCGTCGGTTAGATTCGGGCAGAGGTTCGGCGTGCGTTGGAATCGTCGGTTGGATTCGGGCAGAGGTTCGGCGTGCGTTGGAATCGTCGGTTGGATTCGGGCAGTGGTTCGGCGTGGTTTGGGATCGCCGGTTTGACTCGGAAAGAGCCGGGACGCCTTGGGAAAAACCAGGCAAGGCCTCGGAGTACCACGAGGGGCCTCAGAGTACCTCGAGAGTGCCTCGGGCGCGGGAGCGTCGCGGGAGCGCTCGGAGAGGCTTCTGAGCACCACAAGGGAGCTCGGAAGGCCTCGAAGGATCCGAAAGGGGCGGGATTGCCCCGAAGGGTCTTAGAGGGGAGCCGAAGGCTGGGGAGAGGAGAGAAGAGGGAAATGTGTGAAAATGAGGGAGGGGGAACCCTCTATTTATAGTGCCGAAGCGCAAGAAGGTCCGTACGGACCTTCTAGGTAATCTAGTTTTTTGGTTTTCCTCGATTTCAGGGAATGATGAGGATTTCTGAGATGATTATGTCCCCTCTGCAAAGAGGTCCGTACGGACCACCTCAGCATGCAAAGAGGTCCGTACGGACCAACCATGCATGAGGGTAATCATTTCTCCGGGATTTGAGGGAATCTCGTGGACTTTAAGCGGATTTTGCAATTATGATGCAAAGAGGTCCGTACGGACTTCCATGCTTTTCCACATTTTATAATTGTGATGGCCAGCTAGTTCTCGTCAAGAGCTTTCCAACCATATATGGCACGTCTCAATCGGAGTTCGTATGAAGGAGTTATGACCTCCGGAAGTTTGCCCTTGGTTTTGTCGTATGCTTGGATGGAGAGCGATCCAGATTGGGGTACTTACAGAAGCCCCTCGGCGACGTCACTTATGAAAGAAGTGGGGTCGTCGATAAGATAAGGGTCCTGATCTGGATCGCGTGCTGAGAGAGAAGGTGACCGTGTAGGTCAGTGCGTGAGGACATGGCGGTGTCCTGTTGTGTGACCGTTTAGGTCAGTTGGCTGGACCCTGTGATAGGATTCCTACGTATCCCTGGCGGGAATCAAGCCTGGTCGTAGTTCGTGTGTGGGGTGAGTGTTGTAGTGCACGAGGAAAGGAGAGGTCCTCTGACTGAAACTCTGTGCGTGGATGAGGTGGTGAATTTGTGAATGCGGGCGTGGTGGTGCCCTGAAGTGTTGTGTGACCGCCGAGGTCAGTGGTAAGGACGTGGTGGTGTCCTGGGTGACCGTATAGGTCGATGGTAAGGACGTGGTGGTGTCCTAGGTGACCGTATAGGTCGATGGCTGGACCCTGTGATAGGATTCCTACGTATCCCTGGCGGGAATCAAGCCTGGTCGTAGTTCAGAGGTCGTGAAATTGTGAATGTATGCGGGCGTGGTGGTGCCCTGAAGTGTTGTGTGACCGCCGAGGTCAGTGGTAAGGACGTGGTGGTGTCCTGGGATGGAAATTTTACGATTTTCCGAATCGGGTGGTTTAAGGCCTTCCGGGCCGGTGATAGTGATTTGGGAGGTTTATACGGTCTTCCGGACCGAGTGGTTTAAAGCCTTCCGGGCTGGAGATAGTGATGGGGGAGGTTTATACGGTCTTCCGGACCGAGTGGTTTAAAGCCTTCCGGGCTGGAGGTAGTAGTTTGGCTGATTTATACAGTCTCCCGGACTGAGTGGTTTAAAGCCTTCCGGGCTGGAGGTAGTAGTTTGGCTGATTTATACAGTCTCCCGGACTGAGTGGTTTAAAGCCTTCCGGGCTGGAGGTAGTAGTTTGGCTGATTTATACAGTCTCCTGACCGAGTGATTTAAAGCCTTCCTGGCCGGAGGTAGTAGTTTGGCTGATTTATACGCCTCCTGACCGAGTGATTTAAAGCCTTCCGGCCGGAGGTAGTAGTTTGGCGATTTACAGTCTCCTGACCGAGTGGTTTAAAGCCTTCTGGCCGGAGATAGTACTTTGGCCGATTTATACAGCCTCCGGACTGAGTGGTTTAAAGCCTTCCGGGCTGGAGATAGTACTTTGGCTGATTTATACAGTCTCCCGGACTGAGTGGTTTAAAGCCTTCCGGGCTGGGGATATGTATGAGGACTTGAATCATCTTCTGGTTGCAGTTGTGCCATGCGTGAGGACTTGAATCATCTTCTGGCTGTGGTGGTGCCATGCGTGAGGACTTGAATCATCTTCTGGCGGTGGTTGTGCCATGTGTGAGGACTTGAATCATCTTCTGGCGGCGGTTGTGCCATGTGTGAGGACTTGAATCATCTTCTGGCGGCGGTTGGTGCCATGCGTGAGGACTTGAATCGTCTTCTGGCTGCGGTTGGTGCCATGCGTGAGGACTTGAATCGTCTTCTGGCTGCGGTTGGTGCCATGCGTGAGGACTTGAATCGTCTTCTGGCTGCGGTTGGTGCCATGCGTGAGGACTTGAATCGTCTTTTGGCTGTGGTTGTGGAGGCATGGCTGCCTTGAGCCTTGACTGTGAGAGGTGCGACTGGCTCACGTTTCGTCTGTTGGAGAAGAAGGTTGGACTTACGATGACTGCCGGTGTTTATCCGTTGGGGATTATCGTGGCCTTGTAGGGGCTTTTCCTGCTGAGGAGGTGACTTCGGGCTTACGTTGATGGCCGGTGCATGGGGATGTGCGGGTTTGCAAGAAGTCCCTTTTGACTTGTTGTGGAAGGAGCTCGGGCTTACTTTGATGGCCGGTGCTTGCGTTGCCGTTGAGCGTTTTGGGGGCGTCTTGTGCCTTGAGATTTGTGCTGGGAGGTGCTGGCTCCTTCTTGCGCTTGTTTTGCCGTTGAGTGGGCGAAGTCCGGGCTTATGCTGACGGCCGGTGCTTGGACTTCCATTTGACATTTTGGAGGCGTCTTGTGCCTTGGGATCTGTGCTTGGAGGCGTTGGCTCCTCTTGCGCTTGCTTTGCCGTTGAGTGGGCGAGGTCCGGGCTTATGCTGACGGCCGGTTCTTGAATTGCCGTTGAGTGGGCGAGGTCCGGGCTTACACTGACGGCCGGTGCTTGAGTCGCCGTTGGACCGGTTTAGCCGGGGTGTTGCCAGTTCTTTGGCCTGTTTTGACTTTGCTCTGGAGGTATGAGTTTATTGCTGTTTTTTGATTTAGCAGTCTGTCATTTCTCCATTGTCTTTTGCACTGAGCCTTTTCTGCTTTTGTCACAGGTGTGGTTCTACGAGATCTTCCAGTGCTTCCCGTGGGATAGAGATCCTGGGGCCGTAGCGGCCTATCCTGCGATGTTAGGCTGGGCTCGTTCGACGAGGAGGAGGAGGACCAGCAGGGGGAAGCTCACCATCGCTTATGGGGATGTGCAGGAGCGTCTGGAGAGAGGTAGCCCGGAGGGGTTTGTTTTGTTCCCGTGGGCTCGGTATGAGGCTGATGATTTCGAGGGTGCTCCCCTGGTGACGATGTAGCGGAAGATGCTGCGGGGCCTGACTTGCGACGTCATGTATCTGGGAGAGAGGGTCTTCTGGCAGCATGGCCCGGGTATGCTCCCCTTAGCTCCGAGGGACCCACCTTTCGGGATGATGGATTTCCGTGATATGGATGTACTGGAGTTTGAGCGGTATCTGGGCGGCGTGAGTGCCGAGGAGTTTGTCTTGTACCGAGAGGAGTATGGAGCCTTCGTGAGGAGGAAGTTGAGAACGCCACAGGTGTTGGCGAGGGAGAGGGAAGCTGGTCCGCAGGGTCCCCTAGAGGTTCCGGTGCCTGGGCCGGATTTCACATATGTCCGCGGGGACTCATCGAGGAGGAGTGTGTCTGTACCCGTTCCTGAGCAGGCTCCAGCTGCTTACCGAGTGGATCCTGATATGCCGGTGAGTGTGTTGATTCTTTTCCGTCTTGGCATCTTTTCTGTATTTTTCTCTTTTGTCGAGTATGCCTGTATCTATTTTGCTGAGCGTTTCTTTGGTTGTTTGCTTGTGCAGGCCTCGGGAAGATCCTTTGACACGTTGACCCGCCGTTATGTGGCGATGCGGCCTTTTTGCAAGGAAGTTCGCGGGGAAGCTGTCTTGCGGGTCTTTGCGGCACGCGGCGGCGTTCGAGCCAAGGCCTTTGAGGAGGTCTCGTGGATACTCCTTCTTCGAGGGCCGAGCTGTGGCCACAGCCGGAGGTGCCGGTTCGAGAACAGCACGGCTTTGATGTGGGGACGTCTTCGGGGGCTCAGAGGCCGCAGACCCTTCATCAGTTCTTTCCTCCGCTGGAGGCACAGGGTGAGGGTTCATCCTTGCATCCCTTCTTTGATCCTTTCACCGGGTTTTGACCCTTCAGAGTACTTTGAGTACCCGCACGAGGAGGGGGTGCTGTATCCTGATGACGAGGATGTGACTGCCGAGTTTTCCGAGATGCCGGATTTCTCATTTGTGGAGGATGATGATGATGAGTCGGATTAGGGCTCTTTTGCTTTCCCTCTTTCCGTTGTTTTTTTTTTTTTGTAGAGCAACAGACATTTTGTACCTGTAATAAAACACTTGTATTTGCACAACAAAGTATTTTATTTTAAGATGTAATGACGTATTTGTGATTCCCGGGATTGACCTATGAATTGTTGCTAGCTTATTATTATTTTTGTGCATGTCGCATGAGCTGGGAATGCATTTGTGGTTAGTGGAGGCTGAGGCAGCTTTGGCAAGTTTTCTGAGCGGTGGCGGGAGTGATGTCTCCTGGGACGCGTTCGCTTTGTGCTTGATAGCCACTCTTTTCGGGGTTGGCTACCTCAGGATATGTGATGGGGCTCTGTTGGATGTGGCAGGCCATTGTCGGGCGGGCGAGGATATCATTCCTTTGGTTCCTGGAAACCTTCCACGGTGTGGATCGTCTGGTGATGAGAACCGATTCATGCGGGGGAAACCCCTGATTTGCTTGCATTATGGTCGCGAGAGAGGCTTCAAACCATACCTGAGTCTCCGGCGTCTCTTAGTCCGTGGACGTTTGCTTGGCGACCTCTTGTCTTGGACATGGATCAATCTGCTTGGGAGAGATGGATGGCACATCTTGGTACGCATCAGCTTCGCTGGTGGGTTCCGCATTGGGGGATTGAGACTAGGAGGGCCTTTCAGGAAGGTTCCTATGTTGTCAGAGTTCCGTGTTTGCCTTGGTCCTCTTTCTATGTTCCGTTGCTTGTTTCCCGGCAGTTCGGGATGAGGCAGGAGCCTTTGCTAGGCTGGGATGACATTGCCAATGTGGAGGTAGCTTCTTTCTGCATGACAGAGCCATATGCCTTTCTGTATTTTCTGGGGGTATGGAAGTATTCCGCTTTCCCTCATGTGGTGCTCCTTCGACGTCGGGAGAGTGTTGTGTTGACCACCGAATACATAGATGAGCAGCATGTCGGGCCGACCCAATTGGTTTTGGGGAGCAGCGCAAAGCGGTTCCTGGGGCAAGATTGCCATTTCACTGCGACCTTAGGAGTGCAGTAAGCTTGGGTTAACCCTCGTGGTGTCACGGAGACGCTTTATTTGGCTACGGGACTCGAGTTGACAAACCGGCGGGGAGAGGTCCCCTTGCGCACTCGTAGGGAGGAGATCCGAGCCGAGGCACGGTGAACGATGCTCGAGAGCGACTGGTTCGTTTGACACGACTAGGAGGATTCCTGATCTCGGAATGAGGGAGACAGAACTCGCTCATGTGGAATGAAAGAAGACTCGTTGGGGACGAGGGAAGAAAGGAAAGAGTGATGAAGGGCCAAATGTGAGTAGCATGGAATGACCTTCTGAAACACTGAGTATCCATTCATCGTCATTGCAGACACATTGATTGTTAAATGTTTTAAGTTGTCTTTTAGCATGTTGTGAATCGAGAGTAGACCGTGCTTGAACTCATCAAAAAGTGTTTTAACTGTGATGATTTGTGATTTACTTTTAAAGCTTTGTCGAGACGCAAAATCTCTTGTTTGCTTCTTTTCTGAGCCTTGGTGGCGTCAATTTTTGGAATTTTGTGTATTCCTTAGACCGAACCAATGAAGGCCGCCACGTTCCCCTGACCGAGAGGCTCAGGTCTGCGTAGTTCGACTCTCTTTTGTGGGAGAAATGACTCGTAATGTACACTCGCAAGGGCGTATTTATTTTTGAAAAGGTGGGAACGGGTCCCCTTTTGTGTGAATGCCTTATTTGATGTAGGCAGAAAAGAAATGCCTTTGGGTTTGACTCTTTTGAGAGAGTATGAGCGTTGAAAAGCTTGTAAAAGTGTATGGAAGCCCTCACGACGTAAAATCGCTGTTTAGCTCTATTTTCCTATTTTGTAGAAAAAGAAGACTTGTCGAGACATTTGAAAACTTGATTTGTTCACAATGATCACTTGTTTGCTTAAAACCCTTTATTGATGTTCGGGTTATTCAACAATTAAACCTGATATGCTTTGATTAATCACGAGGAGAAAGTCAACCGGTATCAAGGATCGAGTTGGTCTGGTGTGAAAGAAGGTTTGTGTATAGGAGAGGTCATTGATGAGACCGGGTTTGTGGATTTGTATGCGTTTATGACCGGACCATTTATGGTTGCCTACGTTCCCCTTAAGACAAGGAGCTCAGGTCGACGTAGTTCGGGGTTGAACTGTGTTTGGCCTTGGGGCCAGGGCATGAAAATTCGTGCGGCCTTTGACGAAAAGGCTCAGAAGGTTGAATGATAAGGCACGGGCCTTGAGGTGATTCCTTGACAAGTCGTATGTGACGGCAGTTTAAATGAATCTATTGCCTCTTGATCGTTGGCGCTGGGTCTTTGACCTCTTTTCTTTTTTCTTTTTTTTTTTTTGTGAAGCTTCTGCTTGAGCTCTTTTTTTTTTTTAGCTTCTGCTTGAGCTCTTTTTTTTGAAGCATATGAGGGCGAAGGCAAGCCCCTGCTTGAACTTTCTTGATGCGCACGAGGGCGAAGGCAAGCCCCTAGATTGTTGTCGACATGGGGTCAATCTTTTGATGCTGAGTGACCTGTTGTTGTCCTTTGATTTTGCCGCCGTCGTTGACTTGGTCAAGGTGATGGTGGGGACATGTTTTGGAAAGTGTATGGCTTGATGGAGGCCTTTGTGTGGGGCATGGTAAGGTGTATGGGGAGCTATCGATTGACTTTCTCACACCAATTAATCAAAGCATTAATCATTTGTGGAATTACTTGTTGAGCAATGCAAGTGATCACATAGAACAAAACCATTTCATGTAATGTAATGTGGGGTGCAAAATAATGTCTCAAGTCTAGAAAGAAAAGAAAGAAAACTTTCGTATGGAAAATTGAAGACTTAATTACAATGTCCGAGGAGGACTTGATTGAATGAGAACAGTACTAGAACCTACGAGGTTTGACTGTATGATTTATTTTATTTTATTTTATTTTATTTTATTTTATTTTATTTTATTTTTTTACGTCTCTTTGGGCTCTTCAAATAGCCTCCCAAATTCATTTTGGTTAGAACCTTCTCGCTAGCTTGGGCCAGATTTTCCTCTCGTTTGACAACATGCTTAAAGATTTGTTTAATGCATTGTTCATTAATGTATCTGCGTCTTTATCAAGTGAATCATTATTAACTGTTTTGGTTAGTTAATTTATCATTTGTTAAAGTGGCAATGAGGGGATACTCGTAAAGGTCGATCTTTTATTCAAGCATAAGGAAGCGCGATTTTGTTACAAACGCATAATCTTCGGGCGTAAGGCCGTCGGACGACTCGAGAGACTCAAACTTAAATACGACGGACTCGGGGTCTTTTATTTTCAAAGCTAGACTCTAGGAGGCGGGGTTAGACCAAGCTTAGGACCATTTCCTCTTTCTTTGGCCGTGGGTCCGCGTTTTGAAGGTTACGCCGTTTTCTGTTGCTACTTGGTCGGCTGTCTCGAACCGCCTTATCTGCAGGGAAGGCTCGATCCATCCCTTAGTGTGCCCGTCTTTGGAAAGGATTGTTGGGGAATAACCATTCTTGGGTTTTCTTTCCTGAATTTTTCGTTGCGGAAGCCCCATGTATTGCCTTCACGTCCCTGATCATCACGGGAATTTGCCGAGGACTTATCCACCATGCTTACCCCGTCATTTCTAGGGAAAGGGTTTCCGACTGTGTTGGGACCGCGGGGGCATTCCCACTTTCCCTCTTCGATCAAGCCTTGGACCGCTTGTTTTAGTATGATGCAATTGTCTGTAAGTGTGCCGGGGTAGTTGTGAAAAGCACACCATTTGCTCATGTCCATGTTAGGTCTGAGAGTCCTTGGCTGGAAATTTTCGAGAGGTTTGAGGATGTTCTGCTTCACCAACGTCTCGAACACTTGGCTTAGAGGCATTCCGAGGTTGTCGAAGTGAATGAAAGGTTGCTTCCCAAAAGAGTTGTCACTTCGTTGGGCTGTGTTCCCCTTGTTCACCTCATTGTTCCGGGGAACAGATTTCCATCTGTATTGGGGCCGCCGGGGCGCTCTAACTTTCCTTCTTCAATTAGCCCTTGGACCGCTTGTTTTAGTATGATGCAATTGTCGGTGGTGTGGCCGGGGTAGTTATGAAAAGCACACCGCTTGCTCATATCCAAGTTCGGGTTAGGAATCCTCGGTTGATAATTCTCAAGGGGCTTGAGCATGTTCTGCTTCTTGACTCCTCGAACACTTGGCTTAGAGGCATTCCGAGGTTGTCGAAGTGTTGAAAACGCTGCCGTTTATTCCTCGGGAGTGCTTGGTCACAGCTTCTTTGGATTTCATTCTGAATGTAGTGGAATGCCTCGGTAGCCCTTTTTCCTTTGTTTGGGGCGAGATGCCGAGATTAGGCGGGGCGCCTTGCAGCGGTAGGAAGAAGCGGGATCGGCTACCATTTCTGCGTGCTCAAAGCTTTTTCAAACTTGGTACCGGCGTTGACCATAGCGTGAAGATCAGGATAGGGGTGGTGGCTGATCAATGTCCTCAACGATGGTTTGAGGCAGGAGTGGAAGATGTTCATCTGTTCTTCCTTGGATAGGAGGTCCACTATCTCTCTTAACTTCCAATTCCATCTTTTGTAAAATTCCTCCACCGACTCATCATCTTTACGCTCGGTGGCTGCGAGGTCATGCCGATTTGTTTTCCACTTGAGGTTAGCACGGTATTTTTCAAGGAAGATATCACTTATTTGCTCCCAAGTGGAGCGGTTTTACTTTTACTTTAAGAAACCATGTCAAGGCCGTGTATTTTAGGGAGCGTTGAAAGTGATGCGCCATTTGTTGAGGTGTGGCCCCCTTGGTCTTCATACCTAAGACATAGGTATTGATATGGGTCCTCGGGCATTACTGTCCCATCGAACTTTTCCATTTCCGGCATTTTGAACTTTGGGGGAGAGGAATCACCTTGCTCGGATACGTGGGCGTGAGTGGGTCTTTCCGAGAGTTGGCCATTTTCCCTTGCATATCTTTTATACTGTTCAACCAACCAAGCCACATGAGGGTCGGTAGGCGGAGCGAGGCTGCCGTTTTCGGGATGGAAACCGAGGATGGAGGTGGATTGGGCGATGAGATCGCCATTCGGGAATCTTGGGGAGGTAGTTGAGTGTATACCATCCGTACCACAGGTTGCGAAATTGGAGCCAAGGCGTGATTGCCGGACCGCCAAGGGTTGTGTTTGGGAAGCTGGGAAATGTTTCGGTAGCCCCAAGTGGCGATCCAGCGGGTGGAAGGTTTGAGATGTCGGGATATCCGCGGGGATGTCTGTCCCAGCGAGCATTGAGATTTCAAATTGTGGGCTGCGAGGCTCGTATAGAGGCAAAGGATTGAATCTGGGGATGTCGAGATGCATTAGGATTTGGTGGAAGCGAGGCCCATATGTGTCTTTGGTGATATTGAGCTTGTGGCGCAGTGGCCGGGAAACCGATCTTGGCCGAGGCCGGGACGAGCCGCTTGGCCCGATGGTAGTGAAGCTTTGAGCGGAAGCACTTTGTGTTCTTTGGGTTCTCATAGCTTGGCGGTGGCGGGACTGCTGATAGCTACGAGGACCGGGGGAAGCAGTATTTCTTCGTCTTCTATGAGAATGAAGGTCCCATCTGTTTGGGAACGGCCACGGCTCCGCGGCGGCGCATAGTGTCTACGATCCGAGCTTCTTTGCTCTTCCTGGCGCTTCTTGAGAGTTTCGAAGGCTCGTAGCACCTCCTCCATTGTGCAGGAGGTTTCTCGGTGGTGGGGTTCCGTTTCCCTCATGTTATACGGTGATCCCGCCATGGGGAGTAGCGGGCTGTTCGGACCGGCCCGAAGGAAGGGCTATCGGACCTTGTGACCTCGATGCGAAAAGGCGGCTCCCGTGTACTCTCAACCACTCTCGGTTATTTGGAGGGGTGACGGGTAAGGTTTAGACATGGGAAGGCCTTTTGGATAAAAGGGGGAAAGCTCATGTGACATGCGGTTTCCGCTTTTTATTTATGATTTTTTTGTTGTTTTAATTTACTTAAAACGGTGTTTTCTCGAGAATCCTAGGTAGGTTGGAAAAGATTGCTCTTCTTTTCGCAACTATGCTAGATCCTGGGTCGATGGAGACCATACGTGCGGCTATAAGCCCCTCGTTTTGCACCAGTATTTCGACATTTCCGGGGTGGACGGCCCGGGCGAGGGTCCTATAGGGCAAGCGGTTTCCACCGGCCTAAAAGAAAAATCAAACCTAAGGACCAGAGCTTTGTCATGTTCGTTTTAATGCGTTAGCCATGTGAATAGTGAACCGAGCCGGCTTTGAGTCAAGATCGGGTCAAGAGTTTGGCATGACCTCTCTTTACCTTGCTTGCGCAAGGGATGCGTGACGTTAGGCGTTGGGTAGGTCATATCGTCATGGGCGACGTATTAAAGGCTTGATGACATGGTGTCATGTGAGCATGGATGTATATCGGGACGGAACATCGTGCAGGTGTAGCTTCGGAAAATCAAGATCGAGTCAAGATTTTAGCATGACCTTTCATCGCTTTGCTTGCGCAAGGGATCTTGAGTTCCGAGCTTCGACTCGAAAATGGCCGGCATGGTATATGTATCCAGGGCGTATGACATGGGCCCAGGTAAAAACCAAGCGAGTGCGGGCAGAGTGTGACTCAAGACTCAAACGTGCAGGGTTGACGCTTGGCTAGGATGGGATGTTTGGAATGATCCCGTGCGCGTCCAAGAGGCCTAGGAAGACCAAACGGACTGCAACTGAGACCACCCCGGGTTGAGGGTTGTAGTGTGCAGTGTATCCGAGGCGACGATGCGCGTAGCGTGCGGTGTAGCAAGCGACGGTGTGAGTAGTGTGCGGTGTAACCGAGGCAGCAGTGCGCGTAGTGTGCGGTCTCTAAAATTCCTTTTCTGAGTAAGACAGAAGTTTTTCGAAGAATTTTAAATGTATGCACAGATGTATATTGATGCATTTTTTTTGTAAAATAAAAAAAAGTAAAGCACATGCACACACACACAACAGTTAAAGAAAGGGGTAAAATGAAAGTTTGACCCTCATCATCGTTTTAAAAATCTTTTGTTTTTGTTTAGAAAGATTTTAAAACAAAATTTCCCCAGCAGAGTCGCCAACTGAAATTACCCGGATCCGAGAGGCAGCGCAATCGCGCCCCGGCATCTGGCATTTCCCGCTTTGCAGCGTTTTCGTTGGTGGAGGTGTCTCGCTGTGTTTTGCTTTGTAGAGTCGCCACGCCGTTTTTATTATTAAGCCCAAAACATTGAAAAAGGGCATCAGTTTAAAAATAATAATAAACTATTTTTGTGTGATGAGATTTTGAGTTCGGAGGTCAGGTGACTCCTCGGGAAGAGAATATTAGAATCTTAGAGCTCACCCGAGTCGCCTCGTAAAAACGAGTCTTTCGGTACCCCTTATATTCTTTAACTGTTTTGTGTGTGTGTGTGTGCTTTTAAAAATGCATGTTGTATCGGATGTCTACATTGTACACTGCTTTATTGAAATGTATTGAAATAGTGTAGGAAGGAAGCCTTACCAATGTTGGTTCGTGTCTGTCTTCCGGCGGGAATAGTGCTTGAGGATGGAATAGTGCTCGGGACGGACCGGGATTGCCCGGAAGGAGCCGGTTGTGCACGGACGAGCTTCGGCGTGCCTCGGGATTGTCAAGTGTGCACTCGGGCAGAGTTTCGGCGTGGGTTGGAATCGTCGGTTAGATTCAGGCAGAGGTTCGGCGTGCGTTGGAATCGTCGGTTGGATTCGGGCAGAGGTTCGGCGTGCGTTGGAATCGTCGGTTGGATTCGGGCAGAGGTTCGGCGTGGTTTGGGATCGCCGGTTTGACTCGGAAAGAGCCGGGACGCCTTGGGAAAGACCAAGCAAGGCCTCGGAGTACCACGAGGGGCCTCAGAGTACCTCGAGAGTGCCTCGGGGCAGCGCGGGAGCGTCGCGGGAGCGCTCGGAGAGGCTTCGGAGCACCACAAGGGAGCTCGGAAGGCCTCGGAAGGATCCGAAAGGGGCCGGGATTGCCCCGAAGGGTCTTAGAGGGGAGCCTGAAGGCTGGGGGGAGAGGAGAGAAGAGGGAAATGTGTTTGAAAATGGGAGGGGGAGCCCTCTATTTATAGTGCCAGAAAACTGCAAGAAGGTCCGTACGGACCTTCTAGGTAATCTAGATTTTTGGTTTTCCTCGATTTTAGGGAATGATGAGGATTTCTGAGATGATTATGTCCCCTATGCAAAGAGGTCCGTACGGACCACCTCAGCATGCAAAGAGGTCCGTACGGACCAACCATGCATGAGGGTAATCATTTCTTCGGGATTTGAGGGAATCTCGTGGACTTTAAGCGGATTTTGCAATTATGATGCAAAGAGGTCCGTACGGACTTCCATGCTTTTCCACATTTTATAATTGTGATGGCCAGCTAGTTCTCGTCGAGAGCTTTCCAACCATATATGGCACGTCTCAATCGGAGTTCGTATGAAGGAGTTATGACCTCCGGAAGTTTGCTTGGATGGAGAGCGATCCAGATTGGGGTACTTACACCTGCGTTTCTTCCCATGTGAGAATAGCCAGTGCTTCTTTGAACTGCGTGTGGCAGTCTAGGTAAACCTCCATCGGGTAGAGTTTTCTCCTTTGTTTTATCTGAGTGGTGGGTATGTCGGAAGGTGAGTACACGGCTTCCCGAACATCTGCCCATGTGGCCCGGTTCTTTGTCCCAGTTGATCGTTTCTGTAAACGAATGCCTCGGTCTGTGGAATTTCCCTGAGTAGTTGCTCGAGACGAATTTCCATCCTCCTCTTGTTTTTAAATAGACCTTTCTCCCTGAGTTGGCCTTTCAATTTGAGTGCAGAAATGATCCGTTCCCATCCTCCCAGGACCCTTGGGAGTCCAGTTTTGTTGACTTCATGCCCGACTTGGAAGAGAATGGTTTCATCGCCTTCGTCGTCGCTTTCACAGAGAACTTGCTTTCCCCGGGGAGGTAAGCGCTGAGATTCGTTATGCTGTGTCGTTCCATCTCCTAGGTCATCGGGACCGTTGACCACCCTCGTGTGGCAGAGGGGGTTGGATGAGAACAGACGGTAGTCCGGGAAGTTGCCGTGAGCAAAACCCTTGAGGTCGAACTGGTCTAGAGTGGCCTCTAGCTTTCTGTCTGAAGCTGCCTGTGACACTTTAAGGGCTCGGTCCCTGTCGGTCTTTCGAGCTTGGTCTTCGTCCCAAAGACGACTTTCTTGAGCGGCTAGTTCCATGAGGGCTTTCCTTGCGAGAGCTAAACAGTCTCCGTAGGTGCGCATCATCTGACTAGTGTCCAGAACCGTGATTACATTCAAATCGCCGAATGGCGGAAACACTTGGATTACGTTGACGAAGGAAGTCGGACTGGGACATTCCATGCGGCCTTCCTTGATCTCGATTACCAAGAAATTTGCCCATAACTGCTTGATTGACCCCACGGGGTATTGAATTCTGCAATGTTGACGAGTCTCGTGATCTCGCTCGATCGCCAAGTCTATCGAGCTAGCGGTCGGCGCGGGATGTACGAATCCGGGGCCGTGACGGTGGGAGCGAATCGAACTGGAGCATGTTGATGCTTTGAGGTGGTCATTTCCTATTTCGGAAGGCGGCTACGCCTTGCGGGGAAGACTTTCACGAGATGTTTTCGGGGTGGGCTGCCGGAAGCGTTCCCGAGGTTGATCGACTTCGTAGCGGGGTGAGGAGCTTGGTCTCCTTGGTTGCCCTTGGCCTTAGCGGCGCTTGAGGGTATAAGCTTGGCGACGGCACGGGCCGGTTGCCGGCCAGGGTGGTACTCGGAAGTAGTGATGAGCTCGAGCTCGCTTGGCCGGGGCCTCGTTTACCGTGAGCGGGCGATCGTCGAGGGTGACTTTGGTTTTGCGAGAATCGACGATAAGGACCGGATCCTTGGTATCATCGGGATATCTGGAATAAATGATGTTGACGAAGTCATCGTCGACCACTTAGTCGAGAGGATTCTTCGTTGTGTGGACCGGTTGCTTCCAATTGTCGGATAGCGCACATGCTTTGGACGTTGAGCTTGACAATTTCCATGGTATTGGAGCCTTGGTCGTAGGTGACACGATCGGAAGGAGTGCCGTTCTCAAAGCGAGCATGTGAATGCGGAGGTGCCGCGGAGTGCCGCGTCCTCGACTCCGGAGAGTCTGATTCGTCGTCATCGGACGGCTCAACCCAAACATAGGGACGTATTGCGTCGGGTGCGTTCTTTGGAGCGGCTAGGAAAACATCATGCCCTTCATTGGAGAAGAGGGTGCGGCGGGTAGTTCCTCGTGGAGGACATCCCATACGACTTTCATGCATTCAAAACGAGAATGACGGTGCTTGTTGACCTTTATCACAAAGATCTCTTCGCTGGCGGGGCGAGAGAGTTGGTTTGAAGAATGCGACAAATCTCCGATTGGAGGCGGGGTTTATGTGCCCGCATCATGGCGATGTTCGGCGTTTCTTTCCAATCTGCCTCCAAATGTTGGAAACGACAGTTGAACTTGATGTATCGGGCTGCTTCGAGTGCACTGTTCGAGTACGTTTACATAGTTAGCATCTCCAGGACTACGAGGGATTCGATGAGATTTGCCCGGTAGTCCCTTGGTTGATTCGAAGGAGGTAACCCGGTGCACAGTACGGACACGCTTGGCTATTGTCTCGGCTTCGTTCCCTATGAGGAAACTATCCCCTCGGATGACTTCGAGATCTCCTGTAGGTTAATGAACTTAACACGGCGATGGAGAGTGGAGGCTATGGCTTTCATATGATGCGGCCAAGGGCGCCCCAGCGAGGCGTGAATTCGGATGGAATGTCCATTACGTGGAATTTTTCTGGCACCATTGGGGTTTCGAACCAGAGTTCCAGAGTTACCATCCCCAGTATGGGACGAGACAAGCTGTCGTAGGCCTTGATAGTCCGGGTTGACGAAATCAGATGGCTTTCGTTGATATGAAGGGCTCGCATCATGCTGAGAGGGAGAACGTTAACGGATGACCCGTTGTCTACCAATACTCGGGGAGTGTTATGGTGTTGAGCTTGAGAGTGATGTAAAGAGCTTCGTTGTGCCCAGAGGCATCTCTCGGTAAGTCTTCGTCACGAAAGTGATCATCTTGCCGTACGATCGGGAATCGTAGATCGGTCTCTATCCAGGAGAAGGAGAGTCATCAAGCCATCCGTTTCCTGTCTTCCTCTTGCGAGGTAAAGCCTTTCTTTGGAGCCTCGGGATTGTGTTGAGGCTATTTGTGGCGGTTGCCGCCCTTGGTTAGCACGTTGATCGAGTGCGAGTGCCAAGGCGACCTTGATCTTCCTTTACCGGTCCGAGCTCGGAAAGGCTGGACAAATTGAATCTTGGGCGATCCCGCGGGGTTAGGCTTCGGCGCGATAAGATTACCAAGATGCGAGGTATTTCGGTGTTCCGAGTGCGAGCTCATTGTCGGCGGGACTTTTCGGCTTTCCCATCCACTGCTTGCTCTAAAGGCTGCATGGCACTGGAGGAAGAGAGGGGGCTGGAGTACGATGCGTAGTAGTCGAACCTCCGGAAGGCTCTCAGAGTGTACCTACACCGGTGTCTCCGGCTTCGTATCTTTCTCTCGATTCTTTGTTGAGAGGACTTCTTCTTGTTTTCGCGGAGGATCGCTCCGGACCATATCTTGAGACTCGTACTCCCGAGCGGGCGGAGCGATCACAAACATCGTAGGCTGATGTGGACATTTGATGAGGACCCGACCGGAAGAGGCAGAGAAACTGGTTATGTGGCAATCTTCTTGGGCACCCACTCAATGGAATTCACGCCGTTATTGTTCGGAAAAGGGTTTCCAAGCGTATTGGGCCACGAGGCGCTCCAACTTGCCTTCTTCTATCAAGTTACGGATTTCGTATCGTAACCCCGGTTGTCGGTGGTATGGCCGTGATATCGATGGAAGGCGCGATATTTGCTCTTGTCCGCATTGGCTACGGGATTTTGGGTTTGTAATTTGCAACGGGTTTAAGGAGACCTTCCTTGATTAACCCTTCCGGCATCTTGCTCGGTGGCATGTCCAACTTGTCGAAGTGTACGGCGGCGCCTTACGAGTAGAATTGTTGCTTTGCGGGGCCGGGTTTTGTTGCCCATTGTTGTCCACGATGGATGTAATTGACGGACGTATCTTTCCCTTTGCCGGGGCCGGTGCGGGATTGAATGCAAGCTGGCGAGCGGTATACGTATGGGCTGTGCGGTAGCCAACTTTTCCTTGAGATCCTTCTCGAGCGTGAGCCGGCATTGACCATGGCCGGAGATGCAGGAAGAAATGATGGCGATGAGAGTTACGATGGACGGTGCTTAAGCGGGACTTGAAGATCCGCATCTGTTCCTCTTTGGAGAGTGGCTCCATGATCTCGGAGAGTTTCCGGCTCCACCTCTTGTAGAATTCCCCAACACTTTCATCCGCTTTACGCTCGGTGGTGATTAAGTCCTCACGACTTGTTTCCCACTCTAAGTTGGATCGGTACCGTTCCGGGAAGATGTTACTAATCGATCCCAGGTGTGGCGATCCGCGAGCTTGACCCTCGAAACCATCGTAGCGAACTTTTGAGCGTATGCTTTGGAAGTGGTCGGCCATTTCTTTGGAGGGTTGCTCCTTTTGCTCTCATGAGAGAACGTAGGTGTCGACGTGCGTTTGAGGACATTCGGTTCCGTCGAATCGGTCCATCTCCGGCATTACGAACTTGGCGAGGAGAGGCGTGACCATTCCCGGATCCGTGGATTTGAGCGTTTCTGCTTTGAAATTTGCTCATGGTGGCTTTCGGGTCTTTCATCTGCTCGACCATCCGAGGCTAAGGTTGGGTCCGGTGGTGGGTGTGAGGCTCGGCGCCGGGTGCTACCACGTGAGCGGTAGTGATTGGAGGTGGAAGGCTTGATATATGTGGATATATGGGAGCCTTTTACGGCTGTATCGGGGTTTGTCCCGGTGTTTAGGGATTCGTGTATAGGCAATGGGACGAACCGGGAGGGTATTGAGGGATATTGGCATCTGAGATGGTCAGTGGTCTTATTTGGTGGTATTGAGTGATAGGAGTAGCCTTGGGTGGCCAAAAATGACGGGGTTGCCACGAGAAGTAGCAATGTGGAGCCTAGGTCGAAATTGTTTCCTTGGTTGGAAGTCATCCCGTAAGTTGGCGGGGAGGAACCTGGTTGAAGGCTTGGTGAAGCTGGTTTCGGGAATCGTCATCCTCGACCAGGACAAAAGTACCGTCGGCGGGGAATAGGCTGCTATACCTCGCTCATTCGGAAGGCTACCACGAAATTACTGGCGATCTTCTTTACGCCTCTTGTGAACCTCACAAGCCCGGATGGCTTCTTCCAAAGTCATATCCGTTACCGGTGGCGGGGTCCTTTCCCGTCACGATTTCTCGGTGAGCTAGACATGTCGGAAATTCGAGGAACCGAGGGAACCGAAGAACCGTCGACGCCGCCGTAACGGTGATCTGGCAAGGCGCCGACCCGGAAATCGAACCACTTTACGCTCGGCTGCGAGGAACGAAAGGAAGGGTTTAGGCTTCGGAAAAGGGTATTTGGCTCAAGGTTTCGGGCTTGTGCAATGTGCGATTACCGATTAATGTTTACTTAAAGCGCGTTTTCTCGAGTCCTAATCGGTTGGAAAAGAGCGAGTCTTCTTTTCGCAACTAATCCTAGAGCTCTAATCGGTGGATCTCGTCACTACGCTTATAAGCCCCTCGTTTCCATTGTAGATCATCTTTCTCGGGACGGACTATCCCGAGCGAGGTCTCGATAAGGCAAGCGAGTTCCACCGACAAAGGAAAAAGTGAACTTAAGGCTAGGCGATCACGCAAACTTTCAACGTATGTGACTGCGGGCCACGATCGAAGTCAACGTCCTTAAGTTAAGGCGGGGATCGTGCCGAAATTTTGGCATGACCTCTCCTGACTCGCTTGTGCGAGAGACCTTAGCTTTTGGCGTTGGCCAAGTTGTGGGCGGCACGGTACATACGACGAGGTTTGGTGACACGGCGTCACATTGAACCTTCGGGTATATTTTTCGGCGAGTTCCGCGTCAAAGTCAAGGCCGAAGAGCGCGAGACTTGAGTCGAGAACGACCTTTGGTCTCAACCTCTCGAGCTTGACTCGGAGCGGGGCCGGCGTAAAAACATACACTTAGGCTTTATGACACAAGCTAAGCCAAAAACCAAGGGTCTTGGACAAAGTGTGACACAAAGAGTGCATGGCTTACACGGGCTAGGATGGGATGTTTGGGACGACCCGTGCGCCCCCGAAAGGTGTACGGAAGACCAATCGGGGTGCAAGCGATAAGGCCATCCGGATTAGGGGTTGTAGTGTGCGGTGTACCGAGCGTGAGTGCACGTGAGTGCGGTGTTCGGCGCAAGTGCGCGTAGTGTGCGGTCACTAAATTTTTTTTTTGAGTAAAACAGAGATTTTTCAGAATGTGTCTTAAAGCATTATGATGCGTAGTTCAAAAGACAGCATGAAAATCAAACATGAATGGGGATGCACAAACATGGTAAGATTTTGAAAAGTTGACAATGTAATGCCTTTGAAAAAACAAACCGTTCGAGGTTTAAAGGAACTCACACACACGAAAACGAGGAAGGGTAAATGAAAGTTTGACCCACGGAAGGCTTTTTAGAAAACAACGGTAGTTTTGAAAAAAGTATCATGTCCCCAGCGGAGTCGCCAACTGAAATTACCCGGATTCGCGCGAGCGAAGGCGGTTGTCTTTCGCGAGGGGTTGGTGTCTGAGACCTCGCTTCATGGGAAGGAAAAAATGAGGAGTCGCCACGCGGTTTTTGTATTTTTGAGCCCAAACGTTGAGAAACGGCTTTTGAAAATGGTGTCGTTTTTATTGGTAGCAAAAACTTAGGAAAAAGCTTTGAAAACGGGGGATCATTTTTATTGGTAGCAAAAACGAGAAAAAGGCTTTTTTAGTACCAGAGATTGTTAGGTTCGGAGGTCACGTTACGTTTCGGGAAGAGTATTACGAGATCACCCGAAATGCCTCGCATGACGAGTCTTTCTACCTTTCTCGAAAACGTGTGTGTGCGTGTGTGTTTTGAAATGGGGGCTTGAATGACAAGCTTAATCTTGGTTTGAATGTCAAACGTTGATTAGGTGACTTTGAAAAGGCGAGCGTTTGAATGACAAACGTAGGTTTTGAGACGGAAATGAGCGTTTGCGTGGCAAACGTGGATTTTGAGTTGAAATGAGCGTTTGCGTGGCAAACGTCGATTTTGAGTTTGAAAAGGAGTTCGAAGGTCGAACTCCGGTTTTTTGAACCGGGCGTGTCATTGTTAACGATTTTTACGGGAAAAATGCGTATTAAATGATTTTAAGTGTCAAATGGCGGCTTTTAGTTTGAAGATGAGCGTTTGGGGGCCAAACGTCATGTCGCGCGTTTTAAAAGAGAGTTCGAAGGACGAACTCCGGTTTTGAACCGGACATTACATTGTTAACGATTTTTACGGGAAAAATGCGTATTAAATGATATGCGATCAACGAATCGGGTTGCGACTCGGACTTTGAAAAGTAAATACTATCACGATCCAAACGGGTCAGACTTTATAAATGACAGTATTTAAAGTGCGGTATCAACGAAATCAAACGATCCGGAATTGTAAATGACGATCGACGAGGCCAATCGGCTCGGAATTGAAAATGACGATCAACGAGGCCAATCGGCTCGGAATTGTAAATGACAGAAATTAAATGACGATCAACGGATCGATCGATCTGGAATTGGTAAATGACGTAAAAGTAAACGGAACGGGGTTGGAACGCCGTTTTAACCCGTGATTACTTCTCTTACGGAAATAGAAGAGGATCGAGGGGCTAAAACGTATCGGACCCCGTTAGACGGAGGCGTCTACATTTTGATAACGTCGTTCGAAACGGTTGTAGCGACTGGCACGTAAACCGAGACGAAACGAGAGATTTAGAGAGAGGGAGTTATACCTATGGCTAGGGTCGACTCCTTTGGCTCGGAAGATGTGTACGGGACACGAAAATTGGTTCGAAAGGGTGTTTCGAAGTGATGAGGGGTGTATTTGATCGAAATACGGAAGTTTCATGCGAATCGAGGCAAACGGGAGCTCGGGAAGGGGTGAAATCAGTTTGGGCCGTGAGGAGAGTGATTTTTTGGGGTAAAAAGTTCCTCCTTTTGGCTTTGACAGCCACTTCTATTTATAGGTGAAAATTGCAGTAGGAGTCCGGACGGACTTGGACTGTTTTTCAGGGTTTTGGGGTATTTTGGAATTCTGAGGGGCTTGCTGGCAATTTCAGGAAATTTGCACAGGGAGTCCGGTCGGACTTTGACTGAAATCCAGGGGTATTTTGGTCTTTTCAGCTTGATTTATGATTGAAAGGTGACGAGAGGGCTGTGGCATGCTGGACACGTGTCCTGTGACTCACCCTTTGTATGGGAGTTCGTTCCCCAGTCCCGGTTTTGTCCGTTTTTTAAAATAACAGTCCGGAAAATGTCCGAAATGCCCCCGGAAAGTGCCGAAAAGTGCGTTTTTCAGGGAAAGCCATACTTTTACGTGAGATGACACGTGTTAAGTACGCTTCGACATCGGGATGCACGGGGCAGTCCCGGGACGTCTCGTTGGCATGGCAACGGGGAGTTTAACGAGTTCCGGTTAACCTGGAGCGGGCCAGTTAACGGATTTCGGTTAACTTTCTGACGGATTTTGACGATCCGGATTTGGGTACTTACAGCATGGGAAGGCATCAATTGAACTCGAGGAAGAAGTAGAAAAAAGGATCAAGGGGAAGCCTCAGGCCATTCTTGAACTGGGCCCCATAGAAAACACAGGCCCTATTATCCTCGCGGACATCTGCTATAGTTTCTGGCCGCAGCTTGTCCTTCCCCTTTATCTGAATGTGGCCAAGGGTGCGGACACAGAATTATTTGGGGTCCACATTATAGAGGGTGTATATCTCCTCCTCCCAGTCTATGGTCTCCACCTCCTTGGCTTTTCTCTTACGGCCTCGGCCAGGATTGGCCTCAACAGCTGGTCTCTTGCCTCTCCCTCGGGCAGGGACAACAGCCTCCTCCTCAGAATCAGAATCCTCAAAGGCATCAACAATTTCTGTTGCCTTCTGGGAGGTGCCCGCAGCCATCCGATCACCTTGGTCGCGGTCATCATCCTCGGTCTCCGAGCTCGTTGAGCCAAAGAGATTGGTGGATGAACCACAGGGAGGGGCCACCTCAGATTCACTCTCCCCACCTCCGGTCACCTCAAAATTCAGAGGCTCAAGCTCCTCACTGCTACACAGTTCCACCGTAGGCACAACAGGGGCCCCAGGCACGACATCAGGGAACACAATCCTCAGGGGGAGAACATCCAAGGGATTGTTCAGATCCGCGGAGCCCTGTGCCCGCTTCTCATTGACTTGGTTGGGATCCATCAGTTCAACTTTCCCCCAGTCAGCTATTACGTCGGGGGCGCGAATCGCTCTCCTCAATAGTTCTACGGCGTTCAGAGCCGAATCTCTCTCGCGGGGAAACCTTCTCAAAACCCCCATCACAAAATTTCTCAGCCTACTTGTATCCCCCAACACCAATACATCACCGTTCACAATAATTTTCTTCTTCTTGGCCTCCCACAACCGGGGTAGGACAAAAGGCCCCCATTGGGATTTCTCACAAAATTACTGGAAGCACTCCATAGACAGCCTTAACCACCCAATGGCCACCTTCCTATAGATTCCCCTTGTCCGTTTACAAATGGCAAAGGTTTCCGGAGTGCTCCCATCCCCTAGTTCTAATGGACGACGGGGGCCAAATTCACGAGTAGTCATCAAAACCCACAAAGAAATAGAAGGAGATGAAGAAGAAGCAAAATCAAAAACACTTACGAAGGGGGAACCGAAGGTAGATTCGAGGGAGGAAAAGCACAAGTACGCAGCATATTTTCTCTCTCTCTAAAGCAAATTGAAGGTTTGAAGACGGTAAAAGGGTTTGGGGAAAAGGGGTTTGGTATTTATAAGGCCTACCAATACGGGTTAACCCGTTTAAACCGTATTAATTAGCCCACAAACCGTCCCTCGAACCGACGCCAAACGTTTGAAAATTCAAAAAATTCCCCAGTTGGCATTTATGGCGCCTCTTGGATGGCTGACACGTACCCTCCGTATGTGTCATGCGCTGTCTTTTCATCTGCCAAGGGGCCCACTTGCCAACCGGGAGGCAGAGCATTCAAGGGGCCACGTGCCTCCCGGACGTGCCTCCCGAACGTGCCTATATGCATGGGAGGCAGAGCAACAACCAACAAAAAACACCAACACTGGTGCCCGCTCGAGGAGCGATCTGGGAGAACCGATCTTTAGTAGCTCCTCGCTTAGACCATAAATAATCACACTTGGAGCTAGGGGGCCACTGATGAGCCCGGACCTGCTGGACCGGGCCCACGCTCGGTCTGGTCCAAGGAGCCAGTGACGTGGCATTCCCTAGACCGCCGGAGTCAAGACCGCAGACTGATAGACCCCTGAGGTCAAGACCGCGCTCCTCTCCGCATCATCCTACTCCAGACCGAAGGGATCCTGACCGCTGGATTGGTGCCCGCAGGAGGTATGACCGCTCCATCCATGCTCGCGTCAAACACCTTTGACCGCGCCCAAGATGTTGACCGCGGGCTCATACATGCCTCCCGATTATCCCACCTGCCTCCCGGTTAATGGCAAGCCTTACCGAGCAAGTTAGCTTACTGGCTCTGACATGCAAGTGGCTGGCTCACTCCCATCGCATTCAATGCGGCTCAGTCAGACGCCTACAATGGCATTAAATGTACCGCGCCGGATACACGGCTCCTGTCCACATCAGCGACATCCCTTCTGATAGAGGGTCCTCCCTCCCTGACAGACCCAATTAGATGCGGACAGGTATATGCGGTCAAATACCAAAGTGCCCCTTAGGGCTGACCTCATGGCTTACGTCAGCGAGCAGCTCCACATTGCCTATAAATAGAAGACCTTTGTCCCCTTGGACAAGGTAAGTTCCAAATATACATAGTAAGCCATTTTGCTGTTAAACCCTAAACATTTACACACACTCAAGGCATTCAAAGCCTTATATTACTCAGTATTCTTACTCTCACACTCGAGGGCCTGAGTTGGAGTAACGTCCAACTTTGACCTTAACGGTGTTCTTTTGTGTTGTGTTATAGGTACATCAAGCCACCAAAATATATCCTGCCAGATATCCTTGAACCGCTCTGACCCTAAATAGCTTGGCGTCATCAGTGGTTCCATTGCCGGGAACAATTTCATTCTTGTTTCTCGTAAAATCTTTGTTTTCAGACACCCCTCGTGTTCTAAACAACTGACTGTTGAAAGGCCCTTCTTTCTAGTCATTTTCTTCTTTCAAACATGTCTAAAAATTTGGAAAATGCTGGTCATTTGACCTTGGAGAAGGATGACCATGCGTCACCTTCCAATGTCAATAGGGATAAACAAACCACCTCTGTTTTTAACAGGATGGGGGCCTGTTCTCAGCCACAACACAGCCTCTCCCCAGCCCAACGAGTTATACACCGGCTAACGGATGAGGCACGAGCTGAGAAAGCCCAAGCTCTCCTAAACACTAGCCCAAAAACTCCCCAAGCTCATATAAAAACAACCACCTTAAACACTCCCCTCTCCCCGGAGCAGATCCTGAAAAGGCAAGAGATCTTGGCCGCCAAATCCAAACTGGTCGCTGAGGCCATGGCCATCAATGATGCTCAGATGGAGATGTTTGAAATAGAAGCAAACGGCGGAATACCCATCCCTCAAGGGTCACAAAGGTTCTCCTAACGAGTCCCTGCTAACTCGCTTGCTAGGCAAGCTAGGGGGGCAAAACGGGACGAACCAACCCTTGACCACGGTCAGGTGCCCAGACGCAGTGTGGTGCATGTGGATGACAGCGAGGAGGTAGGCGAAGAGGTACAATCAAATCGCCGTGCGAAGCCCCAAGCCAAACCCCTGGCTCACGCCGGGCAAAGGGCCGTGGCTCAACGTGCTAAAAAGCAAAGGGTTGACAATCAGAGCCCTGAATTTGGCAAATTCATGAATGAGATGTGGGAGACCCACCAGAAAGCAGCCCAGAGGTGTGGCCGCACAATGGATGCCTTCAGCGACAAGATCGCGCGGGCACCAATTCAAAAGGGCAAGCCCCCCCCAGATGGAGACATACGATGGCTCTAAAAACACCAAGAGCCATATGGGACGATTTGAGGGACAGATGGCCCTGTTTTCAACTGACGAGTCTGTGATGTGCAAAGCCTTGGCCGCAACTTTCACGGGCAAATCCTTTTCCTGGATGCTGGCCCTCAAACCGTGGTCCATCCAAGCCTACAGCCAGTTCAGGAACCTCTTCTTGAACGCATTTGCCGGAGCAGGCGAGCCCGCTAGACCAAAGACAGATCTTGTCCGAGTCAAGCAGGCCGATAATGAGACCACCAAAAGCTACATCTCTCGGTTCCGAAAAATGAGCGAGCAGATTGTGGATTTGGAGGAAGGTGATATCTGACTCTGCTTCGAGGGCGACCTTGCTTCCTCATACCTCAAGATGAACTTCGCCTCCAACCGGCCTAAGAGCGTGGAGGAGATGTATGAGAGGGCCTCTGCCATTGCTTCAGCCGAGGAATCCAATGTGGCTCCTGCCCGCAGACCCACAAAGGAGAGAATTAGCCAAGTACAGGACACCACCCAGAGCCTGCCCGCATTAATAATCAGGGAAAGAACAGAGGCCGTGGGTCAGACAAACTCCGAAAAGTGGTGGAGGAAACAAATTATACCCCACTCAACGAGTCACGGGCAGTAATCATGAGAGCCTCCGAATTTCCTCCTCCTCCCCCAATGATCCGGAAACCAAACGAAAGGAGTAGGGCCAAGTTCTGCGAATATCACAACAATCACGGGCACGGCACGGAGGACTGCTTTCAGTTAAAACGAATTATCCAGTAGAAGATCAACGACGGGGAACTAACGAAATGGATCAAAGGCAATAACAATGCCCCCAATAACAATAATCAACAGCGAGCACGAGGCACGCGTGGCCCCGAGAGGAATGAAAGGGATAATTACGACGACGATTTGGGGGACTACGAGATTAATTTCATTGGGGAGGAGCCTCCATCCAACAAACAACTCTCCCTCCAAATCAGAACCTTAGAGAAGGTTTTCCTAATCCCTCCAATGGCTCCCGAGGATGAGCAGGAAGTAGGGTTCAAAAGAAGCGAGCTTGCTTCCTCCCTCTTCCATTCTACTCAACCCCTCACCATCAGAATGAAAATCAATAGGGCGAACATTGGCCGAGTATTAATCGATACAGGTGTGGCCAGGGATATACTCTACTACCATACTTTGATGGGCATGAGGATGACCGAGGCTAACCTGACCCCATATGCGGGCATGCTAGAGGGGTTCACCAATCACGCAGTTGGAGTAAAGGGGACACTAGTGTTTGAAGTGACTATTAGGGAAAAACCCATGCAGAAGACGGCCAAAATCACTTTCATGGTGGTCGATCTTCCTTCCCAATACAATGCCATTCTCGGCGTAACTGCTCAGGCCGAATTGGGAATAGTTGCTTCCGTTCCCCACCAAAGGGTGAAATTTAACACCCCGGGCGGGGTTGACACAATCAAGAACCAGCTCGGGAGATTCCTCCGAGCACTAGAGGAAAAATGGAAGGGAGAGAAAGGCCAGACTTCCTGCCCGCAGAAAGAGGGCGAGGACAAATCAAAAAAGGGGAAAGCCCTTGCACCTGTCCCAACACCCATTTCTATCGGCATGCTTTCCTTCCATACCACTAAGGTGGAGCTCAAGACGAGAAAAAAATCCAAGCAGTTGGCCCCTATTGAGGGAGGTTACATTGATAGGGGAATAGAGGGAAAGATTGACCGCGAAGTCATATATTCCATGGCAGCATTGACCGGAGCACAGGCCAACCCCCCAACCATTGTCATTGACTCCTTGCATAATCGTGAAATCAGCGACATTCGACCTAAAAACGAGCTCGAGGAGGTGGTTATCAACCCCCACTTCCCCGAGCAAACTGTTAAGGCCAGGCTGGAAATTCACCTAGAGGAGAGAAGGATCCTTATTGAGTTCCTTCAGGCAAATTGTGATGTGTTCGCATGGAAGGTGGAGGATATGCAAGGAATCAGCGAGAACGTGATCCTCCATAAAATCAATGATGACCCATCCTTCAAGAACATTCATCAAAAATCAAGGTACTTCTCCCCGGAGAAAGAGATAGTGATCAAGGAGGAGGTCGAAAAATCGCTCAAAGCGGGGATAATTAAGGAGATTTCCTACCCCAAATGGCTGGCGAACGTGGTCATGGTCAAAAAGGCCAACGACAAGTGGAGGATGTGTATTGATTTCACCGATCTCAATAAGGCATGCCCCAATGATTGTTTCCCTCTTCCTCGCATATACAAATTGGTGGATTCCATAGCTGGTCACAGGGTATTAAGCTTCATAGACGCCTACTCCGGCTACCATCAGATCCAGATGGCTCCTGAAGATGTCTGCTCTGTAGCTTTCATCGCTGCGGGCAAGACATACTGTTACACCATGATGCCCTTCGGGCTGAAAAACGCAGGAACCACCTACCAGCGAATGGTCAACATTGTCTTTAAGAACCAACTGGGCAGAAACCTTGAGGCCTACATTGATGAAATTGTTATAAAGACAAAAGAAAACTCCCACGAGCTCGACGTGGAGGAAACTTTCTCTAACTTGCGCCGCAATAACATGAAATTAAACCCCCTAAAATGTGACTTTGGGGTGAAGGCGGGCAAGTTCCTTGGATTCATGGTCAACCAGCGGGGAATTGAAGCTAATCCCGAGAAAATTCAAGCGCTGTTAGACATGAGGCCTCCAGCTTGCATGAAAGAAGTCCAAAAGTTAAACGGACGCATCACCGCACTTGGCCGCTTCATCTCGCGGTCAGCAGAGAGATGCCTCCCCTTCTTCAAAACTCTAAAAGGGGGGAAGAGAGCTGACGAATTTACATGGAGTCAGGACTGCCATCAAGCTTTTGAAGAAGTCAAGACATACCTCGGGCAGCCCCCTCTACTCAGCAGCCCAGTGCCCGGGGAAGAACTTTTTCTATTTTAAGCGATTCTTGATGCGCGTAGGCTGTTCTTGTAAGGGAGGATAACAACTCCCAAAAACCAGTTTATTATGTATCTAAGGCACTGTCCGCCGTAGAAAGGCGTTATTTAAATATAGAGAAGTTAGCTTATGCCTTGCTTGTATGTGGAGGTCCAAGGGACCCAACCTGATTTCAACAAACTATCCCCGAAATGGGAAGGTCCATATGAGGTCACCCAAATAATCAAAGAGGGCACCTACATGTTGCGGACAAGAGAAGGAAAAGAGCTCAAGCACGCTTGGAATAGCGATCACCTTAGAAAGTATTTCTTTTGAATCTTTGTAATTTTTTGAGGGAGTATAGGGGTACTATATGTATGAATGTGTAATTACCACCCAATTTTTGTGCAAAACTGTTGTAGCACTATTCCCACCAGCCTCAAAAGCTGAGGTGGATGCTCGCAAGCGAATAGGCAAAGATCCATTAAGATCCACAAGCCTATATGTGTACAAAGGCCATTACGCCCGTACTCGATCGCGGACACGACACACTGTCCTGCCCGTGTGATACCACCAAGAAAAAGTGGATATAGATGCAAGTGGGGACAAAGGCCAAAGCCCGGACCCACTAAGTGAGCGAAGGCCCTTTTTAGGGCTGTTACTCGCATGCCTGTATGTGACAAAGGCCAACATATGAGCCCGCTTACATGATCGCCACAAGACCCTCACAAAAAACTCAAGAAGTTTTGAATAAAGGGTCAAAACCGTGTGAACCACCAATAAGTGGATACAGATGTCGGTAGGCTAAAGGGCCAATATGCTAAATATGCTCCTACCTACTGTTGCGTAGACTATCTCCTCACGACCACACTCTACACGCCCTATAAAAGTAGCTTGCCTTGGTTGCTTTTGACTTACACCACGGCTCGCAAGGTCGGAACATAAGTGTAAATGGATGGGAGTGATCAAAAGAGTTTAACAAAGCCAAACAGATAAACGGGGTTAAGGCCTCAAAGTTTGCCACAAGGCCAAACAAACGCGGTCACAGAGAAATAGGGCTGACTCTCACAAAAAATCCAGGAGATTTTGAATACAGAGTTAGAAAAACTCAAAAACGCGGGCAGAAGGCCTACTAAGCCTTTAACCGCGGAAGAGAGTATAAAATTTAATTGTGAAGTCAAAAACGCTGGAAAAAGTAAAAGCAAGAATGCAAATACCAAGGTACTCAAATATTTCCAACACTCAAAACAGCCTAAAAGAACATACAATTAAGAAAGGAAGTAAGAAAAATACTTCTATTGATAGATAAAAAATGATTACAAGTGTCCTACAAATCTATTACAACAAAAGAAAACAAAAATCCTAAGCTAAAGAGCTGGGCCCTTGAGGGTATCAGAGACCATATCTGTGGCCGCACCATCCGTGGCCGCTTCGATGGCCGGAGTTGGAGAAGGAAGGCTTGTGGATATAGTCAGGTCGGTGATGACCAGAGGAATGTTTGGACCCGAGGAGAGGGGAATGGGAGCTGCCCGCACAGGAAAAACATCACCAATGGCCGGCCCATTGGGAAGGACGCGAGCAATGACATCCTCATATGACAACTCCTCATCCCCAAATCTCAGGGTATCCACTTCACCTATAAGGGCGGTGGCAGTAACCTCGGCCACCGGAAGCAGGGAGGCCGCTGCTGATAGCTCCAGGCCCTTGATATCATCCTCGGTCAGAGGGACCAGTGCATGCCCGGGCAGGCACTCCACGTCAGTAGCCACAAGAGAGCCAATCACGGCCAACTGCTGAGCGGAGAACTTTCCCGTAGTAGCAAAGTTCCTTATCTGGGTCCGGCAGCCAGCCTCGTTTTGGGCAAGGCCATCAGCAGCGAGGTGGTTTTTATATTCCTCCGAGTTCTTGAACTCCTCCACTGCCTCCTTGCGGGCAGCCAGCACCACAGCCTCCCTCTCCAACTCAAACTGCTTCAGGGGGAGCAGCTGCTCGGAGATCTCATCTACCTTGGTGAAATTACCCGGATTCGAGAGGCAGCGGCGGATCGCGCCCCGGCATCTGGCATCTTTCGCGTTGGCGGCGGTTTGTCTCGCCGTTTTTTTTTCGCATTTGTAGAGTCGCCACGCCGTTTTTATTAAGCCCAAAACATTGAAAAAGGGCATCAGTTTAAAGATAATTTTAAACTGTTTTTGTGTGATGAGATTTTGAGTTCGGAGGTCAGATGACTCCTCGGGAAGAGAATATTAGAATATTAGAGCTCACCCGAGTCGCCTTGTAAAACAAGTCTTTCGGATACCCCTAATATCCTTTAAATGTTGTGTGTGTGTGTGCTTTTAAAAAATGCATGCTGTATCGGATGTCTACATTGTATGCTATGTATTGAAATGTATTGAAATAGTAAGGGAAGGAAGCCTTACCAATGTTGGTTCGTGTCTGTCTTCCGCTGGGGAATAGTGTTTGAGGTCGGATTAGCGTTCCGGTACGGATCGGGATTGCTTCGGGAAGGGCCGGTTGTCTGCGGACAGAGTTTCGGCGTGAGTTGATGTTGCAGGCTGCGTTCGGGCAGAGGTTCGGCATGCGTGGGGATCGTCGGGATCACTCGGGCAGAGGTTCGGCGTGCGTTGAGGTGGCAGGAGTCACTCGGGCAGAGTTTCGGCGTGGTTTGGGATCACCGGTTTGACTCGGAAAGAGCCGGGACACCGTGGAAAGACCAGGCAAGGCCTCGGAGTACCACGAGGGGCCTCAGAGTACCTCGAGAGTGCCTCGGGGCAGCGCGGGAGCGTCGCGGGAGCGCTCGGGGAGGCTTCTGAGCACCACGAGGGGGCTCGGAAGGCCTCGAAGGATCCGAAAGGGGCCGGGAATGCCTCGGAAGGACTTAGAGGGGAAGCCGAAGGCCTAGGGAGGAAGAGAGAAGTGGGAGGTGTGTGAAAATGAGGAGGGGGAGCCCTCTATTTATAGTGCCGTATTTGGTGCAAAGAGGTCCGTACGGACCTCCCCGGTAATCCGTACTTTTGGTTTTCCTCGATTTGAGGGAATCTGTGATGATGGAGGAATATGTGCAATGATGATGTTCCCTGTGCAATAAGGGCCGTACGGACCAAGTTGACATGCAAAGAGGTCCGTACGGACCAACTCTCGCAGGGGGTAATCATTTTCCCTGGATTTGAGGGAATATTGTGGACTTTAAGAGGATTCAGTAATTATTAAAGCAAAGAGGTCCGTACGGACCATTATTGCTTTTCCATTTCTCGAAAATTCCCAAAAGGTCCTTTTGTCCCTTTTTATCCCGTAAAGGCTCCTCCCTTGGTTTGGCCGGGGGTTTTGAGAGGGTTTTGAGTGCCGGAGGTCGTCGAGACTGCGTTGATGAGTCTGCGGTGTTTCCGTGTGTTTGAAAGGGGTGATCCAGATTGGGGTACTTACAAGCCCTCGACGACGTCACTTATGAAAGAAGTGGGGTCGCCGATAAGATAAGGGTCCTAATCTGGATCGCGTGCATGGGAGATAAAGTGACCGGGGAGGTCAGTGTGAGGACGTGGTGGTGTCCTATTGTGTGACCGCATAGGTCAGTAGGCTGGACCCCGTGATAGGATTCCTACGTATCCCCGCGGGAATCAAGCCCGGCCGTAGTTCGGGTGTGGGGTGAGTGTTTTGTGAATGCGGGCGTAGTGGTGCCACCGAAGTGTTGTGTGACCGTCGAGGTCAGTGGTGAGGACGTGGTGGTGTCCTGGGTGACCGCATGGGTCGATGGCTGGACCCTGTGATAGGATTCCTACGTATCCCTGGCGGGAATCAAGCCTGGTCGTAGTTCAGAGGTCGTGAAATTGTGAGTGCGGGCGTGGTGGTGCCCTGAAGTGTTGTGTGACCGTCGAGGTCAGTTGTGAGGACGTGGTGGTGTCCTAAGATGTGGTGACCGCCAAGGCCAATTATGAGGACGTGGTGGTGTCCTGGGATGTGGTGACCGCCGAGGTCAATCGTGAGGACGTGGTGGTGTCCTGGGATGGAAATTTTACGATTTTCCTAATCGGGTGGTTTAAGGCCTTCCGGGCCGGGGATAGCGTGAGGACTTGAATCGTCTTCTGAATGTGGTTGCGCCACGCGTGAGGACTTTGAATCGTCTTCTGGCGGCGGTTGGTGCCACGCGGGAGGACTTTGAATCGTCTTCTGGCGGCGGTTGGTGCCACGTGGGAGGACTTTGAATCGTCTTCTGGCGGCGGTTGGTGCCACGCGGGAGGACTTTGAATCGTCTTCTGGCGGCGGTTGGTGCCACGCGGGAGGACTTTGAATCGTCTTCTGGCGGCGGTGGGTGCCACGCTGGAGGACTTTGAATCGTCTTCTGGCGGCGGTTGGTGCCACGCGGGAGGACTTTGAATCGTCTTCTGGCGGCGGTTGGTGCCACGCGGGAGGACTTTGAATCATCTTCTGGCGGCGGTTGGTGCCACGGTGGAGGACTTTGAATCGTCTTCTGGCGGCGGTGGTGGAGGCATGGCTGCCTTGAGCTTCGAGAGGTTTAGATGTCTCGTGCTTTGTCTGTTGGGGAGAAGGTTGGACTTACGATGGCTGCCGGTGCTTGCGTTGCCGTTGAAGTGGGCAATGATGATGGCCGGTGATTGCTTCACCATTTGGCATTTTGGAGGCGCTTCGTGCCTTGGGATTTGTATTCGGAGGTGTTGGCTCCTTCTTGTGCTTGTTTTGCCGTTGAGTGGGCAAAGTTCGGGCTTACATTGACGGCCGGTGCTGGGGATATGTAGTCTTGTATGACTTCCTTTTGACTTGTTGGGGAGGAGCTCGGGCTTACTTTGATGGCCGGTGGTTGAATTGCCGTTGGAGTGGGCGAGGTTCGGGCTTACACTGACTGCCGGTGTTCATCCGTTGGGGATTTATCGTGGCCTTGTAGGGGCTTGCAAGGATTCCCTTTTTGACTTGCTGGGGAAGGAGCTCGGGCTTACTTTGATGGCCGGTGGTTGAATTGCCGTTGGAGTGGGCGAGGACCGGTCTTACATTGACGGCCGGTGGTTGAATTGCCGTTGAAGTGGGCGAGGACCGGTCTTACATTGACGGCCGGGGATTGAATTGCCGTTGGAGTGGGCGAGGTTCGGGCTTACACTGACTGTCGGTGCTTGAATTGCCGTTGAAGTGGGCGAGGACCGGTCTTACATTGACGGCCGGTGGTTGAATTGCCGTTGGAGTGGGCGAGGTTCGGGCTTACACTGACTGCCGGTGCTTGAATTGCCGTTGAAGTGGGCGAGGCTCGGGCTTACACTGACTGCCGGTGGTTGAATTGCCGTTGAAGTGGGCGAGGCTCGGGCTTACACTGACTGCCGGTGTTTGAATTGCCGTTGAAGTGGGCGAGGCTCGGTCTTACATTGACGGTCGGTGTTCATCCGTTGGGGATTTATCGTGGCCTTGTAGGGGCTTGCAAGGATTCCCTTTTTGACTTGCTGGGGAAGGAGCTCGGGCTTACTTTGATGGCCGGTTTAGCCGGGGTGTGGCCAGTTCATTGGCCTATTTTGACTTTGCTTTGGAGGTATGAGTTCATTGCTGTTTTTGATTTAGCAACTTGTCGTTTCTCCATTTTCTTTTGCACTGAGCCTTTTCTGTTTTTGTCACAGGTGTGGTTCTACGAGATTTTTCAGTGCTTCCCGTGGGATAGAGATCACCTGGGGTCGTTGCCGCGTACCACTCGCTATGCTTTGGGCTTTGAGCTCATGAGGAAGAGGAGGACCAGCAGGGGGAAGCTCACCATCGCCTACGGGGATGTGCAGGAGCGTCTGGAGAGGGGTAGCCCGGAGGGGTTTATTTTGTTCCCGTGGGCTCGGTATGAGGGATGCTTGATTCCCGGGATATGGATGTGCTTGATTTTGAGAGGTACCTTGGCGGTGTGGGCGCCGAGGAGTTCATTTTGTATGGAGAGGAGTACGGGGCCTTCGTGAGGAGGAAGCTGAGGACGCCGCAGTACCGGCGAGGAGAGAGAGGGCCGGCCCGCAGCTCCCCAGAGGTTCCATGCCGGCCGGGATTTCACGTACGTCCGTGGGGACAGAATCGAGGAGGAGGGTGTCTCGTACCCGTTTCGAGCAGTGCTCCCGCCGCATACCGAGTGGATCCCGATAGATCGGTGAGTGTGCCGACTCTTTTCCATCTTGGCATCTTTTCGTATTTTTCTCTTTGTTATTGAGTATAACCTGTTTTCTTCAGCGCTTCCTTGGCCGCTTGCTTGCAATGCAGGTCCCTGGGAGAGCCTATGATATGCCGACTCGCCGTTATGTGGCGATGAGGTCGTTTGTGAAGAAGATGGCGTCTGAGATGTCTTGCCGGGTTCGCGACGCGTGCCGGCGTACTCCTATGCCTTCGAGCGTGCATTCTCAGACGTTCCTCCACCGAGAGCCGAGCCTGAGCCGCAGCAGAGGGACCTTCGAGGGCGGCATAGCATGGATGCCGGACGTCTTCGGGAGCTCCGAGGCAGCAGCTCCTTTACTCGCTTCTTCCCTCCGCAGACGCACGAGGGATCCTCGTGAGCCTTCTTTTCTTCGATCCTTTCGTCGGATTTGATCCTTCGGATTATTTTGAGTGGCGTTTCCGCCGGGGCTCAGACTGATGACGAGGACGTGACGGGCGAGTTCAGTGGATGCCCGACTTCTCCGGGAGGACCTCGCGAGGATGATGATGATGTCAAGAGTCGGATTAGGTCCATTTGCTTTCCCTCTTTCCATATCTTCTTTTTTTTTTTGGTTTAGCAAATGTACATTTGATGTACCTGTAATAAAACATTTGTATTTGCATGGCAAACGCATTTTATTTTAGGATGTAATGTCATTTTTGTGATTCCCGGGAATTGTCCTAGAAATTGTTGCTATTATTTTTTTATTTTGTGCATGCCACGTGAGCTGAGAGTACGTTTGTGGGTAGTGTTTGTTTGCCGGGAATGGCTTTGGCCAGTGTTTGGGCAGTTTGGAGCAAGGTCCCGCCGAGGACAAAGGGTTGTTGTACCGTTTGGCCGGGAAAATGGGTCATGGTTGCAAGGAGGTCCGTACGGACATACTTAGCATGCAAAGAGGTCCGTACGGACCAACCTTGCTTTTGGGAAGGAGATAAATGCTTTCCAGTGTCTGGTTCTTCCTCATTTCCCCGTTTGCAGCCATTTTCGAGCTTTCTTCCCCATTTTCTCTAGGAACCTCCATTTTTGCCATGGATTCTTCGTACGTCCCTAGAATTTTGCCGAGGTTTTCGCAGGAGAGGGAAGCACACTTCCTTGAGCAGCTGAAAACGTGGATGCGGCGCCGTATGAGGCATCAGAGACGGGCTTTCGAGGTAAGGTTTCGTCTTTGCTCGATTTGGTCTTTTAAGGAGTTGGTTCCTGATTGGAATTTGTTGCGGGCTGCCGCGAAGTTCTGGGATGTTAGGAGGCACGTGTACTGTTTCTCCTACAATGAAATGGTGCCCACTTTTGAGGATCTTCGGGCTTTGATTGGAGGACCGGAGGTGGAGGCCATCTCGCTTCCTTTGATTGGTGGTGCCGCGCGAGCGTGAAGCTTCGCAGCTTTCTTCTACTTCGTTGGAAGAAGTGCAGTGGCATGATCCTTGATTCGGTCATATCGACATTTCGAGCCGCCTGAGCGGTTCATGGTTGATGACGAGAGTGATGTCTCTTGGGACGCATTTGCCTTGTGCGTGATGGCGACGCTTTCCCGGTCGCCTCCCTTGGCATTTGCGATGGCGCTTTGCTAGATGTGGTAGGGCACTGCAGAGTTGGAGAGGATATTGTCCCATTGGTGCTGGGGGAGACTCTTCATGGTATCGACCGTCTGGCGACTGGGGATCGCTTCATGAGAGGAGGAAGCCCCGCTTTGCTCACCTTGTGGCCGCGAGAGAGACTTCGTGCCATGCCCGAGGCTCCGACGTCGTTTAGCCCGTGGTCATTTGCTCGCCGACCTCTTGTGTTGGATATGGATCACCCGCCCGGGAGAGATGGATGGCACAGCCTTGGTACGCATCGATCCGCCGGTGGGTTCCGTGACCGGAGGATTGAGACTAGGAGGATCTTGCAGAAGGGTCCTACGTTGTCGAGTTCCGTGTTTGTCTCTGGTCCTCCTTCTATATTCCGTCGCTTGTTTCCCGACACTTGGGATGAAGCAGAGCCTTTGTTGGGCCGATGACCTTGCTACCGCGGAGGTAGCTCCTCTTCGTATGGCAGCCTTCAGGTGCCTTCTTGTATTTTCTCGAGGTATGGAAGTATTCCGCTTCCCTCCCGCGTGGTACTCCTTAGACGCTCTGGGAGTGTCGTATCGACGACTCGCACTCCGGCCCGGTATGAGCAGCCGTGGGCGTCCCAAGTGGTCTCTGGAGAGCGTGCGTGTAGCGATTCTCGGGACCCGGCTGCCGTAGTAGCTATTGCCTTAGGAGTGCCGAAGCCTCGGTCTCGACCCTTTCGATGTGACGGGAGACACTTTGTTTGACTACGAGACTAGAGTTGACCGACCGACAGGGAGAGGTCCTCTTTTGCGTACTCGCAGGAGTGAGATCCGAGCCGAAGCACGGCGAATGAAGCCCCGGGAGCTACCGGATTGTTTGACTCTACGGGGAGGACCCCTGATCTCTGGACCGAGAGACGCAGAGTTGGTCTCACGTGAGCGAAAGAAGACTCGTCTGGGACGAGGGAAGAAAGGAAAGAATGGCGAGGGACAAGCGCAGATGGCGCGGAATGACCTCCTAGGTATCCATTCATTGCATTTGCAAACACATTATTTGTTAAATGTATTAAGTCAGTCTTTTAGCATGTTGTGAACTTGAGAGTAGACCGTGCTTCGAACTCATCAAGAAATGTTGTAACCGTTAGTGATTTGTGATTTACTTTTAAAGCTTGTCGAGACGCAAGATCTCTTGTTTGCCTTTGTGTCTTTTGTGCACCCGTCGGCGTCCGTCCTCGACTTTTCTCGTTGCATTCATGGACCGAAGCCTGGGCCATGACGGCAATCCCTTTGCCGAGGCTTTTGCTTGGCCGAGAGGTTGAATGATCCCTCGACAAGTCGTTTTGACGGTCTTTTCGTAGCTTCCTTGCCTCTTGTTGGCGCGAGCTCTTGACCTTTTTTTGCAGCCTTCGTTTCGAGCTTCTTTATTTTTTTATTTTTTTTTTGTGAGCCATTACTCGAGCTCTCTTTTTTTTTTTGTGAGCCCTTGCTCGAGCTCCTTTTTTTTTCGAAGCGCGTGAGGGCGAAGACAAGCCCCTGGCTTGGAAGCAGACGTGAGTCGGCCGTTTGATGCCGAGCGACCCTGATGTCCTTTCGATGTTGCCGCCGTCGTTTGACTTGGTCAAGATGATCGTCGGGGCGTGTTCTTGAAAAGTGCGTAGCTTGATGGAGGTCTTGATTGACATTCAAACTTTTGACTTTTTTGTGTATTTTTAGCCTGCATCAATTAAGGTTGCCTACGTCTCCTGACTAGAGGGCTCAGTCCGCGTAGTTCGACACTACATGGAGTGCTAAGAGATGCACAGCTTGTTCTTCTTCGGTGCGAAGTATCTCGCGAAGTTTGCTCCCGTTGACCGGATTCATGAAGCGGATTGCCGCCTAGGTCCGCGCCTTCATGGCGCTCCGGAGAAGATCTTTGAACCACGAAAGGGCCGATCCATGTGGGTTCCCATTTTCCCAAATGGGTTGCTTCGAGCTGGGAGGCTTTTCTTGAGTACAAGATCGCCTTCCCCGATGTCTCGGGATTTGACTTTATTGTCGAAAGCTCTAGCCATCCCGCTTTGATAGGCTCGGACGTGTTTCATGGCTTTTAGTCGTCGCTCGTCTAGCGAGCCAATTCGTCGTGTCGGCTTGGCCTGAGCCATTCAACTTCGTTGATGTCATTTTCCAAAAGACTCTGAGTGAGGGAATTTCCAGCTTCAACGGGAAGGACTGCCTTCCATCCCGTATGTCGTGGCGAATGGGGTTTCTCCCGTGGTCAGTTTCGACCGATGTGCGGTAGCCCCAAAGTGCAAGGTGCAGCTTCTCGGTCCAATCTCGTCCTCGGGTGATCATTTTTCGGATGATCCGTTCGAGGGTTTTGTTTGCCGCTTCCACGGCGCCGTTTGTTTGTGGCCGGTAGGAGAAGATTTGTGGCGTGTGATCTTGAATTCAGCCAAATCCGTCGAATTCCCCTTCGAAGTGTGAGCCATTGTCCGATATGACCTCATTTGGGATGCCGTATCGCGCATGATGTTTTCCTTGAGGAAATGCGCGACCTTCTGGAGGCGAGTACCTCAGGACTTCGCTTCGACCCATTTGGTGAAGTAGTCGATGGCTACTAAGATGAACTCGTGACCGTTGTCGCCCGGGCGGAGCAATTTTCCCGATGACGTCAATTCCCAAGTGGCAAATGGCCAAGGTGTAGTCATGCAAGAGAGATCGTGGGGCTGCAGATGATTGAGGTCGAGAACCGCTGGCACTTGTCGCAGCCTTCGGACAAAGTGGATGCAATCCGCTCCATGGAGATCCAAAGAGTAGCCCATCCCGAGAATGATTTGCATCGTGGCTCGGGCGTTCATGTGGGGACCGCAAGCCCCATTATGGACTTCTGCTCATGAACTTGTTTGCTTCTTCTTGGTCGATGCAACAGGAGTGGCCCATGGTAGCGCTTTCTTGTATAGCATGTCCCCGAGGATGACGAAGTGAGAGGCGAGGCGTTTTAGTGGCCATGATGCTTTTGGTTTTGACCCCTTCGTGTGTGGGTCTTCCTTGTTCATGAAGGTGGTTTCCGTTCTTGAGGTATTGGAAAATCTGGTTTGTGGCCGAAATGGCGTCTGACTTGCGTCTCTTTCGCTCTTCAAAGCAATCTTGCAAATCGCTGTGATTAAAACCTTCTCACTGGGCCCGGTTTTTCTCTCGTTTGACAACATGCTTAAATGTTTGCTTGATGCATTTATTTAATTAATGTGTTTGCCTTTTGTATAGATGAATTGTTATTAACTGCTTTGATTAGTTAATATCATCATTTGTTAAAGATGCAATGAAATGATTTTTTAGGAAGGTCGGACCTTTTATTGAAAGCGTGAAGATCGTACATCGTTGATCAAAGATTCACAATCGTCGGCGTAAAGCCGTCAAAAGACTCAAAAGATGTGAATACACGTACAACAAGACTCGAAGCTAGACTATAGGCGACGAGGATTGGACCAGGCTTCATTACTCTGATGGCCGTAGCTCTGTAGGAGCGGTGCCGGGTTCAGTGGCCAATCTTCCTCGTACGAGTCCCTGAAAGTAGCTTGCATGCGGTTCGATTTCAAACCGTCGCGGAGGTTTTTGGCTGCTCCCCGATGATGTCCCTCCATTAGTGTCGCCACCACCCTGGGGTTTTTGATGATAGAAGTCGCCGAGGGCTACTTCTAGGAGGGCGAAGCATTCGCCGATTCGGAGTTGATTCTTGCCGATGTTGATCACTTTCATAGAATCCGCCTTTATCTCGGGATCTTTGCTTGGACGACGTTTACAATGTCTCGATTCGAGGCGGCATGCTATATCTCCTTCCCCGATTAAGCCTCGAGGAGGTTGCGCCACTGTTCGTCCGTGCCTGACACCTAATGTTCAATTGAACTAAGCCGTGATGGCCGTCCCCGTAAGATCCTCGAGAGTGCCTGGCCAGAGGTCAGTTGTCTTGTACCGGGGATCGGTGATGAGCCGCTTTGCAAGAGGGTTTTCGGCGAAGTAAGGGTCTACCTCGATCAATCTCCATTAGTGGCATCCATCTCGATCCTCTCTCAAGCATTCTTCACGCCGCATATATCGTAGTTGTCATCCCGACCTACGAGTTCTTCGATTTCCACTGTCAGCGCTTAGAGCGTGGATGTAAGTGATCCACTTCGTAGCGGGACAGGTAGGAGAATCATCTCGGAGTAAGAGTATTCTGGTCATGCCTGACCTTCTTCTCGGGTCATAGCTTGCCGGGCCAAGCACTTGCCATTGCACCGCTTCCGCGGATCACTTCGATCGCTCCGTCGGGCATTGATGAATTTCACGTATTGGTGAAGAGTAGATGATATCGTTTCATCTCGATGTATCCAAGGCCGTCCCAACAAAGCAGAAGGTTGGTTTGATTTCCACGACTTGGAACTCTACCGACTCCGCTTGTACGTCGAATTGGATCCTCAAATTGATGACTCCTACGATTGGTCGTGGCAAAGGGAATCGCAGGCTCTGATTACCCGAGGTGAAGGCCTTATCGTGAGAACGGCCGATGCGGAGTCGCTTTCAAGGTGCTCAAAGCGATGATGTCGACTCGCAAGGAGCCGTTATCAATCAAGACGTTCGGGAGGAAGAACATCTCTATTTTTATGAGGATGAGGAGGGCTTCGCTGCCGATTCTCACATATTGGCAAGTCATCGTCTCGCAAGGCTAAACCGCTTCCCGTGCTACCGTTTGGACTCGCCCTTCTCGGGGAACGTTCGATCCATCCATTCGTATGCCTCTGGGCCGGGGCAAAGATCGTAGGGAGACAGCTGCCTCGGGCGTTCTTGTCGGAATTCCCGGTCACGAGATCTCTTGACTCCGGTTTCACGCTCCTGGGCCGTAGCTGACAAAGATGCTGCCGACTGGCTTCTAAATTGCAGTGGGGTCCGCTTCGCTGGAGTTTCGTCAAAGGCTACTGAGTTTACTCCCGTCGCTCCTGGGAATGGATTTCCGATGGTATCGGGACCACGCAGGGCGTTCCAATTTTCCCTCCTCAATGAGCCCCCCGGACCACCTCGCTGAAAGTACGAAGCAATTGTCTGGTGTGGCCGGGGTAGTCATGAAGGCGCAAGGCTTGCTCATATCCACGTTGGCTCGAGAGTCTTCTGCTGGAAATTCTCGAGTGGTTTCGAGAAGATTTCGCTTCACCAAAGCTTCAAATACTTGACCCAAGGGCATTTCCAGGTTATCTAAATGCCGGAACCGTGGGAAGCGAGGGGGCTGCTATTCTTTCGGGGCCGCTTGATCGCGGTTTACTCGAGCTCCGTTCCGAATGTAGTGCCAGATCGCTCCGCCGCTTTCCTTTCCTTTCGTCGGGCAGAGTTGAAGCTGCCAGGTTTGTTCGATAGCGGTAAGACGAGGCAGGGGTTGCCGTTGCCTTTTGAAGACTCGTAGTCTTTTCAAACTTTGTCCCTGCCACACTACGGCACGAGATCCGGATAGAAATGGGTGGCCGATCAAGGTCCTCAAAGATGGCTTGAGGCGTGAATGGAAGATGTCCATCTCGCTTCTTCTTGGAAAGTGGATCCATTATCTCGCTTTAGCTTCCAGCCCATCTTTTGTAGAACTCGCCCACCGGTTCGTCATCCTTGTTCAGTGGCTTGGTGTGTCATGGCGGCTTGTCTCCCATTCAAGATTGGCGCGGTACTTCTCCAGGAAGATTTCACCGATCTCGATCCCACGTGGAGCGGTCTCGCCTTCACATTGAGGAACCACCTTAGTGCCGTGGATTTGAGGGAATGCCGAAAATGATCTCGCCATCTCGTCGAGGGGTTGCCCCTTTCGCTCTCATACCCAGTGACGTAGGTGTCGATGCTGGGTTTTTGGGCATTCTCGTCCCGTCAAACTTTTCCATTTCCTGCATCCCGAACTTCTCGAGGGAGAGGGACCACTTTGTTCGGATCAAGAGGCGTGAGGGAGTCCTTCCGAGAACTAGCTAGCTTCGCCTTGCATGTCTTTCATTTGTTCAATCGCCCAAGCCACGCGAGGATCACTGCCTCGAGGCGGGTTACCGTTTTCGTGGACTAAACCGAAGATGGAGGTGGATTGGCCGATGGATCGCCATTCGGGAGTCTCTGGGAGGTAGTCGAGCGTATACCAACCCATACCCCGGGGTGTTGAAGTTGAGGGCGTGATTGCCAGTCCGCTAAGTGGTCAGTGCTCGGGAACCTGGGAAATGATTCGTTAGTCCCAATCGCGCACCAGCAGTGGCAAACTTGAGATGCTCTGGGATATCCGCCGATGCCCGTCCCCGGTAAGAATGGGGACTTTTGATTGTGGTTGCGAGGCTCGTATAGAGGCAAAGGATTGAATCCCGGGGGATACCGAGATGCATCGGGATCTCGCGAGCAGTGCACGTATGTGTGCCGCTGCACCGAGCTTGATGTGCAGAGCCGGAAACCGACCGTGCCGAGGCGGGCATGCCTGAGCCGCTTGACCGACGCCCGAGGGGAGCTGAGCGAGAGCCGCTTGCGTTGGCCGGGATCTCGTAGCTTGGCGGAGGCGGGACCCGCCGATAGCTTTGAGAAACCTGGGAGCCAGATCTTCGTCCTCTATGAGAACAAAGGTTCCGTCAGCCTGGGAACCGCAATCGCTCGAAGACGCAAGGTGTCGACGATCCAGCTTGCTGCTCCTCTTGGCGCTTCTGATGGTTTCGAAGGCTCGCAGCACCTCCTCCATTGTCTGGAGGTTCCTTAGTGGCGGGGTTCCGTTTCCCTCACCGTTATCTCGTCGATCCCGTCACGGGAGAGTATCTGACGGCGCGGACCGCTGAACCGGAAGCGGCTATCGGACCTTGTGACCTCGATACCGAAAAGGCGGCTTCCAGGATTCTCAACCACTCTCTGTCACTGGAGGGGGCGACGGGCAAGGTTTAGACACGGGAATGGCCTAACGGATAAAAGCGGGGAAAGCTCACGTGGCATGCGGTTTCCGTTTCTTTTATTTTTGATTTTTTTTTGTTGTTTTAATTTACTTAAAACATGTTTTCTCGTAGTCCTAGGTAGGTTGGAAAAGATTGCTCTTCTTTTCGCAACTATGCTAGATCCCGGGCCGCTGGAGACCATCTCGCTGCGGCTATAAGCCCCTCGTTTTGCACCCGTATTTCGACATCCCAGGTGGACAGCCCCTGTGCGAGGGTCCTATAGTGCAAGCGGTTTCCACCGGCCTAAAAGAAAAATCGAACCTAAGGACCGAGCCTCGTCATGTTCGTTTTGATGCGTTAGCCATGTGAATAGTGAACCGAGCCGGCCACCGAGTCAAGATCGTGTCAAGAGTTCGGCATGACCTCTCTTACCTTGCTTGCGCAAGGGATCCGTGACGTTAGGCGTGGGTCGGGTCATATTGTCATGGCCGACGTATCAAAGGCGTGATGACATGGTGTCATGCGAGCATGGATGTATATCCGGACTAACATCGTCTCAAGGTGTAGCTTCGGAAATCAAGATCGTGTCAAGATTTTAGCATGACCTTTCATCGCTATTGCTTGCGCAAGTGGATCTTGAGTTCCGAGCCTCGACTCGTAAAAATGGCCGGCATGGTATATGTATCCAGCCGTATGACACGGACCGGGTAAAACCAACCGAGTCCGGACAGAGTGTGACTCAAGACTCAAACGTGTGGTTGACGCCGGCTAGGATGGGATGTTTGGAATGATCCCGCGCGCGCCAAGAGGCCTAGGAAGACCAAACGGATCGCAACCGAGACCACCCGGGCCGAGGTCAGAAGGCGGCAGGTAAAGGTATCCGAGGCAAAGAAGGCGCGAGTAGTGCGCGGTAACCGAGGCAAAGAAGGCGCGTAGAAGGCGGTTTCTAAAATTCTTTTTCTGAGTAAAACAGAAGTTTTTTGAAGAATTTTAAATGTATGCACAGATGTATATTGATGCATTTTTTTTTGTATTTTTATTTTTTTTTGTAAAATAAAAAAATAAAGCACGTGCACACACACACAACAGTTAAAGGAAGGGGTAAAATGAAAGTTTGACCCTCATCATCGTTTTAAAAATCTTTTGTTTTGTTTAAAAGTTTTTTAAAACAAAATTTCCTCAATGAGTCGCCAACCGAAATTACCCGGATCCGAGCAGCCAATGCTCGCGCCCGACATCTCGGCATCTTTCCCCGCTTGCAGCGTTTCGGCTGAGGTGTCTCGCCGTTTGTTTTCGCATTCAGAGTCGCCACGCCGCTTTATTAAGCCCAAAACATTGAAAGGGCATCGCTTAAAGATAATTTTAAACTGCTTTTGTGTGATGAGATTTTGAGTTCTGAGGTCGATGACTCCCGGAAGAGAATATTAGAATATTAGAGCTCACCCGAGTAGCCTCGTAAAACGAGTCTTTCTGATACCCCTAATATCCTTTAAATGTCATGTGTGTGTGTGTGCGTGCTTTTAAAAATGCATGTCAGATCGGATGTCTACATTGTATGCTATGTATTGGAAATGTATTGAAATAGTATAGGAAGGAAGCCTTACCAATGTTGGTTCGTGTCTCTGTCTTCCGCCTGGGAATAGTGTTTGAGGTCGGGAGTAGCTGCTCCTGCACGGATCGGGATTGCTTCGGAGATGCCGGTCTGTCCGCATGACGTAGTTTCGGCGTGAGTCGAGGTTGCTGCTGCGCCGCGGCAGCAGGTTCGCGTGCGCTGGGATCGTCTGATCACTCTGCGCAGGTTCGGGCGTGCGCTGTGGTGGCAGTGGAGTCACTCTGGGCGTAGTTTCGGCGTGGCCTGGGATCGTCGGTTTGACTCTGAAAGAGCCGGACACCGTGGAAAGACCGTGCAAGGCCTCTGAGTACCACGAGGGGCCTCGTAGTACCTCGAGAGTGCCTCTGGCAGCGCGGAGCGTCTCGGAGCGCTGTGGGAGGCTTCTGAGCACCACAAGGGAGCTCAAGGCCCCTAAGGATCCGAAAGTGGCCGGGAGTGCCTCAAGAGGACTTAGAGGGGAGCCGAAGGCTAAGGGAGGAAGAGAGAAGAGGGAGGCGTGTCAAAATGAGGAGGGGGAGCCCTCTATTTATAGTAAAAATTTCGGAGCAAAGAGGTCCGTACGGACCTTCTTGGTTATCCGTAATTTTGGATTTCCTCGATTTGAGGGAATCCGCAATGATGGCGAATATTCTGCAATGATGGTGTTCCCCGAGCAATAAGGTCCGTACGGACCATCTTGCATGCAAAGAGGTCCGTACGACCAACTCGCAGGGGAGTAATCATTTCTTCCGGATTTGAGGGAATATTGTGGACTTTAAGAGGATTTAGTAATCATTGACACAAAGAGGTCCGTACGGACCTTAATTGCTTTTCTCGATTTCCCGAAAATTCCCAAAAGGTCCTTTTGTCCCTTTTTATCCTGTGAAGGCTCCTCCCTTGGTTTGCTTGGGGGTTTGAGAGGGTTTTGAGAGGGTTTTGAGTGAGAGAGGTCTCCGAGACTACGCGGATGAGTCTCGCGGTGTTTCCCGTGTGTTTGAAAGGGGGTGATCCAGATTGGGGTACTTACAAACACTGCACATGCATCAAGGCCCTTAACCTCATCCTCTCTGACAGGGAACTAACTCATGCCCGGCAAGCATTCTTCATCTCGTGAAAGGGCAACAACATGTGAGCCAATAATCTGGCGCGGCCAACTCGCACGTAAAAAACCTCGCCCGCGCCGCGGGTTCCGAATTCCGTCTCCGACCCCTGCCTCATACTCGAGCCGATTCTCGGGCCGAGGAGCGCTTTTTGAACTCCCTCGTAGTTCTTATATTCTTTCAACCGCTTCCTTGCGGATATCATCAAGGGCGGATTTCCCTCCGCCTCCAACCCGGGTAGGGAGCACTACTGCCGCTCGGCAGCTCCTCATCCACCTTCTTCTCCAAGGTTTCCACTGGTCACCTTTCGTGGCCTCCAAATTTCTTGGCCACAAGCTCTTTTGTTCCTCGGGCTCCCACTCACTCTCTTTCCCTGAGCTCATCCCTCTCCCCCCCCCGACTTTTTTTCGAAGCTCTCCTCCACCTCCGTCCCCTCTCCCGAAAGCCCTTCAGCCGTACTCTCTCCTCGGGGCGGAGATGGTTTTTCAGTCTCTTGGCACTCAAGAAGGAGTTCAAGGTCCCAACCCTCTCTTGAGCCGCATTCGCCTTCGCGGAGTTTGCTCGCCCCAAAAATGGAAGTCTTGTTTTCCACATCGGCGGTCAAAGTGTTGCAGCCTTCCTCCCGCAACTCAAGCAAAGACCTTATTACTCACCCGCGGGGGAAGGAGAGTTTGAGAATTAGACAAAGATTGGAAAAGGGGAAAGGGTGAGGGAAAAGACAAAAAATGACTATCTACCTTCTGGCCAAAAGCGAGGCCTATATCCCCCCACCAGTGCGCAGGCATTCTCCTCGGCAACTATATTTTGTGTAGAAGTCCGGGGAGTAGAGGCTGGTTCACTGTACCCGATCCTCCTACTGGAGGCATCGGGCCGAATCTCCGGGTGTAAATATCCACCCCAGCCATAAAGCTGTCACCTCGTATAGTTTTCTTCGACGGCCACTGTCTCTCCGCTGGTGGTCGAGGGGCCACCTGCAAGCAACCGAACTGTATTGACTCCCCCTGAAATGGTAGGGAGATACGTGGGATGAGCGGCTGGGGCAAAGAGTGGTTCGGGGAGGAGCATCCCCAACTTTCTCGGAGCTTCCTATGTCCTCGCCCCTCCTCTCCATCCCTTTCATTCCTCTTCCGGAATCCATGTGATGGCCTGAAGAGATAGTATCTACAGGAGAGTGGAAACGCGGACGTTGCTGCCTGAGGAGGACCCCTCAAGCGGAGGCAGATTCCCCGTTGTGTTGATAACCTCGAGCCGACAGGGGATCCCCGCTCTTCCTACTCATCACTGGCACAGCATTAAATTGTCCTCGCCCCTCTAGTAGGACACCTCCCAATTCATACGCCGGTTTCTCTCCGAGCAAATGCCTTTCCCCTTGCTGCTCTTCCTTTACGTTCTTCGCCTTCAACTAAGCAAACAGCTTAAGTGGGGCCATTAGAAATTGTACTTCCTTCGATCTACTCGGAGGAAAAGAAAAATGGTTAGGAAGACAAGCTCAAAAATCAAAGGCAAAACAAATTAGCAACATGGGGCTTTTACAAAAGGAATCGTGAGACCGATGAGTCTTCCGGGGAGGATCGCACTCGGCGCCCAAAGCATACAGTGTCCTACAGGGTCTCAAATCACCTGATAATGCGCTGCGTGCACCCTCCAATCGGTGGTCACGTAGGCATAGGCTCTATTTCTACTCCGGGGGCATGAGGGGCACCCTTCCCCGCGAGGAGCCACCCCGAGTAGATCAATAAGGGCTCATCCTCAACTACGGGCGCCCCACATCATACACTCGGCTCCTCCCCGCGGTCGAGATACGTGCCGCCAAATGTCTCTCTAAGGCACAAAATAAGATGGCATCAAGCGGAGGATGGGTCCTGGATAACTACTCGGGCGTACACCTTCATAGGAACTGGACTCGGAGGGGTTTAGAGAAGGGCCAACCAAATATGGGACTCAATGACCAAAATATCCCTCTCGATTCCATCGGGTCAAATTTAATTCGAGGGTGGCAGAAGGTCCCTGCAGAGTAATTCCTAGTCTTCAAGCCTGTAATACCCCCGTCGATTGGTTTCGATAATAGGCATAGAGTCTTGGCCAGAAGGTTCATAGCC